>OY725337.1:30345829-30760829 GCA_963243735.1 Neocrepidodera transversa | reverse complement strand
CCTCTGATATGTTTTTTTTTTAAATTTGACCCAACACGTTGTCCATTTCGAATTAATTTAAACAATTATAACTGGTTTTCAATGATTTTTTTCAAGTCTGGGAAGGAAAAGTTGAGTTGAACTACAGTATTACCGTGTACCACAAACCTAAAATACCACTTTTAACATGATGGAATCCAAAGAAAGTGAACGTTCGTTTGACTTCCGTTGTTTATAGAATTATGTGTTCGATTCATTAAATTTAATAGTTTTTTAATCCAGAGCGTGTAAATGATTTGACTGATTGATTTTTTTTATTTTTTAATAACTTCCGTTTCCTATTTTTTATAATAAATTAATTTAATCCATTGACGTATGATAATAATTATTAATGTACACCACTGGTGGCTACCGATGCTTATCATAACGGAGAGTGTAATTTAATAATTATTAATCATTAATTATTACTAATTGAACGATAAACATGAGTGGTGGTGCATCGCAATATCTTCATTGTAAGATACCATTAAAACTGTTATCATTTTTATACTTATGCACAATCATGAAATCTTTCTGTTGTTATTGTGAGAAACGAAACTTTTATGCTAATTTTTGTTAATAAAAATGAAGTATAAGGTTGGTTCGTGCTTGTATCTCTGGCCAAGTGGAATGACCCGTTTATATCTCTAAGAACTAACCAAATTAGGATAAGATTACTAAAATACGTTTTTAGAGTTTTATGTGGGCTGACAGGAGCACATAATTATAGCATATGTAATAATACATGATTTCTTTAATTCTTTAGGCATTATGTTTTCTTAAAACTTTCCGTATATTGTTTAGGTCTCCACTATTGATTTTATTGTTTTTAATGATTCCAAATATAATAATCGCTAATAAGTAAACATTTAAAAATTAGAAGTTGTGAGAATTTGATTTCTATGCATCCAGGCCGTATGCCGGACATCTGTTTCGTCCCTTAAGGACTCATCAGCTGCAATTTGCCCAAACGCATAAAAATGATTTCACCTCGAAACACACCAGTGCAATATTGAGTTAAAAGGATGTAATACTCAGGTAGATAGCTAACGCCATTTACGAATGGAACACGGTATCACTTTAAACTTGGGAAAAAGGTTCCACCTATGTAATAAGCGCCAGTAGGGGAGACCGAGGAGAGTTGTGACAATTTATATTTTAATTAACATATCTCTGTCAAGAAACATTCTACATCTATGAATAAAAAATCTGATGTGGCCAGCACATGACCTCTCGCCATTTTGGAATCAAAAATTTACAGGTTGACACAAAAAAGTATGAAAAAAAATTATTTTTTTGTAAATCTGGCAACAATGACAAAAGTTTCGAAAATTTTAATGAGATGAAAATAAACTATAGGGTATACAAAATATATGTGTCAAACTTTATTGCCGTTTTGTATAATAATGGCGTTATCACCCATAGCAACTGCCACTTCCGGTTGTGCGATTGGCACCAAAATCTAATCAGATCTAATCTAGGGTATAAGAATACTGTATGCAAAATTTCAAATTTTTTTATTCAGTAGTTTTTGAGTTATCGTTACTACAACATCCATCCAAACACACACACACACACACTAACACACACACACACACACACACACACTAACACACACACACACACTAACACACACTAACACACACACACACACAGAAATCATCGCGAAAATATCAAAATCGTATTCTAGGGACCCCAAAACGTGTTTATCCATTGAAAACTCATTACCCAATTTTTAGCATGATTCCTATACCTCTCTTATCTGAAGGGCGAGAGGTAAAAATTCATTTCTTTCATTCAAAAATCAAAATAATGCAGTCAAAAATTAAAATTATACAGATAAAAATCAAAATTATAGTCAAAAATTAAAATTCAATCTGATAAACAACTATGTGCAAGCTTCGTGAGTGCATTTAAGGCACTGAACCCACTTCTCTTTTGATTTGCTATTGGCGAATGTCTCAAGGCAACACAAGCAAAAACAATCATTTTTCTGATCATCTTCAGATTCATCCTCTTCATCATTAACTTTACTTTTCTCATTGGCCTTCTTTAATTTTTCAGGATTCTTCTTTTTCTCGCTGAAAAGACGCATTTTTACCTTCTTTATCTTTGTACTAGCTTCTATGGCAGCAATTTCATCTTTGACAGGTGTATCAGTAAGCACAGCAGATTTGATTTTGCGTCTATTGTGTTGGTTCCATTTTCTTGGCGGAGCTTTTTGGCAATGGCCTACGAGACTCTGGAGAGAACACATTAGAAGTAGTAGCAAGAGGACTACGGGCCGTAAATGTGGAGGCAACGAGCTCTTTGATAATATTGCTCAGACCAGATGGACTGCTGGTAGATGTCATGTTTTGATCTGTAGATATACTTGGAGAAGGTGTTCTTGTTTCTAAATTATATTCTCTGACAGCAATGTCATTGTTTTCAGCTATACCGATAGTTGGATGTGGAGTAAAAGTTATTTCTTCTGGGTTTTCTGTTATTCGTGAAACTCTTAATGATTGCTCCATTTCTGGATTAGGCAAAATACGATCAGTGATGTGACTAGGTAGGAAATGGGCTTCATTAAATATGTGTGTATTAACAGGCCATGTTTCTATTGGAGAAAAACCAGCACTGATATTTTTTGCAGTGATCGCCACGTCAAATGCAGATTTTATGATAGATCTGATATCATATGTTTCCCAGCGTTTGAGCACTTCCAATCACAACCTGTATTAATGGCTTTCTTCAGAGGCCCAAAGATAGCACGATCCATTGGTTGAAGCTTGTGAGTGTAATGTGTTGAGAATATAAGCAAAATTATGCCGTTTTCTCTGCAAAAATCAATATTTTTCAAAGCGATATGGGAAGAATGATTATTCAGGAGTAACAGAGCTCTTTGTTCTTTTGATGGTCTAACATGATTTCTGAAATGCTCAAGGAAAAAGTGAAAATCGTCCTCCTGTATCCATCCAGATACGTTAGCTGTTAACACTGAACCAACTGGACCCTCGCGAATGAAATGTTCTTGAAATCTTTTACGTGAGAAGATAAACATAGGTGGTATGTAATTACCTATAGCGTTACCAGCAAAAGCCAGTGTGACTTAGGTACCCCTTTCCGCCGATGTCATCGCACTGACCTGTTTTTTTCCACGTCTCGCGATTAATCTATCAGGCTTTTAAACCGTAGTTATTCCCGTCTCATCGACACTCCAAATATCTTTTGCGTCAAGATTATGTTTCTTCAAGACACCTGTGTAATGATCAAAAAACAGCTACAGTTGTTTTATTAAAGCTTGTGACGCAAACTATGCTTGTGGCTTGAGGCAACTTTAAAGATAAAATGGGATATCGTTGCCTAAATAGCTTGAGCCACACTTTTTCTGCCTTCTTGTGTTCTTCCTATGATGCCGGAAATTTTCTATTATATTTTTTCGCTAACATGTACGCCAAACTTTTTGTCTCTTTTGTTTTAAGCTCATAATTAGATTCTGCACATGTCAACAAATACTCGCATAAAATATTTTCTTCCTCTTCTGTCAAAATCGCCGGTCTAGCACAACCAACAGATGGAGCCTCATTTGTTGGATTAGCTTGATATGCTTTTTTCTTCTTAATATATGTTTGCAAGGACATATAGTTGAGATTGTAAGAGGATACGACGTTTCTGAGACTTTTATCTCTTGACGTGACTTCCTCAAAGGCCAGTTCATAAATTTCCCTATCAGTCTTTTGTTTATATATATTTGGCATTCTGAAACAAGAAAATATCAATTTGCCATGCAAAATCATCACAAAACAAATAAAAGAATCTTGGCAGACAAATAAACAATAATAAGAGAGTTGTGACATTATATCACAACTCGCCTAGGTGCAAGAAATAGTGAACCGGTCAGAATAATAATTTGTATCTTAGAAATAAGATGTCAATTCAAAAAAACAATACTACGCTAGGAAACTTGAAAGATTAAAGCATATGAGAAAAAATATCGTAACAATACAAACATAATAGGTAACGATATAAAAGCTATCAAAATTTTTGTAAAAAACTTACCTTTTGCAGTTTTTCGTACACTCACAACCGCTTTCCGCGCACTGTTATCGAGTACTGCATCAAATAGCGGGTAAAACAACAAACATGCGCTGTTGCGAGCTCGCTAGTAGTTATAGGGTGTGAGAAATCGACTACGTCACAACTCTCCTCTGTCACAACTATCCTCGGTCTCCCCTACATACTGGAACCGACAGAGGGCCCATATCTCTAAAGAGTAAATGAAACCCCAAACAAGTTTTAAAATACGTGTAGGTTGTGAAAAAACTTGTTTGGGGGTTTAATTTACCCTTTAGAGATATGGGCCACTTGTCAATTCCACTATGTACTGGCACTTATTACACAAATGTAAATCGTTTTCCCAAGTATTAAGTTATACCGTTTCCCATTGGTAGATAGCGTTAGCTATCTATCTGAGTATTACATCTATTTAAATATTATTTAATAGAAATTTCTAGAATTTATCAGATAACTATTAACTACCCAAACCGTTGTTTTTATCTAATTTTTGAATTTTTTTTTGTTTTGAGGTGTGACCCACCGCTCCCATGCTGTGTAAAGTTTTACTATTTGCAAGAAAATATTTACCTTTATTATTTATCTAACAATAATTTTATACTTTTTATATCCGGTGAACCTTAGCCTAACATACGCCTGGACTCAGATGGTCTTTATAGTTACTGTATATAAAACTTTACCATATACAGAATGTTTCATTTTTGCAAATTTTTAACAAAATTGGCAAATACTTTTAGTTGTTAATTTAAGATTAAGATGAACTTTATGATTTCAAATTAATTTATTAATTTTGTAACTTATACGTTTTAATTTCATTTTAATTTGTCTATTTTGCAACTGATGAAATTTGAATTCAATGAAGACTATGTTGTTTTGTACAAGTTTTGATATTTTCCTACATTCATTATTTTCTAAAGAATTTAACAAGCAATATACATCAATTTGAATTCTTTTTATAAAATCAAGATATTGAAATATATTTGGGTGAAAGTTAGTACAATAGTTATTAAATTTATTACGAAACTCTCACACGCATTTGTATTTCTCTGTAAACTTCCTGCATTTGCAGCACAAATGTCTGGAGAAAATATTGCGGTGTCGCCAGTGTAGTTGTCTACCATGCAGTCGCAAAATTGTTGTTGTAATTTGGGATCGACTGGCATGTTGAAACACAATTAGAAAACAAACACATCTGCTACGATATATAGATGTAGATATGTTAACACGTTCACTGACCATGCCACAACATTGTCGGCGTGGACATTCCAATAGCAGTGCCCTCGCCGAATATGTGTCGTCACTGATATATGTATTTCTATTAAACAGTTTATTGTTTACCAGGCAGTTTAGTTCTAGAATAGTGTGAGTGCGCATAAGGGGAGATAACCTACTTCCAGGACCGTCCAGGCGTACAAAATTAAGTATTAGAAATCCTAGGGCCTTTACTGAAGTTGAGATGTTGGCATTGGCTAACAATGAATCCTAAGAAGAACCTTTTCAAAGTTGGGGAAGTGAATGGAGCAGCGCAGAAGAGCAGGAGGTGATGTTGTCGAAGATTTGGAGCCAGTGGAAATTGAATCAGATAATTTTGAAAAACGAGCAGAAACAGTAGATATTATGTAACGAAGTTATTTTCCGTGATAATTAAAATATTTAAATTAAATCGCACACGGCACTGGATTTAGAATTACTTTAAAATTATGTGTGTCACTCGCGTATTTGTTTCGCATACCCAGCCGAGCCGGCCTTATGAAATACAGTAGCCGCAGTCGATCAGTTAGTTGCAGTGGCAGCCCAAAGTACGAGTTGCTGTAGCCGCCCCAATTGGAATAGCATTGGCAGTGCGACCTTTAGCGACAGGTCAAGCTGACGCCAAGTTCAATTATAACCGGAGTGCAGAACCGTCATCGAAAGCCACGCCAGCCCGGAATACGTACCTGTACCGTCCGAGAAAAGAACCATTGCACACCTTTTTTTTCGCCGAAGTTTTGGTATGAATAAAAGTTTTATTGAATCTTATTGTTTTATTCCAGCAGCTAAATACCCAGGTAATTTAACCCAGTAGGGCAAATAAAGACCGCCCTTCTGACAGCTAAGAGTCTTGTCAATATCATACGACCCCTGTAGTATATCTTTCTCCACTGAAGCTGCCCGTGCAGTGGCCTTCACACTATAAACGGAAGGTGGCGCCTGAGGCAATCCGAAACCTGGACTAAGGCGCCAAAGTGACCTGTAACGACCGAAGTGCGTTTCTCAAAATATACTTTTGCGGAACCAAAAACAAAACGTCTTTTGAACGTTTTTTACAGTGGGCAAAAAACGACTAATAAAAACGTAACTTTCTGACTTTTTCTGAAAATATGCTTTTAAGGACCTAATCAAAACGTTTTTGTAAAATTTTTAACGGTGGTTTTAAAAACGACTCAAATAAAACGTTTAAACTTTCTCAAAATATACTTTTGCGGACCCAAAAACACAACATCTTTTGAACGTTTTTTACAGTGGGCAAAAAACGACTAATAAAAATGTTTAAAAAACGTAACTTTCGGACTTTTTCTGAAAATATACTTTTAAAGACATAATCAAAACGTTTTCGCAAAGTTTTTTACGGTGGTTTTAAAAACGACTCAAATAAAACGTTTAAATTTTCTCAAAATATACTTTAGCGGACCCAAAAACATAACGTCTTTTGTACGTTTTTTACAGTGGGTATAAAAACGATTTACAAAAACGTTTAAAAAACGTAACTTTCTGACTTTTTCTGAAAATATTCTTTTAAGGATCTAACCAAAACGTTTGTATAAAATTTTTAACTATGGTTTTAAGAACGACTCAAATGAAACGTTTAAAATTTCTTTCTCAAAATATTCTTTTGCGGACCCAAAATCACAACGTCTTTTGAACGTTTTTTTACAGTGGTTACAAAAACGACTTGTAACTGTGACTTTTTCTAAAAACATACTTTTAAGGAGCTAATCAAAACGTTTTTTGAACATTTTTACTGTTAGTATTTAAAAACGACTCAAATAAAACGTCCCTATTACTTTATAGAAAAAAAATCTAGCACGGACAATAAAAAACGTTTATTGGTAATTTTTTATCGTCTGTTTTAAAAACATTATGAGTACTGCAGTGTAAAAAACTTGTTTTTTTTAATTTATGAGTTCGGACGTTTTGTCGACATATTTTGGACGTTTCTTTATATCCATTTTAAAAATGTTCTTGCAGAAACGATTTATTTTGGGGGTCGGACGTTCTGACGTTAAATGAACCTTATAAAAACGTCAATCGGACCTTTTGTTTTATTAGGGAAGATGTTGGCAAATTAAAAAGTAAAAATAATTATTCTGATGTATCTTTGATAAGACAAAATAAGGCTAAACAACGTGAAGAAATTATCGTTTACGGTGAAAGATGTAAGAATGGATAGACGCCGAAATCTTGGACACCGGGATGAAAACGTCGCGACGTCGAATATTGCAGCCTCTGCTGATGATGTTGATAGTTTAATTTGTGAAAATAGACTGGGTTTTGAGGAAGTAAAACTGTCGAAATAATGGACGTCGGCGTCTCGACACTGAATACTGAAACTTAGGTAACGATGATGGTAGTTTGAATTTTGAAATTCAGCTGATCTTTTCTGGAGCTTTGAACCATCTTTTTATACTGAGATTGAACATTTTCGGTCATAATGTTGTGTGTTACCATGGAGTATTTATTTTTCAGCCATACATTTTCAATATTTAGATGCTATATTTTGGAATTTAAATTACCTTAAAATGGTTCGTGTTAGGTATCTTTTTGTATAAACACAGACAGATGAATGTCTGAGAAATAATGTACTATTTTTGATAAAACTTACAGAATGTATGATTATTGGAAGGGAGTTATACATTTTCATAAAATAAATCTTAGTTCAAAAATATTCCCAAATATCCATGCGTTTAAATCGATTATTCAGTATTATTGAGTATTTTTCGTGGAACAATAAATTAAGCTAATACCTGACGTTCAACCCATGAGTCATGTTATTTTTAGCAACAAAGAATTATATTTTAAACCGCGTCTTTAAGTTGAGTCATTTCCGTAAACGATTTTTGAATGTCACCAAATTTGACCATGAATTTTGTAAGTAATGCAATGCATTTTTAAATAATATACAATGAAAATCACATATTTAACAAATGAACATGTGTATATAAAAATTGACATGAATGTACAAAATTTTTATAGGAAATATGTCTGCTTCAACCCACATGTGAAGATCCCACATAAAATATTTAAAATTCCTTTCTTAGTTTCTTGAATTTATTAAACATTTACCTTTTTAAACAACGTGTTATAAATTTAATTTTAATAGTAGATAAATTTTTCTCATTTTATTCTCATTATTAGAAATAATTATCTTAAATAAATCTTGAAAAAAAATATAAGTACCTACCTACAAACTGTTCAATGAGAAGATGACAATCTTATTTCCTCCGTTTCATTCTAGAAAATCTCGGTAACAAAATTATTTAAATAATTATTAAATTAATAAAAAAATTATTTTAACCTCGTTACACTTGATGAAAGGACATTAACTATTTATGGTAATTAAAGTTAATTAAAGAATAGCAAAAGAAGTAAAATATTAACTATGTTAAATTGATTTCATTCTTTTATAATTTTATCGACGATTATATTTGCATAAAGTTGTAGAATTTTATGAAAAATCTGCTTATAATACACGAAAAATCTTCCCTTTTATCATCGAGACTTTTTTTTTCGAGGTATAAAAATACTATAAAACGGTATATTATTATTTATTAACATACATTTTACTCCCTCATTTTAGGAACTAAAGTATCACTTTTACTCTCTTGAGACTAAAATATTTAATAATTTCTATAGAGGGACTAAAGTATCACTTTTAGTCCCTTAGGAAAAATATTTAATAAGCTCTATAGGGGGACTTAAGTATCACTTTTAGTCCCTTATAACTAAAATATTTAATAATATCTATAGAGGGACAAAAGTATCACTTTTACTCCCTTAGGACTAAAATATGTCAGTTTGGCGAAAAAGCAGAGCGCCCGCTTTGTAAGCAAGAGCACCGGTTCCAAACCCTCGATGGGTCGGTTTTTTAATTTTTCTGTTTTTTTCAGCGTTGATTAAATGGTGACGAGCACCAAACAGTTGAAAGTCAAACTAATGTAATATATAACTAAAAGATTAGGAAAACGATGACTTCAATTGCTACTTATACTTCTTTAGTATTCTAACTTCCGGAGTATTTTACTCCCGGAGTATTATAAATTACTCTTCAGAGAAAGTATACACCAGTGTAGAGTTGTGTACTAAATTAGTAAGTTAAAGATAAATCAGTGCTAAAATATACCCCTGTTCCCTAGTTGATGTAACTTAAGGAGTATTCATAATATTGTAGTTTTCAAAAGCGAGGCTGTATGTTCTGTAATAACTATGTATCGTGCTGTAACGAAGTTACTTTAATTTACGTAATGATTAAAATATTTAACTTAAATAGCGCACGGCACTGAATTGGAATTAACTTAAAATTACGGGTATAAGGTCAGTCGTACGAGTTGAATCTCCGCCCGACATATGAAGGTAATCGCGACCGTACTTCTTTGACGCCGAAATTCTTATCGAGTAGAGCGATTCAATCTGTTGTCAGCAGTTGTAGTGGCAGTCCGAGTTGCAGTTGCAGTGGCAGTCCAAGTTCCAGTCCCAGCTACAGTACCTGTGGGTTCACTTCAGCGATCTTCAGAGATAGGTCATCTAAAGACCAAAGGAAGCGAATCTGAAGTTAAACGCAAGCTGTGTAGACAGAGAGGTCTGACCAGAAGGACCATATACAGTCAAGGTGACAAGAGGACCGACTGCCGAGCATACTGCGACCGACACCGAAAATACAAAAAAGTTACATAACTTTCTTCCAGATTTGGTTTGATATTAATATATTGATTTGTTGATTTTATTTGGTGTGACTTTTAATTAACATAAATACCCAGGTACTCAACCCAATAGGGCAAGTAAAGACCGCCCTTCTGGCCGCCAGTGATTTTCTCGATACCATAACGAATCTGGAGTATTTATTCTCCACTGATGCTACCCGTACAAGTGCGTGATGCCTTTTGGGCCATACAGAATAACCTTAAATAATAATATATCGTAGTTCATTAAACAAGTTATAATTTAAACAACATAAAGGTTAAGACGTGAGTTATATGTAACGTGATATAGCAAGGTAACGCCGACAGGTTGAATATCGGCCGTTGCCTAGGTCAGGAAATGTTTGTTGTAGGATTTTCATATATAGGTTGTAATCTCTTTGAGAGGGGTCATTCTTGATTTGTTATTGAATTACTTGTCCATAAATTAAATCTATAAACCAATTTTACTCTGCAATGTTTTTTTGTAAATAAGTTATTTTATTTCATATTTATTTTATTCATGTGACTGTGTATGACTATGTATATTAACTATATGATTTTTTTTCAATGTGTTCTCAATCTTGTACTTGTATATATTATTGTACTGGGTATCCAGTTATATTTTCCCCTAATTTAACTGCCTGTAACATCAAAACGGTTCAAGATAGAAATATGCGGTTTTCGCCTAAATCTTTTATTTTAGTACAAGTTATGTTTGAATAGATTGAAATGACGTCACAACAAATATGGCCGTTTTTTGACAATTTTTTTGTTCACTTTTTTTAATGAAACACCTAGTATATTTTTTGTAAGAACTGACTTTTACCTATTCAGCGATGGAAGATTTTTTTTCAAAATCTGTTAACAAATGACTGACTAATTTTTTAACTAATTACAGCCATATTTGTTGTGACGTCATCGAAATCGATAAAAAAATTCAATCTATTTAAACAAAATTTGTACTAAAATGAAACAATTCAGTGAAAACCACATATTTCTATCCAGAAAATATGAGTGGACACCCAGTATATTATTAATTAATAGCTAGTTTGCTAAATAAAGAAAGGATTTTACATTAATTCTCGATTCTTGTTTCATTATCGATGAGTTATCGATTTATTATATCATAAAAAACATGTACCAGTGAATAAATTTGTTGAAAGTATCTACTGTTTATCTTCCCACATCACACTATAATCGGAAGGTGGCGCCCGAGGCAATCCAAAACATGGACTAAGGCGCCAAAAGACCGCTTGACGACAATAGGGAGTTTTCAAGGTAACTTCAAAATTTTGCCACTAGGCAGCAGCAGCGCCAAATGCGGTCCAGAAAACATAACCAAACTAATATATCTTATTATTAGTTATTGTTTTCATTGCAAACGAATTGGTATAACGTGTTTAAGTGCCTCTTTATTTTTTGTAAAACAATTATTTTTTCATCAAAATGTTTGAAGATAATGTTATTAAAAAATATGGGTCATGGTCGCTTACCCAACTCAAGGATGAATTACGAAGAAGAAATGCGAAAATTCATGGGAAAAGACCTGATCTTGTTGGAAGGTAATTAAAGTGCCACGTTAATAATTTACTTGGGTGCTTTTGTTCATATTATCGTCTTGCTGTAATTTGCGAATCATTCATACTGTAAATAACTTCGCTGACTTGCAGAGTCAGTAATAAAAAAATACTTATGGGATTCTGTTTACATAATTTTTATATTAGATTGGCGGCCTATGACAACCTGCATCATACACCTACGCAGTGTCTGTGGACGTTGTCGATTGTTGTTGCGAAATAAGTACTTTTTGGCCTTCACACAAATGTCTAAAGCGGAATGATTTTGTTGACACACTGAATTCAAAATGGACCGTGTTTGGCTGTGCTGCCCTTATCGGGCAACTGCCGAAGTACAAACCTCCTATTACACCAATTAAACGTACAGTTCATGATAGGAGGAATACTATTGAAGTTTACTCGACGGTGAATTTAGAGAATGGTTTGGCTTTACTAAAGATTCTATACTGTCTCTTCTCTAAATGATGGGTTCTTACCTAGAACATAATACGGATAGAAACTTTGAATTGTCACCAAGACTTTAGCTACTTTGTGGTTTAAGGATATTCCGTACAGGTACTTATCAGTTGCTGGCGACTTAATAAATGTTCATAGAACTACAGGTGGTTGTGCATTTAATATTGTAATCAATGGTTGGCCGGCTTTGAAACCGCTATATATTTTCATGCCAGTCACTCAAGAGCAATGTTTCCCAAATGTTATAGGAGCCATTAATTGTAGTTTGTACAACAAGTGTGGATAAGATGGTCATATCACACTCGGACGAAGTTTGAGCACGACGCCGTGGGCGAAGTGCTCTATCGTCCGAATGCGATATGGACAGTACATTTTTTCTACAACTCACAGTCATGGATCGCGACTGAAGATATTCAAAACCAAATAATGCTTTCAGCAGTAGAAAATCCTAAAGATTCGATAAGGAAAAGGTTGGCCACATTTAGTGTAAGTAAATATGTAGTTTCGAAAATATTAAAATCCAACAAATTTAAACCCTACAAACCCCAATTCATTCACACCCTAAAACCCGAAGATTTTAATAAAAGGTTTGGATTTTGTGCTTGGTTATTTAAGGATAGAATAGTTTTTTTTAGGAATACTATGGTTTCTGAACGTTACTTAGAATTTTTAAATGATAAAATTTCCGATGTTATTGATAACCTACTAATAATAGAAAGACAACGCATATGGTACCAACATGATAGGGCACCATGTCATAGTACCAGAAATGTTCGAGAATATCTACTGCAAACTTTTAATGGACGAGTATTTGGAAGATTTGTGGAATTTCCTTGACCTGCAAGATCTCCAGACCTGAATCCAATAGACTTCTTTTTATTGGGATACCTGAAGCAAAAATTGTACTTTAAAAGATCATTCGATAATATTGATCATTTGGAAAGAACAATTCAGAAAGCATGTGACGATATTACTCCGGCTGTTATTAGAAATATAATAAAAGCATTTTCTAAAAGAACAATTAAATGCTTAGAAAAAAACGGTGTACAACTTAAGATGCTTATTTAGTGATGAAAAAGTTAAAACGGATTTTTATTGGTCATGCACATAAAGTTAACAGATAAAGTCAGAGTTTATCAATTTTGCAATGAGATAATAATTGAAGTAATCAGTATTTGCACTTAAACGTAAAAAGGAAAAACTATAAAATATTATAAAAAATAACAAAAAAGGTTACATCACCGGGTTTGAACCGACGACCTTCGTATCCGAAAGCGAGAGAGTTTAAATCGGGCTATCACGGGCTGTCACGGATTTATTATAAAATCATATAAACTAATAGAAACCTTGTATTTTTAAGTAGTTCATATTCATATTTTAGTTTTTGATTTATGAAGTATGCTCTATTCCAATTATTTTTTCAACTCAGTTGGCGGTGTTTGGATGCTAAATTTCGCCCTATATAGTACTGTCACCGCATGTAAAAATTTGAGGTTAAGTATTTTGACATGTTCAGGCAGGCTGCGTTGCCACTATTACTGAAAGATAAGTCAATTTATGAAATTCTTATAAATGAACTAAACTTTTTAGCCAAAATTATTCATTTCCTTTTATATTAAACTAAACTAAAGATTAAATTCAAGAACTTATTCCAAAGGCGATTTAATTTTAGCTACATTAAAATTAAAACATCCTATTTAACACATATTATTATTTATTTTATTTAGAAAAATACAGCATTAGACATCTAAGAGAATGACATTTTAATCTGACACAAATGATCGTACCAATTTTCTTAAAAGCTCAGCATGTTAAACTTGATAAAACTAAATCACAGCCAACTGAGTTGCAAAAAGAATTGGAATAGAGTATAATAATATTATTATGATAATCTTTATCATCAACTTACGTAAAGTGATAAAAAAGTATGGTTTTGGTTAGTAGTGATGATATTCTTCAACAATAGAATACGTTTTTAGTTAAATACTTTCCGAGTTATAACTGAACTAGTTTCAGTAATGTAATATACTGATTTGCTGCTCGTCGCCCATAATGTTGAGTGTTAATTTTCATATAATTATCGTATGAATTTCTAAGTTTTAGTTCATATGATGAAAAAAATAGTGTGTTGAACCGATACTTTATTTGTTGATAATAAATAATTAATGTGATTAAGCTCAAATCTTTATATTATGGGTTCGTTCCACAAATAGAATTTGAAATATATCAGAAGTAGAATATTAAATAAAAAAAGTTTTGGACGCCAGTCAAATTGATTTTTTTATGTAATTAGAAACAATTGACAAAAAAGCTATGATATATTTTAAAATCCGTCCTTTATTTTAAAAAAAAAACTGTAGTCCAAGAAACTTGGTCTAAAGGAGAAACTGTAGTACAAAGGACTAATTGAAGTCCAGAGAAAAAAAGTAATTCTCTATAAGATGAGGGGGAGAAAAAAAGAAATCTTTAGTAAGCGACACGAACGATATAAAGTCAGTTATTTTGACTGAGTAGGCAAAGAGAAGCACATTATTAGCATGGGAAAGACATTTTATAGGAATAATAAAGATTAGAGAGGGACATGACGCGAAGAAGTAAGAAGGGGATTTCAAGCGAGTATGAAATTAAATTATATTGGAGTAAAGGAATAATGAAAATCGATGGTGGGGCAAAAAAAACGTAACAGTATAAAGGGTGGATCCTATTTAATTTGCGTATACAGAGATCTCGAATATCATTTAACGTAGCGTATCCATTTTTTTATAATAATGTTTCGCCTCAACTATTTTTACTTTCCCGGGCCCATCAAAGGGAAAGTATAGTGATAGAGTAAAAAAAAATTCTAGATATCGATGGAAATATCCATTTTGAGGTCCCCCAAGAAGATTGAAACCATTTCTAGCGTTTGGTGTGTCTGTGTGTCTGTGTGTAATCTTCCACGAGAACTGCCGAACCGTTTGACCAATCAAGCTTAAATTTGGTTTCAAGGGTCTGTGTGTGCCTCGAATGCGACCATTAGTTTTTGGTGTAAATTAGTACAGTAGAAGGTCCTCCATACCGACATTGATTGAATACACACGAAAGATTTTTTGCCTTTTTTTAAACATTAAGGATAAACAGTACAATTTAGTGCAAAATGTTCTAATACAAAGTTTTAGAGCATAAAATTTCCTACAATTTTTGTATCAAACTTTTTTCCAATAAGTTTTCCGCAGTTTTTCCAAATTTTGAGGACAAATAATGCACTTAGGTGCAAAATTTTTTAGTACAAAGTTGTAGAGCACCAAATATCCTTTAAATATACACATTTAGGCTTTTTCCATTTTTTTTTTATATTGAAGGCAAACAATGGACTTTAGTATAAAATGTTCTAGTGCAAAGTTGTAGAATATCAAATTCCCTACAACTTTTGTATTAAAGTTTCACTAGAATTCCCGATAGTTTTCACCCCATGATTTTAGGAGTTCCTAATTGTAGCAGTGTGCTATGTAATATTCTAATATGTGCATGCGCCCACTTATGTCATTATCGACTTATCAACATTAAAATATCAATTGTCTAGACGTATTCACTGTCGTATTGCTTTTTAAAATTTGTTCCATTATTTAATTTGTAATTAAAATAATCCTAGCCGGGAAAGTTCTGTAGTGTAGAAAAATATCAATAAAATATTATTAATTTCTCATCCAAACTAGGAGCACCATCACTAAACCAATTTCCCATATTAAGCAATCGTACGAATTCGACTAAAATCAACAATTTTTTAGTTTTGAGTTAAAAGTTTTAATAACAAAATGAGAGGTGCAGTCTCAAAAAATATGAATTCCTACTTAACTTTTTCCGCTCTTTTCGAATATACTACCCAATTTTTAAAATTCTGATATACAGAGTGTTGTTCATCGTAAAAATAATTTTGGTATTTTTTTTTGAAGCCGGACCTGGATTTTTGCTTTGCTTACTATGTCAGTGTAATGTACTAATAGACTCAAACAAGCTTGCTAAATATGAAATAAATATACGAGGTGGTTCCGAAGAAACGAGGGTTACAAAAAATAAGCAATTTTGACAAAACACCCTGTACCTCACTTATGAGGCGGGTTAGACCCATCAAATATTAGTTTTTTGGAATCACCCAAGTGCCCTCTATTTGCTGTTAACGTATGTCGGTTTACCTATGAAACACCCTGTATGAAAAACTGTAAATGATAATGTATCAAGTATACACAGTGTTGTTTGCATATAATTAAAACGAACTAATAAATTGCCTCGCGATATAATAATTTTTATTTTTCAAATACCATCCGGTATACTAAATTATAGTAAAAAGGTGAAAGTCCACTAATATAATAATGTGTACCTCAAATCGAAATCCCAAACCAACGATAAGTAAATTTCCATAAACGACAAACGACAAAGAACCCCGCACAAATCTTATGGAAATTGGCTCCCGGTCAAATTGGCTAAAATTTGGATATGTTGTTCGTTTCGGCATCCTGAATAAAAGTCTCCATGGGCACAAAGCTTAATTTTGCTTATTTTGGCTCACACGGAGCTCCAAAGGTCCACGGCTTCACCATTTTTTACTACTTAAAAGGGTAATCTCTTCAAAAGTTTGGTATTTGCTGCGTTAACATAAGGTCCCCTCTTATGTTTTCGAGGTCACTGCATCCAAATCCAATGCCAATATAATAATATTAACAGATGACAGCTGTCAACTAGCTTTCAAACAACAAGGAATAATTAAAATTGATAAAATCCTCATGTAAATGTATGTTTTTGAGGTTGCTGAGTTCAAAACTGATGTCAAAAAGATGATATTGACAATTGACAGCTGTCAATTAACTGTCAAACAACAAACAACAATCTGACAGCTGTAAACTGTCAATATTGATTTTTTAACATCAGTTTTGAACTCAGAAACCTCAAAAACATACATTTACATGTGGATTTTATCAATTTTGATGATCACATGTTGTTTGACAGTTAGTTGACAGCTGTCAACTGTCAATATCGTATTTTTAACATCATTTCTTAACTCAGCAACCTCAAAAACATATATTTACATGTAGATTTTATCAATTTTGCTTATCCTTTTAAGTAGTGAATAATGGTGAATCCGTGGAGCTTTGAAGCTCCGTATTAGCCAAAATAAGCAAAATTGAGCGTTGTGCCTCTGGAGACTTTTGTTCAAGATGCCAAAACGAACAACATATCCAAATTTCAGCCAATTTGACCGGGAGCCAATTCCCATAAGGTTGTTTAGCAAAAAATTGAACCCGAAGCAAAAAAAAATCGGTTGATTTTGTGGATTTTAAGTAAACAATTTTTACCACTAAGGATCAAATAAGAGTGTTTTTAATTATTTAATTTTAGCGAAATTGAATAAACGAAAACGATTCACGAATTATCCCTTTGTATACCGAACTTATATGAGTTTTAACCATCGAAATTGTTTCTAATTATCGCCATTATATTTTTGTTAACTTGGCTAAATAATAAAAATTAAAATCGGGCTCGAAGGACCAAATGATGTTTATATACGAATATTGGAATTCTGGGACTTAACAATTTACGAATAGTACTTCTTATTTAGATACTTGCAATCGTCCATTTAATATCAAAATCAGAATCCACACGTGTTTTATTTTTGGGACCTAGCTTGACCGTTGTTTCAATAGGCACTGCATCTAGGTATCCAATATTTATCGTGACAGGTATCAAAAATATTTAAATTAATATTAGGGCCACAAGTAGACAACCAAAAATACAGGAATATTCCCATAACAAAATAGTAATTAATATTATATTTTCTAATTATACTTAAAACCCAAACAGTATTAAAAAAAAATAGTTTAGGATGGCCGTTCAAAAACGAAACAGTGTTTTAAAAATTTGAATACGCTATGTTAAGCCATATTAGGCCTTCAATACAAAAAATTATAAAGTTTTTTTGTATCTTTAATTAAGGTATTAAGGGTACAATAGCACCTCAGTTATATTTTAAGCAACGATAAATCGACAATCCTTTTGTAAATAGGCTGAAATTTTAAATGGATATATTGGAGAAAGTTATCGAGGGCTTCCGGTTTTTTTTAGGAGTACTTTTTGTTAAAGAGAAAAAGATTCGGCGACCTCATAAAATTAGAATTTTGACAAATAAATATGAGCTAACCTAGATAATGTCGCAATAAATATGCTGTAAAAATTTTGTTTCTTAATATCAAACCGTTGTCGAAAAAATATTTTTCAAAAATTTCTTATTTATATGGATCCAACTCCTCCTGTTTCCTAGTGAATATTGGCAGTAACTTCACTCTGTACCCTCGGGAGAAGATACACGTCACCTCAAGCATTGTATATAGACTTAGTCTATACACAATGCCTCAAGATCTAAAACAATACTGATCCGTCCATTCTATTGATTTGCGCCGCTTGCATTTCGAAATCGGATGGACGTGTATCTGCTTCCGAGTGTATAGAGTGAAGTTACTGCCAATATCGGCTAGGAATCAGAAGTAGCTGGATCCACATAAATAAGAAATTTTCTCCAATATACAGGGTGGTCCACCGGTAACGCCTCGGTCTGTAGACAAAAAACTGAACACTTTTTTTAAAATCTGTTTTCACAGTGAGATTTATATCAGAAAACACAATAATCTGAAAATATTTTAAATTATACAGGGTGCTCCAGGAAAGTGAAACATATCTGAAGGTCATATTTTTTTTTAATGGAACATCCTATATCTTTTTATATTTTTAGACTATTCCCGAGAAGTTGATTTCAAAAACCTATTACACTTATATTCTAAAGTAAATAGTTTTGAAGTTATAGACAATTAAAAATCGCTTTTTTTCAAATTTAAGTGATTGCTCCGGCCAAACGATATAAAATCCAATAAAACGGCTTACATATCTCTATATTAACTCATTGAGTTCTACTTGATGGCGTATGAACAAAATGTATACAGGGTGATCAAAATTTGCGTACTTTTGATCACCCTATATACATTTTGTTCTTATGCCATCAAGTAGAACTCAAAAACTTAAGATAGGGATATGTAAGCCGTCCTATCCGATATTATGTCGTCAAGTTCGGTTTTACCCAAATATCCCCGAAACCAGACCTGCTATTTTAATTTTGAAAAAATAATCAAATCTTCTTGAAAATACACATCTTTTTCCATATTTAACCGATATTGTATCTACTGCGGTTTATGAAATCTCTGTATATCTACCCAAATTAAAACCTATCCACCCTGTATACCACGAGACTAAAGTGTGTTAAATCTTCACTTTCGGGATTAAAAATGCTACTTTGGTCCCTTGGTATGCTATTATTACTGAATTAACGTTGTTTCTGCTTAAGTAACTTGATTCTGTCTGAAAAAGCATTAACCTCTTAACAATATAACTTTGACCAACAACGATAAAATCCGAAGCCACGGAATTTTCTCGGTAATTTAAAATATCTCACAAATTACGGTAATTACGTTGATATCCCTCCTCGTTGATTTTCTGGTCGTTACTTTCCCATGTCTAATTTGTATACAGCATAGATAAGTCTCGTTTGATGCACTTTCACTCAATTGTGCAAAAAAATAACGTACCTCTGCACGTCAATTATCATTCATTCATTGAATTTAATGGATTTGCGATGATATTTCGATTGTTGGAGAATAATCAAGCAAAAAGTAAAAGTTTTTATTTGTTTTAATCTCTCTTATAAATATTTTCGAGTTAAATTCATCTCTGAAATTTTGTGTAGTAGAATAAAGAAATAACAGGGTTAAAATCTACATAAAAATACAAGAAAATCTTCAAACTTTATCCTAAATTCTTCCTCGTTTCCATCAGCTTTGTTTACTTGACCAACTCATAAAAACAAATCTGAAATTTGTTTATTTTTGTACTCACTTCATTTAATTGTAAAATAAATATTAAAACTGCTGCAAACCTTGAACGAACTATCGCTAGTTCAAAAAGAATTACACAAAATATGGTCTTGATATTACATAAAAAATTAGTCACAATCAGTTTCTATTCAACCAAAAATAGGTTAAATTGTCGAAACTATGTTACGAATTTAAAATTCAGTCACTGTACGAATTGTATTTGCAAGCAACAATTAATATTTTAAAACCTCAATGTACATGCAGTATGTTATTAGAAGAGGTTGGAAAATAGTATACAGGGTGTCTGCGAAAATAGTGCACTATAGGTAGAAGACATTATTTTGAACATAATATTTTTATACGATTTTTTCCTAAAGTTATTCGTTGTTATAAAAAAATTAAAATTCTAGGACCGCTCAAATGGTGATGGACCGTTTCGGGACTTCGGCCCATGGGGTACCTGAATGGCTAGTACGATCCTGAGCAAACTTCTCATGTAGGCTAATACTATGGGCGTATACGAATTCTGCCACAAAATCGAGGTAATCCAATTCGGTGCACATGAAATGCAAAAATACAAAAATTGTGGCCGTGAAAATAGGGCGAGACCATAACTCCAACGATTTTTTAATTTTCCCTCCTTTGGTCTCTCCCTTTTCTCAATGTCATAATTCTTGCTAAAAATTTTTGAAAAAACTCTTATTTATATTATTTTTTATTCTCCTTTCAATGGTATACATTTCATTTTAGTATATTATTTATTTATTTTTGTTATGAGATATAAAATGCATTTTTTTCTTTAAATTTTTAGTTTTAATCTCGTTTAACCCCTCTGACATAAAAACTATCAACGTTATTAAAACTTTCCGACTTTTGATAGAAAGAGAAAACCATATTCTATATATAAGAATTTTTTCAAAATTTTAAATAAAAGATTGTCCTTGTGAGAATAGGGAGAGACCACAACTATAACGATTTTTTAGTTGCCCCTCTTTTGGTTTCTCCAATTTACACAAGGGTTGGGGATTCAAAAAAATAATTATTTTTAAACATTACATTTTTTATATTATGCACAAATCCTAACTTCTTAACTATTCTCCATTATTATGATACATATTAATATTATTTTCAATAAAACATTGCTTTCTTTGTAAATATTTTCTAAAAACTTTTTTAAATTTATTTGCGGTGTTTATTTTTACATATATTTGTGTTACGAAATCTAATATAGTATATTACATAACGAGTGAGGAAAGTGGCATATTTCGCACGAGTGGTAGTTCAGCACGAGCCGCGTAGCGGCGAGTGCGGAACGTAACGAGTGCATGAAATCCACTTTCCAACGAGTTTTGTACACTATTTTTCCTACGACCAACAATATTTTAAGAATAGTCTATTTGGTTTCTCATATGACTCGATTATTTCTGGCGATGTACATTCACATTCGCTATCACTATCAACTTCCATTTTTAATGTAGGAAATCGAAATTTAAATTTTTTGTTTATTTGCTATAAAGTAGAATAATTTAAACTTTAAAAATATCTTTTATAAAAGTACCTAATTATTCTGTTCAGAATTCACAAAACATAGAAACAGTAATTTCTTTAAAATTTTGACATAAGCATACTTTATTATATTTCACTTTTATAAAAAAATAACCTTAGCATCAAGCCAATTAAAAAAATATTTTAAATAATTTTTATACATTTTTTACTTTAATAACTTGAAAAATTTGCAATTTCAAACCTAAAATTAATTTTGAATTACAAACTATTAATACATTTAAGAATCGGGTTAGAAGATGTATGCCACACACAATACAAAAACGTCTGTCTTATGTGTTGCATACATTCGTTTACACTGAAGTTGTTTCATAATTAATAACCTAACCTTAAAATAATATTTTAAAACATTTTAGTTATTAGGTGGTCGTAGGAAAATAACAAGCAACTATTAGATCAGTTTTAAAATGGTAAGTAAAATTTATTATGTATGTACATAAGTAGCATATTTCGTCCTGTTTTTAATAATTCATTCAAGTGTGCGTTATAATAACACGCAGCGCGCTATTATAACACACGGCTGCTATGCGTCTATGTTGATATGAAACACTTTCCAAATATCAAAACAGTTGTGCTATTTGTAGTTTTCATAGGTGGTCGTAGGAAAAAATATTTATGAAATTAAAAATATCTGGATAATGTTGGTAAAATGAATCATTAAATATTGCATGAAACAATTCACATGCATTTTTCGTTCTATATATTATATTAGACTGGCTATTGTGAAAACTCTTAATCTCTCTTAGGGTTAGGTTCCTTTAAAAAATAATAAACTTTACAAAAAATTAAATAAAAAAAAATATAATTTTGGGCGCCTTAAATTGATCTTCTCTCTCTTGTCCTTCCTCCAATCAGCTGCTTTCTTTTCTTTTCCCGTATCACCACCTAGTTATTTCCCTCTTATGTCTTCTGTATTTTTTTTAATCCCCACCTATTTCTGTCTTCCTGTCTAAACTAATCTTCACCACCACCTCGTCCTCCTACAAACCAATTTATTCTTTGTCTTCTTTGTTAATTTTCTTTTTATGTTCTTGTAAATTTTTTTTTTTTTTATATTTTAATAAAACCCTTGTTTTAATAATTGCTTTTATTCTTCTGAAACCATAACTTCATTTACTTTATAATAAAACATTTTTTAAACATCTCGTTCTAACATTTGTATCTGACATCTTACTTATCAAACCTTTTTTTCTTAATTAACAACCAAAACTGTTTATTATTTTTTTTTTTTCATTTGTTTTCTTCCCCTAACTAGATAATTTTTTTTTATCTCTAAATTTAAATGACTCAACACACTAAGATTTTTTTCTTTTACTTGTACCACAATTGTTGAGAACTCATTATTACATTCAATAAAAATAATCTTCTAACAAACATTCTTAAATAAATCTTAACACATTTACATACATTCACACGCACCTTAAACTTTTTTCATAACCTCATTTTCATTGTCAAACTTACATTTGACAATAACCTTCCACCTTTCCATCACTGTCAACCACAATACATACAAAAACAGAACTAAAACTACCCATATAACTAAAAACCATATCATTATATTATTTGAATTGGCAGTCCATATACTTAGTGTAAAACGTGAATTATCATTAATATATTTTTAAGTAAAATCGTACAATCGGCCATTTTTTCTGTATTCATTTGTTAGGCCCAAAATAACTTAGGAAACTTCAAAAGTTGGTTTTTAAAAAAAATGTATTTTTGAAAAATACAAAAATTTACCAAGTTTTATAAAATAATTTTATTAATGTTGTTTACTGTATGAATATAAAAATTTGAATGAATTTTAACAAAGAAAAGAAGCGCTTTGCGGTAATGAAATTTGATATTCAAGGTTTCACAATCAGCGTTCTTCTTGGATTTATAATTCCTCCTCGCGAAGATTCAAATCCAGAGGGTTAACGAGGGATTTGAACATCTGCTAGTTCCAGGGATGGTTGGCTATTTTGTGACTTCCTTCGGGAATACCAGTTTGGCACAAGCTTCTTGACTACGGTGTAACAGATTAAAAGAATACCAAGTCCATAGATAATTATTGTTCATATGTTGGGTGTGTCAAAAATCGTTGAAAATGACAGGTCCAGTTGATTTTGTTGTAATTGAAATTTCGAAAAGGTAGGTGCCCTTGAGTGTACAAACTTCTTTGATTGTGGAAATTTAGGCACTGTATTATATAGTCCGATAATTTGATTAGCTATGTCTTTAAAAAACATGAAATTTTCATGAAATGCCTGTCTTTCTATAAGATAAGCGATTGCTTTATATTTAATTCCAGAACTTTTTCGTCGTGTATTATTTTATTAATGGTATTATTGAAGTTATTAATTATTTTTATTTTTTCTGTGGATCCGAAGATGCCAGGTAAACTGAAAAGGTAAATTTTGAGTTAATTGTGGAAATTAAAGAGTTTTTTAAGATGACGTTTTAAATTATCCATGTGGACTTTTCCTTGCGTTTTAGTAGAAACAGTTTTGTTCTGTATATTTACTTGTACTTTTGTAGAATTTTTAAATTTGTTTTGTGGTATTGGGTATAGGATATTTTTTTCTGGCTTTGATTTTATCCGGGTTAGGTATTACACCTTCCGGAGTTACTACGTGACCCAAGTAGGCCACTTTTCTCAAAAATTCGGACTTGTCGAGCTGAATTTTAAAAGTCAACTCTATAAGCCTTTGGAAAACTTTACGAAGTCTTTCAAGATGCTCTTGTAAAGAGGTAGAAAAGATAATGATATCGTCTAAATAAACTAAACATTGTTCGTTTTGTATGCTGCGGAGGATATTACCGATAACACGTTGGAAGGTAGCAGGGGCTCCTTTCAATCCGAATGGCATTCTTAAAAATTCCCAATGTCCGTTTTCGGTGATAAACGCGGTTTTTTCAATATTTTTTTCGTCCATCTCGATTTTATGGAATCCACTGGCTAGATCAAGGGTAGTGAAATATTGAAATTTACCTAATTTGTCGAACAAGTCCGTTATATTCGGTAAGCGATACCGGTCGTCTATAGTTTTTGAATTTAACTGTTTATAATCGATAACGACGCGAAACTTTTTTTGACCTGAGGCGTCCATTTTTTTTGGGACCACCTAAATTGGTGAGGATCAGGCCGAATTGCTTGGTCTAATAATTTTTGAATCTAACATTTTTTCTATTTGATTTTGAACCTCGCTTTTATAGATAAATTGGTATCGATAAAATATGTCCGAATATTCCTTCCATAATTTTTAAATTTCTAATTTTTCTTCTTTGTTTAAATGATCTGTCCTAATTTGATCTAAATTTAAATTTTTTGAATAGTCGAACTCCATATTATTCAATTCGAAATTTTCAAGTTCTTGTCTTTCAAATTTTTTCTACTATGATTGGTTGAGAGAAGTCTAAGGTGACCGCGTTAATATTATTATTTAGAATTGTAGTTAAGGCTTCGCCTTTTACAGCAATCGTTAGGCATTCTGTGAATTTTTTTGTGAGGAATAATAATTTCGCCATTTTCGATAGAAGTTTTAATCTTTATTACTTGTTAAACTCTTGGAGCGATTGTTATGAGATTAAGTTCGTTTTGAGTGCGGTGAAATAATAATTTTATTTTAGTATGGGGGTAACTATGTACCCTTCTTTAAAGTCTAAGTTAGCTTCTTAGAATTTTAAATTATCTAACCCAATAAGGCCATTAAAAGTGTTATGAGATTTAAATAAAAATTTAGTTTCTGGAAGTTTTAATATTTCCGAAGCCGGTATTGAAGCACAATATTTATGTGAAGATTTTTGGAAAACTGTCGATACTATAAATGGTTCTTCTTTTACTGAGTTTGGAAAAAGTTTGAATGCTGTTTCTGGATCGATAAATGATTTTGTTGATAATGAGTCTATAAGAATTTTGACATTGTATTCTGGAAAAATAATATAAGGTAATTCGCTGGAATTTATTAAATTAATCGAAATAATTTGTGAGGTTACGTTGTTTGATTTGATTGAGGCAGTTCTTGAAAATTTCGGTCATACCTTCACACCGTCACTTTGGTTATGTTGATAATTTTCAATATTTTGATTATCGTAGTTAATACAGTGATCAGTTTCAATACAGTGATCAGTTTCAATTTGGCCATCGTAAGAATAGTCTTCATTAATTTCCGTATATTAGTATTTCTAGTGAAAGTACTCATTGGGGTAGGTCGGAATATCTGACCTTGACAAGAGGTCGCTAGACCTTGCTGGTGTAAGTTTGAAGTATTTCTGGTTGTAGTTCTGAGTTTGATAGTTGAAAGGCAAGTTTTGCGAAAAATTTGGTCTTTGATGAAATGATTGAGATTGTGGTTTGTTTTGGAATTGGGGCCTATTGTAAGATCTGTTGTAAGGCTTCACTTAAATTGGTCGGTTTAATTCAACGTATAGTGGTTCTTAATGGTTCTTTAAGTCCAGATAGAAATGTTTTTACAGTTAAATTTTGGTATAAATCACGTTTTAAATGTTTACCTTCAATAGAATTTTCATGGAGGAGATTTAATATATTTAAGCACCTTACAAAAAAATTCTTGAGGTTTCTCATTTTGGCCTTGTCTTAACATGACCAAATCCCTATTAAGCCAAGATTCGTCTCTCAGATCCGCGAAATTACGTGTTAAAATTAATTTTAACTCTTCCCAGGTAGATACGTTCTGAATTTTTACAATTAATTTTGCATTTCCGCTTAATTTTGAAATAATTGAGTTTAAAATATATGTATTTTGAATGTTACGTGGGTTTTGTGAATCACAGAAAGTAGTTATGAGTGATTCACTAGTAGATAAATATCTATTGAGTTCGTTAGGGTTACCATGAAACAGTTTAAAAATTCTGGTTTGAATTGGTCCATATTTTCAATATCTAAATTTAAATTTTGTGGAAAAATATTTTCTTCTAAGTCAGTTAAAGGGTTTCCAATTGTTAATTTTTCAAGGTTATTCAGCAATTCATCCATAAAATTGTACTTACATAAGAATGAAAACGACTTTGAGCATCTCACTTAACAAAACTATAGAGATGACCACCAGGTAAGCAATGTTGTTTTCCCCTTCTAAAGGAGTCTTTAAATTCAAGCGAACCCAAAGTACAAAAATATTACACTACTTAAGTTATATGAAAGAATTTTATTTATAAATTATAGTAATGACTTTAACAGGATCAATTATTAGGTACCTGTATTTGATATAAACCTTTTTTACCTACCTTAATTTGTGGCAGAATTCACCCATATATTATACATGGTATCACTTGTAACTGAAAAGGTTTTCTTATGCAAAACACCTAATTTGTATAACGGATACCGGAATGGCAGGCCTGAATCTAATCAAATTCAATAGGTTTCTTCCCTGGAGAAAACTAGCTAGTAAAGTAAAAACCAGAATTTTCGTTCAAGAGTTGTAGTGTTTGGATCCAGATATACTTCCAGATTTTAGGATTCTGGTAGCTCAGAAACATCGAGGAAAGTGATATAAAGTGGTAAAACCAGTGACCGGGAGCAGATGGTCCAGAAAAGCTTACCCTATTTTCAGATTTTTTTGTGATTTGATCGTTGCATTTGACTCAAAGTACCCAAAGTAAAAAAAAGTTGATTGAAACGAAGATATAATTATAAATATTGTAATATTATACAAAAATACGATTTTGGGGTGAGTTCTAATATATATAAAAAAATAGACATTACAATTTTAAATAAAAATAAAAAATAAACTTTAGTTCTTAAAATTTCTCCAGTCTCTTCTGTTACTCCTACGCTTACTTGAATTTTGATCTTGAAATATATCATCATCTTTAAATTTTCTATTGTAGTTTTTTTATTTTTGTATACGCAGTTATGTTGCATCAAATTTTACAATTTTTTTCATTGATAAAACTTTTTTTAACTGATATAAAAAAATTTTTAGCCATCACGAAATTAAGTATTTTGGGCCTCGGTAATAAAAAGTAATTATAAAATAACTAATTCCTAGAAACTAATAAGAAATTAGTCACCATTTACATTGTGGGAGTTACAGTTAACCTTTTGACTTTAAAATTTGTATTGCAGTGCCTTTTTTTTAGTTCGTAAATACCATGTTATATTGATGAAACTCGCGGTAATAGTAAAGAGACTCTATGATATTCAGAATGAAATTTTGAAAACATTTAAAGTAATTTACAGTTGGTAGCATTCAATAATAAAACGTAAAAAAGGTAATGTTAGTGTTTGTTGTAAATTTTGACAGTTATTAATCAACACAGTTTTAATCTGAGACCACGTTAGATCTAAAATGAAAGTTATAACGATTGAGACAGTTTACGATTTATTATGATTTCGTTAAATAAAAAAAATACATTTTTTGATTTATGTTGTCAATATTAATCATGACTAGCACACTTTTAACGTCTTATTAACGAAACCATTTAAAAAAAAAGAAATTTCTGGTCAAGCATTAGTTGCGGTTTAAGAAAACAATAGAATCACGTCGGCTGCGTTCAATTGTATATGGTTTAATACATTTGACATTGTTATTTTTCCACTCAGTTTACTGTATAATGCTTCAATTATGTTAAATTGAAAGTTTAACTAAAAAAAATTAATTTAACAAAACTAAAATGTATAGAATGTAAACAAACGTAAACTAGACATTATTTTGTTGTTGTATTATACTTTTAATCACCTGTCATTCTGATTATTGGTGTGAATAGTTTTATTGCAAACTTTTTTTTAGGGAAATTTTTGGGGACTTTATCCCTTTGCAACTCGGCCATTAACCTGTTGTTCTTCCTCTTCTAGTTTATTATACTGAATCCTAAAGCTTCGGTAAACTTGAAAATTTTCTGAACTAGGTTTGATCCTGTCAGTTCACCTTGTTATTTAAATCCTGGTTCAGGTACTAAATGTTTAATAAGTCACTATCTCTGGGGGGTTAAATCGGTACGCAGTGGCCAAACGCGTGTGACTTCGGAACTGTCATTTACTTTCTAGGCGGGAACCGCGAAAAACAATTACCTCAATTTTGTCGTCGTCAAGCTATTGTCGTGTCATTGTTTTTATTTGTTTTATTTTGTTGAGTTATTTGCTGTAGTTTGAATAATAAATAATATTTGAACCAGACACGAGTCAATCATTACAATTTATTCATTCGGTCCGTCGATCCGGATTTAAGGCGTTTTACCTCTCGAAGAGGAATTCCATCAAATATATATTCTGATAATGGAAGTACAGTTATCGGTGCTCGAAATGAACTTCATGAATTAGGTCAGTTTTTACATAAAAAACAAAAAACTTTTTTAGACCGGTCATGTACAATTAATATTAAGTGGCATTTTATCCCACCTTATAGCCCAAATTTCGGTGGACTATGCGAGCCGGCTGTTAAAAGTGCTAAGCACCATTTAAAAAGAATTTTAATTAATAATAATATTACATACGAAGAATTCAATACGTTAATAATTCAAGTTGAAGGAATTCTTAATTCTAGACCCCTTTTGATGTTATCAGATGATCCTCATGATTACAATCCTTCAACTCCTTCCCATTTCCTTACCGGCCGCATTCTTACTTTACTACCTGATGTGGACTTAACAGAAATCAAAACTTATAGATTAACTAGGCTACAACACGTTCAACAACAGTTTTGGATACGTTTTTCCAAAGATTATGTTATACAGCTTCATTCTCAATACAAATGTAAGGTACCCTCTTCAAAATTTGGAAAAGGTTCTCTAGTGCTTATCAAGAATGATAATTTACCTCCATGCAAGTGGTCATTGGGACGAGTCGAAGAATTGTTCCCAGGTTCGAACGGTGTTTCCCGAGTAGCCTCCGTTAAGACAAGCAGTGGTATTATAAAACGTTCAGTTCGACATTTGTGCCCTTTACCTCGAAGATATAGATAATTAGTGAAGATATATTTTTAATTTTTTTTTAAGGTTCCCTTTAAAGGTGGGGAGTATGTTTAATAAGTCACTATCTCTGGGGGTTAAAATCGGTATGTACAGCCATCAATGATCAAAATCAAGTCAATTACAAATGTAGTTTTACACAATTAATCTTTGAGCACAAGCATGTGGTTTTACTAAATCCTGGTCCACAATTATTACTGTTGGCTGTTCGTCAGTATTATTGGGCCATAGGTGGCCATAATTTGGCTAAGAAAGTTACAAAAGAATGTGTAACCTGCTTCAAATTTAATCCTAAATTTTCGACTCGCCCTATGACAGGTTAACCCGATAATCGAAAAAAAACCCTCATTACCCTTTGAGCATACAGACATTGACTTTGCAGGTCCACTAAATATTAAATCTGAATTTTGGTCCTCAGTTCACATGCACCCTTTTCCTTAAACACCAGTTTTGAATCAAAAATATGTTTTTATATGTTTTCTTTTGCCGACTTAATTGAAGTTTATTTACAAAATATACTATGCAATACAGTTTATGTAAAATATGTGAAACAAATATTGAGAAAAACTATTTATCTGATTTTTCATATTATTTTGTTAAAGCAATCTGAATATTACGCACTGGTTCTATTGTTTTTAGGAAATGATGTCGATTTGCAAAAGTGAACGTATCGAAAGTTCACACAGGAAACACATATTATCATTTTATATCAAAGATAGATATGACATAGGCGTACATACTGTAAGCAGAACTAAAATTTTAATGACAAAAAGATACAATAATTTGACATAATTTTAAATTCTATTCTATTTCTATTCTAAATTCAGCAAAAAATAAATAAAAAACTGCTAAGCTGTTCGTTCTTTCATAGGCGTACTAATTGTGTTCTACTTTAAATAATATTTTAAATAAGTTTATAATTAAGTCCAAAAGGTTATCCATGTCTCGAATGTGGGATGAGGTAATGAAACTTTTTTTCTAGTCAAGTACTTGATTAAGAGTTTCATAACCTCAATTTTATAATAAGCAATTTTCTTTTACATTAAAGGAATATTGTTTAAAAAAATTACCATGTCGATAATAATAACAATATCGATTTATTAGAATGTTGTTGTTTGATTATCTCTATTTGGTACGCCAATGGATAATCAATATTGTCAATAAATTTACTGTAGATTGTTGAGATTTCATTAAACATTAATCTTTTATTCATGAATATAGAAAGTTACTTATTAATAAAGACCGCAAGTAGACATTATATGTTATTTTTGACGATTTTTACTTTTTATGCTAGTTCACGAGTTTAAAACTGTGTTAAAATATAGTCGAGGGCTCATTTGATTCGAAATAATATCTAGAAAAATGTACGAAAGTTCCAAACTCGCACATAAACAATCGAAAAAGTTATAAACAAATAAAAATTCGAAAAAAAGGGGCCCTAGTTTTTTGCAATTATCTTAAAAACTAAAAAAAAAGATTCCTAAAAATGAGGGTGTAATCTCACCCAATTTTCCGAACGCTCCTAGTCAAGTAATTGTTTAATCGATTATTTTAGTTTTGTGCATCAAAATACATTAATAAAGTTAGTTTAAAAAAATTAAAAAAAATAAATTCTTTGCCAAATTTTTTTTAACTTTTTATGAATTTGGCTATAACTTAATACAAGTAGTAATTTAAAATTGCGAAATATTTCACATATAATGTACTTTTTGGTCCCTTTCTATTTACTTTTTTTATTTGTTTTATCATTTTTCATAAAACGAAAGGACAATTTTTTTTTTAAATTCGAAAATGTATTCTAAATTTACAGTTTTTTTATTACCTTTCGTATGGTGTAAATCCTATTTTAATATCTTTAATATTTAGTTATTCAATTTTTTTTTTTAATTTATATTAAATTTTAGAAGTTTTCGCTATTTTCTTACGAATTCTACATTTTTTTTAATAAAATTTTGAAAAAAATCGCCTTTATAGAATTTTTTACTAAAAATTTAATGGTATTTTTTTTTAATTTTTAATATTAATGTTTACCTTAAAAAAATTAATTTTTTTTTGAAATTTTAAAATCAATAAATAATTAATATCTCATTCAATTTTATTCAAATGGGAAACGGGCCCTTTTTAGGATTTCTGGATCAAAATAAATTAATTGAAAAATAATATAAAAGTCTAAACTTACAATGTATTTTGGTTTCTTCAAATTTGGAATTGTAATTATTATAGCCAAAATAAAGAATTTTTTTTAAAATTTTTTTTGTAATTTCGTTTTATCAAGAAGTATAGAACAAATTAAAAAAGTAAATAATATATCCGAAAGGGATCCAAAATACTATGTGTGTAAATTATTTCATAATTTTAAAATAATATTTGTAAAAGTTCGAGTCAAAAATGTAAAATGTTAAAACAATTAAAAATTTGATTTTTTAATAGTTTTTTAAACTAACTTTAATTGAATGTTGAAAATTCTTCCAAATGTAGCAGTTGATTTAAATATTTCTGTATGCAACAATTTTGTAGGGTTTTGAAAAGATGAAAGAACTAATTGATTGATTATGTAAAACTATACCGGGTGTTCCATTTGAAACTGCAAATTTATTATATTTCTAAGATGGGTATAAATATTCTACTGAAGGAAAAGAAAATTGAAAATGATAAAAAAAACCTGATTTTGGTGTATTCAGATATTTAAAAAAATATTATCCACCACAATATTTTGATTAATATCCCGAAATAGCAAAAAATAATTTCCATTTAAAATATACCACAAATATTACAGTCAAATTTATAAAGTAAATGAAGAAATAAAAACTTGAATGACAATATAAGCAAAATAAGGGTAATATAATGATCTGCATATCTCAATTCTGGGGTGGGTTTTGATCAAAATAAAAAAGATCATAAAATGTAACAAATATATAAATAGTTAATGAGTTTTTAATATCCTGTCCACAAAATGAGTTTCCTCTTCTTTTAATTGTTTCCCCTACGTTGATGATTGTATTGACTCTGCTTCCTATTGAAAATTTCTTTTTGATTCTTCAAAATTTCAAATTTATTTCCCATTCTGATTTCAAATCTTCACATGCTTTACTGGTCCAGATCCTTCATTTGCTTACCATATATTTTTTTATGCCGTTAATATAATACTGATTTTACTGAGGCCCAAAAGCCTTAGTACTTATTAGTTTCGTGATGGCGAAAAAAATTTCTTACCCCCAAATTTTATCACTTTACTCGACGTTTCCGAGTTCCCCGAGTCCGCAGATGCAAAAAATCCTGTCCGGACGTCTGGATGTCTGTATATCTGGAGGTAAGCACTGTAACTTTTGAACGAAAGCTCCGATCGAGTTCCGGTTTTCACTTTACACCAAGGAAGAATTTGAGCAGGATCAGACCGGCCCTTCCGGTACCCGCCATACAAATTAAAGTGGTTTGCATGGGAAAACATTTTTCCAATTCGAATTTTTAGAACTTTCTCCACTTCACATCATGTATAATATTCCCCTACATGTATGTGAATAGTTTGGCCAGTATCGCACACAAGCCATTCCGGTACCCTCCACACGACGATCCATAAAAATCAAATTCTCAAGGGATAAACTATTTTACACCACAAATTAAAAAAATTACATGAGATCATGTATAATAGTGTATCTGAATGATATATTTAAAAAGTTTGGCCGCACGATCGCACAAGCTATTCACCGGTGTGAAGTTAGTAGACAAAATCTGGTAGACAATTTTCCGAACATTGCCGAACATACAGTAGCGCCTTAAAATGGGATATTTTATAATAGTAATTTTTTATTTATATTGCTCTGGATGTATCATATACCTGGTACTGGCAATAGTAAAAATAACAATATTTAAATCAAATTAAATAGTTTTAAAGGGGTCGTTTCTACTATAAATTATCAAAAATCCTTATTTTACAATGTTAAAAAATGAGGAAATTTGACCGATTTAAAAATGAGGGACCAACTTGAGATTTTCACAGAACCTTTAATAAAATACAAGAAACAACTATGGAAAAGGAGAATCACTTGCTTAACCTCGAAGGGGTATTAAATCTCAAGTTGATCCCTCATTTTTAAGTCGGTCAAATCAAAGGTTTATTATTTCGCGGGGTAGAAACTACCCCTTCGAGGTTAAGCAAGTGATTCTCCTTTTTCATAGTTGTTTCTTGGATTTTAATAAAGGTTCTGTGAAAATCTCAAGTTGATCCCTCATTTTTAAATCGGTCAAATCAAAGATTTATTGTTTCGCGGGGTAGAAACTACCCCTTCGAGGTTAAGCAAGTGATTCTCCTTTTCCATAGTTGTTTCTTGTATTTTATTAAAGGTTCTGTGAAAATCTCAAGTTGGTCCCTCATTTTTAAATCGGTCAAATTTCCTCATTTTTTACTTTCCGAACAACAGAGTTGTATAGAAGGAAAGTATTGCGATCATGATATTTTGACCATACCCAGATTTTAACGGATCTTTACGTTTTGAGGTCACCTGAATCCATTTATACCATTTTTAGCATGATGTCTGTCTGTGTGTGTGTGTGTGTCTGTGTGTCTGTGTGTGTGTGTGTCTGTGTGTCTGTGTGTCTGTGTGTGTGTGTGTGAACACGATAGCGTCTAAACGGCTGAACCGATTTAGATGAAATTTTATATACATATTTAGGGTAACAAGGAGACGACCTGTATAGATTTTGGAGTTAATCGGACAACCGGAAGTGACAGTTGCTATAAGTGATGACGTCATTACCTAACAAGATGACAATAAAGTTTTACACATATATTTTTTATACGTTATAGTTTAATTTCGAATGATTAAATTTTTTAAAAACTTTTGCCATTGTTGCCAGATTTATCAAAAAGTAATTTTTTTTCATATTTTTCTTAAAAAACCAAAATAATGCATTTTTATGAAAAATTACAGGATATGAAAGTTGTATAACATAAAATTTTCTACACATTTTGTTTTTACCGTTTTTTTGATTTCCTCATAGTTTCGTCGCTAGAGGGCGTGAAAAATAATGTATATAGACATTTGCGACTTTTTTTAGATTTTGAGACAAAATTATGGATTTTTATGAAAATTTACAAAAAATCAAAATTGTAGAATATAAAATTTTCTACAAATTTTGTCTTTAATTTTTTTTCGAGTTCCGCATAGTTTCGCCGCTAGTTTTTATTTTAATTTTTAAGCAATTTTTATCCTTATTAAATTATTATTTTTTACTTAAATTTTAATATTAAAAATTTTAAAAAAATATCTTTAAATTTGTAATAATTAATTTTATTATTATAATTTTTTTCAAAATTTTATTACAAAAATTGTGATTTTTTTTTAAAATTGGCTAAGAAACATTTAAAATTATATTATGATTTTAAACTAAATTGAATAACTTCTACAATATTAAAGTTATTGAACTGGGATTTACACTAATCTAAAGATAAAATAAAACTCTAAATTTAAAATGTATTTTAGTTTCTTAAAATTTAGAATTGTAATTATTATACACAAAATTAAGAAATTTTTTAAAATTTTTTGTAATTTCGTTTTATCAATAAGTATAAAATAAATGAAAAAATTAAACAGCATATCCGAAAAGGATCCAAAAGTACTATGTGTGTAAATTATTTCATAATTTTAACATAGTATTTGTAAAAGTTATAGCAAAAAATGAAAAAAGTTAAAACAATTCAATGCGTTTACCCATGAATTTTTAACAAAAAAATTTTTTTTTTTTAGTTTTTTAAACTTTCTTTATTAATACATTTTGATCCAAAAAACCTAAAAAAAAGGTTTGTTTCCCATTTTGAATAAAATTGAATGAGATATTAATTATTTAATGATTTTAAAATTATTCAAAAATAGGTTTGATTTGTTTTAAGGTTAAAATTAATATTAAAAATTTTAAAAAATTACCCTTAAATTTGTAGTAAAAAACTCTATAATTGTGATTTTTTTCAAAATTTTATTCAAAAAATTGTAGAATTCCTCATTTTTTTTTGAAATTTAATATAAGTTTGAATAACTTTAAAAATATTAAAGATATTAAAATGGGATTGGTAATATAAAACTCTAAATTTAAAAAATAATTTAGTCTCTTCGAATTTAACATTGTAATTATTATAACCAAAATAAAACAAAAATTAAATTTTGTTGTCCTTTTGTTTTATCGAAAATGGTAAAACAAATGCAAAAAGTAACTAGTACACCCGAAAGGGATCAAAAAGTGCAATATGTGTGAAATATTTCATAATTTTAAAATAATACTTGTAGAAATTATACAAAATTATAAAAAGTTAAAAAAAATTTTTAGAAAAAATTAATTTTTTTTTCAATTTTTGTAAACTTATTTTATTAATGTATTTTGATGCAGAAAATCTAAAATAATCGATTGAACAATTACTTTACTAGGAGTGTTCGGAAAGTTGGGTGGGATTACCCCCTCATTTTTAACATTGTAAAATAAGGATTTTTGATAATTTATAGTAGAAACGACCCCTTTAAAACTATTTAATTTGATTTAAATATTGTTATTTTTACTATTGCCAGTACCAGGTATATGATACATCCAGAGCAATATAAATAAAAAATTACTATTATAAAATATCCCACTGTATGTTCGGCAATGTTCGGAAAATTGTCTACCAGATTTTGTCTACTAACTTCACACCGGTAAGCCATTCCGGTATCAACCTCACAACCATCCATAAAAAAACAAGTTCTAACTATTGAGATTTCTAGAATTTTAATTTTATTTAATTTAAAAAGAGATTATGAACGTAATTATTATTTTGACAAATTTTGAAGTTAATATACGACAATCCGAACGAAACCAACTACATCCACGATAATACTTTGAAAATCAGAGTTTATTCTTTTACGAAAAAGAACATTGGGCTTAATCACTACGATTATTATATTCATAAAATTTCTTTATAGAATTTCAAACAAAGAATAAATGAGCTAAATTCAATTCATATAAGAATGCTTCAAAATCGGAAGGCGATATGGAATTGTCGTTAAAAACCAGAGCTATAGTTTATTTGAAAATGATTGATAGCACAATTTTTATGACCCATCATAAATCAGTGGAGGAGAATTTCTAACATAAAATGTTTAGCATTATTTGTAAAAAAAAATCTTCTTCCTAAAAATTTTAAAAATACCAAAGGATATGTCCGAACCTAATATCTATAGTATACTATTTTTATAAAAATAAATGTGGGTACTTAATTATCGACAGTTTACTATTTTTTATATCAAAGTAATTTCGTATTCCCCGTCACTGAGGTATAGAAATATTGGTTAATCCCTTGGGGTTTGCTCATTTACATTTTATGATGTATTGTATTCGAAGTTTTTCGGGGTGGTCATACTAAAATTTAGATAAAAAGGTATCAATATTTACTATTTTTCTACTTTGAACAATCCTGTATAAAAACTGTGCTATCATGCATTTTCAAATAAACTATAGCATTGTTTAAAGAATGTCTATGTGGTCTACCCTAAGTAGCGCTAATTCTTCACAGCATAAAAAGTGTTCGCTTGATGGGCCGAAGTCCCGAAACGGTGCACTACCGTTTGAACATCTCTGGAATTTATTTATGAATTTTGTTTTTTGTTTATCTAATTAAACTTGTAGTCTTTATAATACTTTTTATTATTATTCGTTTGGTATACACATTTGGCAATCTTATTAATCACATTCATAAACGCATAAAAAAAATATAATTACAACATTGACAATAGTAAAATCTTATAACTTTTCTATTATTTCTCATCTTTAATTAATTCATCCTCTTTTTTATCCATAAACAAAAAAAATCGTTATTTGATCGTTAAATCTTATCCAAAATCTTTAATACTGAATGATTTTTTAATTTTCATAAATTTTAAATTAGATATCCAGAAATGTTGATTATACAAAAATGTTTACTTATATACCCAATTATTTTAAATTAACTCATTAAATTCAACTATAAAAACCTTTGAAAGATAATATTTAGAATACAACACTTATTTATCTAATAATTAATAATAATAAATCATACTTAACTGATCAAATAACAATTAAATCACTGCATGTAAATTTTGGCCAAAATGGGCCATGCATAAGGGATGAACTTTGATTTTAATTCATATAATATAATATAAAGAATAAAACAAATCAAACATTTCTTACCTTATTTGCCAAATATATAATGGTAATAGATACTTGTTTAACTGCTATAAGCAGTACACATGATACAAAAAGTAGATCAAAAGAAAAAAGTGTCACACCGTTGCGGAACACATTAATAAGACAATAACTTTTATTTTCCGATCAATTTTCACGCATTTATTAAAACTTTTAACGTTTAACAATCACTAAATAAACGATGAACTAATTATTAGCGCCAGAATGATTTTTTAACGGTCGTTCCTCCGCGTCTAACAGACGGACAGGTAATGTTTATGAATTTCTTGTTTGTGTCTAGCTGCGGAAGATACTGAAGACACTACCTCTCACCATTCACTAAGTCGTCCGTGATAGTCGATAAAATGTAGCCCACATTTTGTGAGAACAAGGCTTTGAAGTTTTTATGGTCCCGACAATAAATTACTATCATTTTAGAGCCTTTATTACCGGTCATGATTCGGATTTAAATATAAAATTCTGTATACCAATTTGGCAAACAAATTTAGCCAATTATTACAATTTTCTAGTTAGCAAGCTGTCGTCAATTTGACGTTGATTTTTCGTCATTTTTGGTCCGCGACGTCATTTTACCAATAAATGACGTGTTTTATTATGTTGATTTTTGGACGTATAGTAGACGTCATAGAGATCACGTCATTTTTACGAGATTTTTTCGTCATTTAAAAAAATAAGTATATCTTGTTTTAATTTAAAATTTAATGCACATAATTCATATTTATGAGTATTAACGTCGACTTATTCTTGATTTACATTTTTTCGTGTCGTCATTTTTACAACATTTTTTCGTCATTTTTGTCATATTATTTTATTATTTAATTCTCGCAAAGACGGCATCGCTGGGAAGTGTAAGTGATGCAGAGCAGACAGGCAAATTCATATTGCATTATGGCTGCCGATTGGGATGGCTGGTTTTTTTGTGTGTCTGTGTGCTACATTATTACAACTCTGAATGAATTAAAAAGGGGTAAGTTTAGTAGGACTAATTTTTATTTTATTCTTCTTCTAAGACTTGTATCTATACCAAGAATATTTGTTTTACTTTTATTCAGTTGCACACTACAAAGATACTAGCTTTGTAGTGTGCATGCATGTAAAATGGCGGAATATAAATATGTAAACATATTTAATTTGAATTATTTATTAATAAATTCAGTAATTTAGACTTAAATAAAAGATCAACGCAGTGGATTTTTAAAAATCTTAGATCAATATGAACATCGACTTATACTTGATTTATATTTTTTAGTGTCGTCATTTTTATCATTTTTTCGTCATTTTTGACTTAGAAAAATTTAAATGTTCTGCATTCTGTTAAAACCATTTTTAATAAGTTTATATTTTCTTTAAGTCTTCGTATATTTTTAGTACATTTTTTAGCCAACGTCATTTTTACGACAGTTTTTCGACATATTTAACTTAGAAGATTTTTCAATGTCTCTTTAGTAAAAATTCGTATTGATATTGATATTGATTTTTAAAATCTGTAAATTTTAACTGCTATTACCTGGTATTACAGGCTAAAAAATATTTTTTTTATGAGTTTTTTATAAGTAGATATTTTAAACCAATTTTCAAATCTATTCGTAAATAAAAATCACCATTATTAAAATTATTTCTATTCCATTAACTTTCATTATTTACTTATTTTTTATAGTATGCTATAGTTCAGTCGTATATACGAGGTTTGTCAAAAAATGTAAATTGGGAATGTGAAATATGCAAGTGCCCTTATTTTTGACAAAATCCAAATTTGTTGTAAAGCCAACTACGCTCAGATATGCAATTATATCCATGTGCATTAAAAATTAGATTTTTATTTTTTCGAAACTTTTTACAATAACATAATTTCATTTTAGTTTTATTTTATGTGACTTATGACTATATATTTCAATATATTTCAATTGTAAATAATTATTTTTCTACCAGTTTTTGATATTGTTAAAAGTATAGGTAATTTAGTCTTGTACAAGATTTACATTTTTTGGCACACCTCGTATACGACTGAAAAATTTGATATCTGGATGGTTGTATTTTAGGTTTTATACCATGCAGAAGTTTTTATGAAGAATAACTTTTTTTATAAAACTACTAATAAAAAAGTTTCCCATATGGTACGTACCAACTTAAGTATATATTGCTTCATCTACTGAGATGTTTGTTACATATTTAAGATAAAAAAAATGTACAAGTTTAGAATATTTATTTATTATTCTTAATAAACGCATTTCAGTTTTGGAAAAAATTGTTATTACTAAAAAAAGTCCCAAAACCCACCTTTTATAATAAAAGTGTCACTTTTTTATTAAATCAGTTGTTTTATGCTAATATAAATACTTTAAAATAAAATATTCACCTTTTTTAATTGACAGAAAATGTTGTTTTGTATATGTTGCATTTTACCATAGAATATGGAATTTTGACATGAAGGTGAATAGGTTTAAAAATCTGCTCAATTAAACAACATTCCAGATTCCAGAACAAATCTTGTTGGACGTGCAGAATGAAAAAATGGCCAAGTTGACGTATGTATAACGTTAATTGTATCCTAATTTTTCTTTGGTAAATGACATTTTTACACCAGAAAAGCACGTATTTGTATGGTATAAAATGAGGACCTTTTACGGCATAAATTCACGTGATTTTTTGCGTCATACAATTACGTCCTTTTTACGTCATATACTGACGTCTTTATATGGCATACACTGACGTCCCTTTAACGTTATAAAATCACGTCACTGGGCTGTGACATAATCACGCGATCCTATCGTCATAAATGTCGTCATTTTAAAAGTCCAAATGACGTCCTAATCCTAAAAAAATGACGAAAAAATGTCGTCAAAATGACGACAGCTTGCTGCTTGGGGTATGCTGCGTTTTTATTCATTTTAAAATCAATATTACCGATTTTCAATATATTGTCACCACCTGCTCAGAATTTGATAAAATAAATTATGTATATACCTATTTATATACGAATATTTTAATTTCCTGGAATATATCTGCATCTTCTAGTTCTCGTAAACAATAATCACCCTGGAAGTACGGGGTGAAGAGAATGGAATTTAGTACGAGCGCTTATGGAGTTATTTATTTGTCCTTGTAAGTTTTTTTTTTTTTTTTTTTTGTTAGTTAAATGGCTTTGGCAGAAACCAATTAGCCAGACTATTTTTATTTGTTCCTTGTAAGTTACTAAAGAGAAAAATCTTACCCTTGCTGCCACTTAATTTCAGAGATTTAATGTTTAGATTTGATAATTGATCATAAATAAGGTGTTCCCAGCTAACCAGTTTCAGTTGCAGGGAAGTTGTTGGGATTTATCATTGTGGAAATGCGACTTCACAATGTGTATACAAATAAGAGCAACCAGTACTTATTGGAGATTGCTTAATGTCCGCAACATCGCAGATCGCTGGTAATTACCCAATACATCGCAAAGTAAGTATGTAAAAGTTACTATGGATAGCAACATTGCGACTTCTCATGTTGGCAGTTATTGGAAAGATTATTGAACAAGTACGATATTAAATTGAACCTCTTATTGAAGCTATATTCATGGATTATTTGGTAATTACCATCGTGGCGTTGAATTAGAAGTCTATATTAGTATGGAAACCTTCTGTGATATTTGTTTAGAATATAGCTAATTATAAATGACCATATATGCATGTGTATTAATAATGGGCATTTTTTTTACATAATTTGATTCACTTCTCAAGAGAAAAATTAATAAGTAAAACATAAAAAACTGATAAATATATTTCAAAGTCATAGAATACAGTTATATAAAACACAATAATTTTTAAAAAACAAACAATAATAATTTTCTTCACAAAACAAATTCCATGTTCCGATATTCCTGAAAAAAAAACAGTATTAAGCTGTAGATTTTTCAAGAACAAAAGAATGAGTTTCAAGTAAGTTTTGTAGATTTTACAAGAACAAAGAATGAGTTGATTAGGAATGATACAGATTACAATAAAAAAATCTTTCGAGACTTTTGCAACACCATTTTGATTTGCACTGCAACCATAAGACAAAACGTGCTGTTGCCACTATAATAATCATCATTAAGTAATTACATATAATAACACTACTAATAAATACTTACTTACTTAATTGATATTATAATATAAATTGGCACACACTTTTACACCTAACTCGACTGGAGAAAGACACCTGTGACTGGGCGAGAGTGGCGACACCAGTTTTACGTTACAGTACGGCGTTGCCAATGTGAAAAATTTATTTGTACGCATCTCAGACTAAGATTCCTATTATGATGATATTTGTCAAAGTCAAACGTTTCCAGAATGATTTTTTACGTAAAATCAATAAATGTGTTCGTCGTCTCGTCTGATAAACTGAAAAATTAATAGGTAATCGTAAAGATATAAAGTTAATTTTGAAATTTTGAAATTTTCGAAATAACACATATTTTGCTTTCTCACAAAACTGCAGAGGATTTAATTTACCAGAATTTAAGAATTTTCCTCGCACTGGCAACACCGTATAAATTCCTATTACTGCGACACAGAGGGAAGTAGCATAGTGATAGCAATGTGCACTTAATCAGAACTTCTTAATATAATGTTGTATGCAATTACCATGGAGCTTAAGTTGGGGAATTCGCAACGTGAACAATATGTGGATATTTATGTCTACGAAGTGAAGTCTTTAGTACATCTATGATAGGTCTCCAAGATGATCTTCAAAGTGATCTTATTTCGTATTCCCTGCGACTTACTGTTACTTCGCTGGTTGACTGGGTTATTAATAAGGTTTCGTTTAAACTATATTTATATTCAGTTTAGCAGTTGCACAAAAATGTATTAAATATTGTAGATAATTACTTACTAAATTAAATAATTCATTTACGAGAACTATACCTTATTTTCCCATGCTTTTTGTTACTGGAATATGAAGCCCATTATAGATTAATTAAATACTTTGAATTATTTATATAGTAGAAATTCAAATTTACAAAATTAAATTGAATTAAAGAATATGAAATTAGAAAATAAAACCAAAACAGATCTAATCAAACGTCAAACTGACAAAACTTGTCAAATTTTTTAAACTTTCAAGGTTACCAACCTAACCTGATTTTACAAAATGTCCCTAATTGCTGTTATTTTAATAATTAAAAAATTGAAAAATATAATTCTCGCCAATGTCCGAATAAAAAATTGTCTTGTCACATTTGCCACAATTTGAATAATATTGTTTTAACAAAAAATCATTTTTAAATAATACTAAAAAGTTTTATTTTTCCCACTGCTCATACCTTTTGTGAAAATAAACTATTCGTTTAGTTTAGTTAATTAGATATATTTAAGTGAAGTAAAGTTAATTGTACACCGACAACACATCTTAAAACCTTAAAGTTGGTCAAATCTAAATAATATAATTTGTAAAAATTTAAATTTCAATATTACTTAGTTTATGTAACAGGTTACTCACTTTAATATTAATTGCCGAAATAGCTCAGTTGGGAGAGCGTTAGACTGAAGATCTAAAGGTCCCTGGTTCGATCCCTGGTTTCGGCAGAACTTTTTTTATTATTTTTCTTATTTCTCGTTTTTGTACTTATTTTGGTTTTTCTTTTTAAAATACTACAGTAAACACAGCCTATCTATACCCTAGCAACAAACAAAGAAGTTTGGTTATGAAATGAGTATAGATAAAGAGAGGTAAGACAATAAAAGGAGATAAAATGTAAAAAAGCCGCTAAAAAGATAAACTTCACCCAACATTTAGCGGCATGACCTTGAAAAAAAGCGGAAAAAAATTGAGCAGTGTGATTGGTTATAATTTAGAAGCTGGCTTCTAGAAGCTGGTATGCAAGGTCGCCTTAAATGTTTACATTAGGACTCATAACGAAACTCTGAATGCGGTGTTGACAGATTTAATTAATATAAAATATATTCGCATTTTATCATTTTTACCTCTCGCCCTTCAGATAAGAGAGGTATAGGAATCATGCTAAAAATTGGGTAGTGAGTTTTCAATGGATAAACACGTTTTGGGGTCCCTAGAATACGATTTTAATATTTTCGCGATGATGTCTGTGTGTGTGTGTTAGTGTGTGTGTGTGTTAGTGTGTGTGTGTGTTAGTGTGTTAGTGTGTGTGTGTGTGTTTGGATGGATGTTGTAGTAACGATAACTCAAAAACTACTGAATAAAAAAATTTGAAATTTTGCATACAGGATTCTGATACCCTAGATTAGATCTGATTAGATTTTGGTGCCAATCGCACAACCGGAAGTGGCAGTTGTTATGGGTGATGACGCCATTATTATACAAAACGGCAATAAAGTTTTACACATATATTTTGTATACCCTATAGTTTATTTTCATCTCATTAAAATTTTCGAAACTTTTGCCATTGTTGCCAGATTTACAAAAATATAATTTTTTTTCATACTTTTTTGTGTCAACCTGTGATTCAAAAATGGCGAGAGGTCATGTGCTGGCCACATCAGATTTTTTTAGTACATATCAACGAACTGTTATAAAAATTCATTGGAACTGATAGTTGGATAAGGCGGGGGTTTAACCCAGGTAGCAGTGTGACGTGTTAAAGACGTTGAATATTGGTCATTATTTACGTATATGAATGACGTGAAAAACACGTGATAAACAGGGTCATAAGTCACAGCCCAATGACGTCTTTTTTTACGTAAAAATTACGTTTTTTTTTACGTATAATTAAACATCCATTTTGACCTTATTTTGAATTAAAAAATTGTATTTTTTTACTGTAAAAAACATAATATCCTCGGAATTCATAAAAGAAATAATTACACAAATTATATTCAAATACAGGATGAGGAAGACTAATTTTTGTAGCTTCCCTGATGATGAGTGAAATCTCACTCGAAAGCTTGGATTAAATAACTTTAAAGAGTACACTTTTCGTTTCGCTGCTACCCCAATAACCATTTCTCGTTATATATATATATATATGCTGTATGTTAGTGAATGTCCAAACTAATATCAGTAGTTTCCGCCTTCTCAAGCAGACATATTTTATTTAGATTCATTTGTCAATTTATACTTAACTTTGCACAGAACTTTCATATTACTTTATTAACCGACAAGTTTGATAAGCCAAACTAAAGAAAAATTGATATTCTATGCCTTGGCTATATCAGAATTTAAATTTTTTATTTTATTTTAATAAAAATGAAGATACAAAATGGTACGATTATTTACAGGGTTTTTAAAATTTATTTGTGATTTTATTTCCAGATGAAGAATTTAATTAAAAACCAGCCAATGGCAAAGAATTGTGTGAAGTGCGAAGTAAGATGAACATGTTTTAGACTATAGTTTACATATGTCATTTCCCGCCTAAAACACAGCCTTCAGTAAAAAAAAATGATGAAAAAAAATTAAAATATAGGTTTTATATTTCAATTTCGAATTATTACTACGCCCCTGAACCTAAAAGGTGCTTTTCTAGTCGAGATATTGAGAACATCGGCTTTACATTAAATACCCGTAAGTCTGTCTCTTTCATACTATCTCTATACTATCATATGTCTATGGCTTTTGTTTAAACGGTTTTATAAATGCTCCAACGTTGCCGAGATCAATGAAGTAATTATTATACGGAATCGAATTCAGTTAAGACTCACTTTTGTAACCCTTAAAATTACTAGACGATATGCACTGCAACCTCTGCAATAGACAAGGCCATTATCATAGAAGAAAAACTACTGTCATACACATGACACAAATACAAATGAATGAATGACATAATTGTTTGAAATCAAAACAGAAAACTAGAGAACAAAACCATTTATATTTCATATTAGTTTTCAGATAGAAATTAGAAAGAAAAAGATCCCAAAATATGGAAGAAACAGAAATTGAATGTTCAGGATCAAATTTGATAGAAGTTAAACTTGAGCCTTCATCACTTTCTGATGAAAAAATTTGCAAAATTGAAGAAGCATATTGTTTGACTCTTCTAGATGATAATTATCAAACAAAAGTTAATGAATATAGTATTAAAAATGAAATTCTAGATATCGAACCAGACTTATGTCGTGTAAAAAAAGAAATTAAGATAGAACAAGAATGTTCTTCCACAAATTTAATAGAAGTTAAAACTGAGCCTTTATCGCTTTCTAATGTAGAAATTAGGAAAATTGAAGAAACTTATCGATTGATTACCCAGGAAGATAATGGCCAAAAAGGGAAATGTACCATTAAAAATGAAATTCTAGATATCAAAACAGATTTTGCTAAAAATCACTGTATGCCAAAATATCCACGGAAGATTTTTAAGAAAATTAAATTGAAATATGAATGCCCCGTTTGCCAAAAATGTAAGTTTTTTTTTTAATTTCTTGCTATAAACACATTCCAAGTTTGCAGATAGAGGTAAAAAAAATATACAATAATAGAAAAAAAATTGATAAGGGCTCTTTTGTTACACTTATTTTTGATTAATTTTTAAAACTATTCAATTTTTTTTTGCTCATAAGTTTTTGCAAAAATTAAAATTAAGTATCTCTTTTTTTGCTTTAAATTTTATTTATTGTTTATTACAGTAATATTCCTCGGTCCTAACCCTTAAGACTTCGTCTATATGTTCTTTATCTCTTTCTTTTGGGAACGTCGCAAACTCATTACTTTAATGCACAAGAAAAATTAATGACCTATATCTATACAGTTTTTCTTTCAATAGGAAGTTTTCTTTTTATTTAAAGTGAAAAATATATTGGTCTTTTTGGCGTGTCTGACACCCCATACATGGTAAAGTTATGACGTCATAAAATTTAGTACCTCACAGCAGATTTTTGCATAATCGTTTAATGAAAATATTGAAAATTAATTAGTGACCATGTCCGACAAATTTGGGGGGGTACTTGTTGTCTTACGGCCTCAAATTAAGGGTTTCATGCAACCCCTATATTTACTACTTCTTGTCAGATAAAGTGACATATAAAATATGTTATTTTTTTGATCAGTGATGCAATTGTCCGATAAAAATATTAGGTTGAATTAGTAGTCCGACAATAAAATAATAATAATAATAATATTTATTCATCCTTCAAGACAAAAAATAACGTATAGGACAAGTCAAAGTTAAAATACAGATATTAGCACATACAATACATTAAAAATAACATCAAAAAAGGTAAAAAAAAATCTTACAAGTATGCAAATAACAAAAGTGTTAGATAAATCGACAAAACATAAGAGACTTTTAGTGTCAGAAAAATATTCCCGCATACTATAATACCCCTTTTCCAATAATAACTGCTTCACAGATCTTCTGAATTTATTAAAATTCATATTGTTAAAGTGATTAGAAAGGTGGTTGTAGAGTTTAAAGTAGGAGGAGTGTGGAATTTTGCATAGTTAAAGTTTATATACAGAGGGAGTGCAAAAACCTAAATTTAATACATAATATGTGTTAAATATAAATTAGATTGAATATAAAACAAAAATTAAAGCTAGATTTACAACATGTTAAGCATATAAGATGTTGAAATCAGTTGTTATTCGATTTCAGGGAATTTTCCTGTCAAAGATGTCCCCACTGTATCTACTACCTATATAAAAATATATGTAGATACATACCTTTAGGGAAATAAAAAATTAACAGTTCTTATAATTTTTTATTGAAACGAGCTCTTCAATAAGAATTACATTTGACAAAACTCGCTTGGTATATATTAATTGCCCTGTACATTCTAATTAAGTTTAGAAGGCTTACCATTCATATTAAAAATCTATCTGCCCGCCTATTTTGCATAATTTTCAAAGATAATGCCAAAATAAATTTTATTCCGTAAGTTGCATCAATACTGTGTAATTTTTATACAGGAAAAAAATAATTTGCTCTTATCCTTGATCTTTAAATAAAATATGTTTGAAGTAGTTAATTTTCTTTTAAAATAAGTTAAGTATCTTTAAGTGTAGTTTAAACCTCGGTTTAAACACAAACTGGAGATGTTTTAATAACTTTCATTTATTTGTAAATACTTTATTTGTAAGCGAAAAATATTGAGAGATATGCAATTGCCTTGGACGAATGAGTTTCTCGGAGTTTTTCAAAAATCAAAAAATAACACCGTTGCCTTTGCAAACACGTTTAATTCTGTTTTTATTTCACAACATTAAGAGTGAAAAATGTGGATCGATATCGGCACAAATAGTATTATTGACTCTAAAAGATAGAGGCTTAACCTAGGTGGTTTTGTTACGGTTTTTTGTGCCACCCTGTATTTTCATTATTCTTCTATTCAATAGATTATAGTTTCATACTCGCTTGACGTCCCCTTCTTATTTCCTCGCGTCATGTCCCTCTCTTCTCTTGGTATTCCTATAAAATTCCTTTCCCATGTTCATAATGTTCTACTCTTTATCTACTGAGTCCAAACAATCAACTTTATATCGCCTGTGTTGCTTACCGAAGATTTCTTTTTTTCTCCCCCGCATTCTATAGGGTTTTTTGGTTCTCGCATCTGAGACGGTTGTTTTCTCTGGAAAGTTTGTTTCGCCTGGTCCACGAAGTTTTTTTTTCCTCTGGACAGCTGAAGGTGCTGAGACGAAGAAGTTTTTGTCCACAACCGCAAGAACCTCAACTTCATAAAGCTAAGTTTTTTTTATATTAAAAAAGAAAAAAAACTGAATCTACTAGTCTAATTGTCAGTAGATAGAACGTTCGTTAACTTTAAAGGTTCTGTAACTAATGACAATGACGTTTAGATTGTGACAATTATACAAGAAATCAACTTGTAAAGTTTTATTCTAAACGTCATCGCCTTTACTTACTGAATATCTACTGACAGTAAAATAAACAAATATAACGTTTCATTTGAGTTTAATTTCTTTAACCAAAAAAAAAAAGAAAGGACGGATTTTGAGTTCACACCGGTAGTTTTTTTGTTAATTGTTTCTAATCACATCAAAAAAATCAACTGACTGGCGTCCAAAAAATTTTTTTTCATTTAATATTTTACTTCTGATATATTTCAAATACTATTCGTAGAACGAACCCATAATATAATTTGAGCTTAATTACATTAATTATTTTTTTATCAACAACTTAAAGTATCGTTTCACTTTTTTTGATCAATTGCATTTTGCGAGATTATAATGTTAAATGGTTGGATAGGAACAAAGGCTAATGTAATTTTTACTTGTAACCTTAATACAATAATAAAGATACTTCACCTTGTATATTATTAAGTTGTTTATAAAATAACAACTTACTCAGCAAATGATTTCAATTTTTTAAGCATCATTTTTTGTCCTGGTAAAATCTAGAACATGTTGCTATTTGAGAAAGGTCCTAAGTAAGTTTTTTTGGTTTTTGGAAACACGGTTTGAAATATATCAACTGCCACACTTTTAACATCTCCTAGGCTTTGATCTGACCACATTGAAAATGTTTTATAACTATCAAAACCGTAAAATATTAACAATCCTTTCAAGAATTAAGGAACTGATGAATTGTACATTTTTTCAAACTCATTGAATATTGTATATTGTTCTACGATAGAATCAGAAATGTTCTGATTAACTTGTTTATCAGAATTAGAGTCCAAAGAGTCCAAACATAGAACACTTACGCAATTCGATAGCCCTGACTAATATTCAGTAGGTTTGTTCCTACAGAGTAAGAAACCCGTCATGATTCTGCGCAGTGGACAAAAAGTGTTCCAGCAAATGTTACCAACTGGTTGCAAATTACAAATTGCCTGTTCCAACAAAAATTCTTATTCATCAGATAACTGTCAGAGCGGTTTGCTGATTCTTCTCTGATTGACCGTCAGGAGTGTGCGCAATAGCGAAAGAAATCACGAGAATTTGCTTAGAGGTTATGTTATTTCGTTATTTGTTTTTTGACCTCCCTGATATTTCTGAGTTCCGTTTGTTATTTGTGCATTTTAAAGTTAATATTTTAAATATTAACATGATTGATTCGGATTCTCCAGAATTTTTATTTACTGAATCAGTGAAATAACTGATTTGACATCTGAAACAGACAGCGAATTTGAACTTTTAGTTGAAGAAAGGAAAAAACCAAAAAATAAAAATTTTTTCGAGGAAGTGATTCCACTTTTCAACGAAGTTGAATTTATGGAATATTTTCACCTATCAAAAGAATAGTGGGACGTGAAATTTCAGAAAGGTTTGCTGAAAGCAATTATTAGAAAAGACAGTCTGGTCCATACGGAAAATTAAATGCTCTATAACACACCTATATATTTCTGTGGTTTGCTGGACATTCTGGAATTCTCATATGTACGTTTCATAGATGTCGATCACTTGTCAATTGTCGTTGTCAGTTTGCTGTTCCAAGAGCATTTTACAATCGGTTGGTTATTAGTAATAAGTGCACATGCGTATCATCGTCAAGTTTGACGACCGTTGGAAACCAGTTTGCTGATTGTAGTAGGAACAAACCTAGTACTTTCTACTTATTACTCATGATACTTTTTGAAATTTTGAAGTAATTTCGGTACTTTTAGAAGTAATTTTATAATTTCTTTGTACTTTTTATACTGTCGTGAATACTTTTAGAAATTTGTATACTTTTATAAATAATTCAAGTAATTACGTAGTTTCAGAAGTATCTTATGTACTTTTAAAGTCATTTTTTGACTTTCAAAGTTAATTAAAATTCTTTTCATTCCAAAGGTGCACCAAAAAGTACAAATTGCACACTCCTCGTAATTGACTGATTGAAGGAAAAAAAATCAAGTCACGATCATATTTGATATATTTAAAAAGTTTTTTTTACTAAATTAAGAGATTTCTAATCAATATTTTTAGTTTTAAGGTAGTATTTACTTATTTACTCTATTATATTATATTACTTATATATATTCAGCCACACACAAGGATCTTACTTTGTAGGTAACTTGTTTATTTGTAATATTATTTCGTCAATAGTCAGTAATTCTGTATCTATATTCTACAAATAAATATTATTATTATATTATAACATTCGTTGTCTATATCAAACATTAGACTAAATCTTACGTGGTCAAGTGGACTAAGGTCTTCTCGGAGACGTAGGTTCGAATCACACTTTCTTTAATTTTTTTTAGAAACATGTGTCTAGTTTTTTTATTGGAATTTTATTTTTTATAAAAATGTATACAATATATACAACAATAAAAGAGAGGAAACAAATAGGGAAAAATAGAAAAATAAAGTGTTGTAAGAACAAGCCCAATATATTTGTCCGAAAATAAATTTTTCGCTTTTAAATTAAAAAAAACTTCCGGTTGAAAGAAAAACTATGTTTAGGTCATTAATTTTTCTTTTACATTAAAGCAATGAGTTTGTGAGGGCCCAAAATGAAAATGCAGAATTTTCCAAATTAAACATTTGTCTAACTAGACATAAAGAACATATATACAAAGTCTTAATGGTTAGATAATCCTAAATAAAACATACTATTCAGCTTCGCTATATTTGAACTATTTTGTATTTTGTCCTTTCTCGTAAATTAAGGATAATTAGTAATATCTAATTCATCAGCATTAGTTATTTTCTCATCTTCTAACTCTTAGTCTGTTTCTAATCACTTCCTAAAAATAAATTTTCATTAGGCTGCGGTTACATTGGATCCGAATTCGTACGAAAATGTATTCTTACGAATTCGTAAGAGATTAAGTCGTACGAATACGTAAGATCGATTGGTTACATTAGATGATGTGAGTGCTGACGAAAAACCGCACTATATCAATTTTCAGATTGTGGTTAACAATGAATGAAATAGAGAAGTATTACTTTTTTGAAACACCATTATTATTAATGTTTCTTTTATTGGAAAACTCCAGAGTTTGGGTTGATGACTTTTTTGTCAAGCAGTAAAGACGGAGAATTTGTGAAATCTTTTAATGAGCTCAGGTTAATTGATAAAAAATTTTTTGAATATACAAGAATGACACCAACTACATTCGATTACAAACTAAAATCTGTTGAAACTCAATTTCACAAATACTCGAATTTTCAAGAATGCGTAACACCTGAAGAAAAATTAATTGTAACGTTAGTTAACATAGTTTTTTATTCAACTCTCGGTTGCTGTACTGTTAACTTTTTTGGTCCCATAAAGATTGCCTTTCTTGGACCAGTATTATTAATTTTTTGTAGCATAACCACAAAATTAACAATACTTTAAGTATGGAACAGTCGCAGAAAAAGACAAATTATTTTGGTCGAATCAGAAAATCGTACGAGTTTGTACGAATTTGTAAGAAATATATGTAGGTAATGTAACCATGTACATAAACACGTACGCATTTATTTCTTTCTGATGATTTCGTACGATTGATTTTTCATACGAATTCGGATCCAATGTAACCGCCGCCTTACCTTGGTAGTTACACATGGTCTTCTGCACTGTCTTTCTCAATTTACACTTTTACGCTAATAAATTAATCTCGATACTGCAATCACATTTTAAAATAAATGGCGAACATGTCTACTGAATGATTAAAGAATATAGTTATCATAAATTGTTATATTTCTAGGTTTTACATCTTCAAAGTCGAGATTGAAACATTTTGATGGACATTTTAAAAAACGCTCACTAACTTGTGCTCTTTGTGGAAAAGAATCTAGTGGAAAATTACAATTTTGGAATCATTGTGTAGTTCATTTTGTAAAAAATAAGTATAGAAAATCATTACAATGTAAAATTCGCACTGGAAAAGATTTTTCGAAAAAGATTAATTTGATAAATGATTTAAATTTTATTAACAAAAAACTTTACAAGTGTGAATTTTGTTTTAAACAATTTACTAAGAACAGTACTTTAAAAAAGCATTTAACAATTCACACTGAAAAGAAACCTTTTCAATGTGAAATTTGTTTTAAACAATTTACCGGCAGTAGTAATTTAAAATGTCATTTGGTAATTCATACTGGAGAGAAACCTTTTAAATGTAAAATATGTTTCAAACAATTTGCTCAAAATAGTACCTTGAAAAATCATTTGATAATTCACACTGGAGAAAAACCTTTTCAATGTAAAATATGTTTTAAACAATTTGCTCAAAATAGTACTTTGAAAAACCATTTGATAATTCACACTGGAGAGAAACCGTTTCAATGTGAAATTTGTTTCAGACAATTTAATACTAGTGGTAATTTGAAAGCTCATTTAAAAATTCACACTGGTGAGAAACCTTTCCAATGTAAAATCTGTTTAAAGCACTTTAGGGCGAGTAGTAGTTTGAACAGACATTTGCCACTTCACTCCGAAGAGAAACCTTTTAAATGTGAAATTTGTTTCAAAAAAATTACTAATAGCAGTCATTTGAAAAATCATTTAAAAACTCACACTGGAGAGAAACCTTTTAAATGTGAAATATGTTTCAAACAATTTACTATCAGCAGTAATTTGAAAAATCATTTAAAAATTCACACTGGAGAGAAATCTTTTAAATGTGAAATTTGTCTCAAGCAATTCACCCAGAGAGGTACGTTAGAAAGCCATTTAAAAATTCACACTGGTGAGAAACCTTTTAAATGTGAAATTTGCTTCAAGCGATTCACTGAAAAAAGTTATTTAAAAATTCACTTTAAAATTCACACTGGAGAGAAACCTTTTAAATGTGAAATATGTTTTAAACAATTTACTAACAACAATAATTTGAAAACTCATTTAAAAATTCACACTGGAGAGAAACCTTTTAAATGTGAAATATGTTTCAAAGAATTTACTATCAGTAGTAATTTGAAAAATCATTTAAAAATTCACACTGGAGAGAAACTTTTTAAATGTGAAATTTGCTTTAAAGAATTTATACAGAAAAGTAATTTGAACACTCATTTAAAAATTCACACTAGAGAAAAATCTATCAAATGAGAAAATGTTTAAAACAATGTATTCAGAGTAGTACTTTAAACAACCATTTAAAAATTAGCACTGGAGAAAACGTTTTAAATGTAAAATTGGTTCAAACAATTTAATTAGAGTTGTAATGTGAAGTACACTGAAAAGAAATCTTTTAAAATGAGCTCCGTGAAGTTAGCTCCGAAAGTGCCAATTTTTTTTCGGAAATTTGTTAGTGCTTTTTCCGTTTTCTGCATATTATGTATTTTTTATTTCAAGGTCGCTGACAATCTACCAAAATGGACGAAATTTGGTACTTTTATTTAGAACTTCGTTACTGCTTCTTAGTGCTTCAAATAGTTTTGAAAGTGCTTGTCTATTTTTTTAGATATTTTAGATTTTAATTTCATCGCCAACACCAAAAGATTTTCCTATTGGCTCAATTTTGGTATCATTTTTAAGTGCTTCGTTAGTGCTTCAAAAAGTTGCAATCACGATTCCTTCTTTTTCGAGATATTTAACTTTGTGTAGCACTTCTCTGTTACCCTATATTTTTAGTACATTTGAAAATAATTTGGGTGCAAATTTTTAAACAAAAAATACTGAACAATCAGAAAACGGAAAAATCATTAAGAAAACTATCTAAAGTTTTAAAGAAGCGTCAAGAAATAACTCTAGATTTTAGTCAATCCCATATGATTTGAGGGCTGACCTTGAAAATTAAAAGATAAATATCTCGAAAAAGAAAGAATCGTAATTGCAACTTTTTGAAGCACTAAAGAAGCACTGAAAACTGATACTAAAATTGAATCAATAGGAAAATGTTTTGGGGTTGACGTTGAAGTTAAAATCTAAAATATCTAAAAAATAGACAAGCACTTTTGAAACTATTTGAAGCACTAACGAAGCACTAGATTAAAGTACCAAAGCACTAACAAACGGGAAATTTCCGGAAACAAAATTTACACTTTTGGGGGCTAACATCACGGAGCTTTTAAAATGTGAAATTTGTTTCGAATAATTTATTCAGAACCATCATTTAAAAAGTCTTCACACTGGTGAAAAATACTTTAAATGTTAAATTTGTTTGAAACAATAATTATTACTTTTAGTTTTTTTTATAAGAACTTAATTTTAGTTTTTTTAACTCTTTCAATGACAATGTTTTTTTAACACGTTCGCGACGGAGTGCGCCATCGGTGGAGCACGCATGTATTACTTACAGTCGGAGTGTCCACCGGTGGTACATTGCTATAAACTGTTTCTAACTACGATTATTTTGTACGGATAAAAGAAAATCATGCAATATCTACGGCTGTAGATTGATGTTGTTTTTTGATAAATAACTCAAAACGCAAAGTATTTATTATATCTAAATTAATAAATCAAATAATACCTAAGAAATTAGAGTACATAAGTGTATTCTATATAGGTCAAGTTTCAACATAACTATAATAAAAGAAAATAGTAAATAAAAGTACCTAATAAATCAAATTCAAAATAAATCAGAAATTCACCAAAAGGGAGTTATTTATGAATTCCATTGAAACACGGCAAACACAGTATCGGTTTACCCGGACAATCGTCACCAAATGTAATAACCCTTTTTGCTTTACTGCGAGCTTCCTTGACCCCTTTTTGAGCATAAATTTTTTTGTAGCAGGATCCACATCTTTTTCGGCTTTGCCTGGTCGTTCCTTCATATTTCAACATTTTATGTGTTGCCATAGATAGTCGTGCTTTATTTTTTAGAGGTTGTGGGGTATCTTCCGCCATCACTGTTTGATCCTCGGTCTCCTGCGTTTGTAGCAGTTCTCGTATGATTCCAGAACTTGAAGGATATCCAAATTTTTCGGATTGTTACCAAAATTGTTGTAAATCACCCAACTATTTACAACGCATGTGCCAATAAATACCTCGAATGAAACCCTCTTATACCACTTGACACGTCTACTCCCTTTTTGTACGCTATCACAGCAGGAAGTTTTGCAACATCCTCTCCTTTTAGATTTTTCCGACCTGTGACTTGTAAGTCTGCCGTAATGGCTAGGCACTGTACTCATCATTAGAACAGAATGTTTGTCAACCCATTTCTCTACACGTATTCCGTCCTGATTTTGCTCCCCATATATTTCGCCTTTTCTAAGTTTCTTTTGGCACACTGTCTGGGGATTTCTTTTTTTATTGGATTTCAGCGTTCCACAAACATAAGTACTGGATGAAAGAACATCTTTACACAGTTTCAAGCTTGTGTAATAATTGCCTATATACAATGTCCTTCCCTCCTGTAGAAGCTCGAGGCAAATAGTGTAGGTATGTCCTTGTTCAGGAACGTTTACTTTGTTTTTTCCTGCATAAATACGCAAATCGTAGGTATAACCCTCCGGGGTGTAAATTTTGTATAGCTTGATCCCGTATTTGTGAGCTTTTGCCGGAAGATACTGTCTAAATACTAAGCGCCCCCTCCAAGGTACCATTGTTTCATCTATCACAGTTCTTTCACCTGGGGAAATTCTGGCATACCATTTCTGTTACTTTTCGTAATTTGAATAGCCTGTAATTATTTACAGGAGGATCTTTATTGCCTGATAAATGATAAAATTTCAGAAGCATGTCGAATCTGTCCCGTGACATAATGTTTTTAATAAGTTTATGCCCATAAATATGACTAATGCCCGTTAGCATGAGAACGGCAAGGACCCTTCTTTATCTCCATTCTGTCAGTAGGTTTCCACTACAGACGATAATGGATCGTTGTCGAAGATTTTGGGATTCATCGGTCACGAAATGCATATATATCTCATACACATCTTTCACGTTCATAGCATTATTTTTCAAACCTCCTTGTCCAAAGAATTGAAAACTAATAGGTACATCCGTACATCCCTTCTGGGGGCAAACTGTTGTGTAGGTTCATTTTCCACACCAGCAGTAAAATTGTCGTCGTCTTCATTTTCGTTAGTATCAGAGCTTTCGTCCTCCTCGTCAATCTTGTCCCCCTCGTCAACTGACTTATCAGAAGGAACGTATGATTCCCCCGAATCGAATCTGCAAATGGATTGGAATCCTCATCATCAGAAGAGGAAAATTGGGGAGGAGTTGATGGTTGCCTTCTACGACGAAGACGTGAACTACTATGCGTCTACTCCTTGACAAGTTGACCTGGATCGAGCGGCTTGGCAGTCTTTTCTGGGTAATACCCTAGAAGCAGGTGTGGTTGGATCTATTTCTTGAACATTTGAAGGGGATGGATGATGAACACCATATTCCTCCTCTTCAATAAAATTCCTTGAAGTATTTCGTTGTCCTCTAGGAGATGGTGCCTTCGCAGTGCTAGGTAACCCCGTAGCCACAACTAACTGAACAAGTTTTTTCCCTCTAGAAGTCATTTTCACTCAATATCTGAAAAAAAAGAAGAAATTGAAGAAATTGTAGCATTTTTTATCAGTAGCCACCGGTGGTACACTTCGGCTGGAAGTTAAAATTATTGCTTAGAGCCGATGTGTACCACCGGTGTCGCACTCTCAAAATTACTCAAAAAACAGTTAGGTTATGGCTCAAAACCATTGTCACAAAATATCCCACAGATTTCACATAATATAGTTAAAAAAAGTCTTCGGCTACAGGCTACAGGAAATAGTTCCAAAATCAGGTGCCGTCGCGAACGTGTTAATATTCATATTTGTTTGTTATTTGAATTGGGAATTTGGAATCTGGAATCTTCAGTTTTCAACAGTGTTGAAGAATATCGTCACCACTAACCAAAACTACACTTTTTTATCACTCTATGTACACGTTTCGCTAACTATATGTTAACATCATCAGACAGCACAAATACCTCCCCTGGGCATCCTCCGGACGTCCGTTTTCGGATATTCGTACGTCCCTGGTAGGACGTCCTCGGGATAGACTTTGTTAATAATCAAGGAGTCCCCAGTACGTTCGATATTGATCTCAAGTTAGCACAAAATTTCCTTCCTAGGAAAGATATAGAACGTTTCTAGAACCGATTTAGGATCGTTTTCGGACCAGTATAACCTTTCTGGGGCCACTGAAAAGCCTCTTTAGACCTGTATATGGGATCTTTCTTTAACCATTATGGTCAAATAAATATTATTACAGTATTATAAACGAGATTATTAAAAAACAGTATTAACATTATTTGTTGTTGTTTTTTTATCCTTCTGTAGGTACCTACTCAGTTTCAACCAATAGTTTATTGACAATTCAGTCTGTGCTTCATTAGTTAAATTACGTTAAAAGGGCATATTTATGGGTTAGTTCAACTTTAAGACATGTGACTTAAAATATTTTTTTCCAATCTACCCACTGCATTAGTTTACGCAGTTACTTTTAATTATTAATAATGAATAATATAAAAATTCAAAATCGGTGGAATGCTAAATAGGACGTCCTGGAGACATACAAGAAATATATCCCAGGAAGTCCAAAATCAGTTGTCCTGAAAATGGCCTGGGTCGGATCTAAATCGGAGGTCCTCGGGACGGCTTGTGCTAATATTTGGGTAATAATATTAGTGAAAATAAGTAGATTTATAATTATTTAATGAAGCAAGGGTGCCAATTGTTGAAAACAAAATTTCACCAGTATCAAAAAGCATTCTAGAATATTACGCATACGATTACCATAGAAACAAATTGTCAGAAAATATTAATAAAGGCATTGTGACAAATATATTATTCAAATTATTGCTTACTGAAAAAATATAGTCAATACTACCCAACGAACCATTAAAGCGTTGATTGCATTTACGTGCAATGAAAGAAAATACGTTTGGAAACTTTATTTCTGAAGAGATTAAAACTGAGATCAAAATTGAAATTGAGGAAAACGAAATTTGTATCCCAAATATTAAACTGGAAGATAATTTTGAATTTTATGGCTTCAATGATGAAGAAATTTTCGATGCTCTTTTGGCAAGTTATAATTTCAAAACTCAAATAATGAATATTATTGCCTCGTTAAAAATGAAAAATTTTATAATTTATAAGAGATTCTTAAAAAGGAGAACAAAAGTATTTGGAGTCTGGAGATGTTCTATATGTAACAAAGGTATGTAGGTACCTAAATATTTTATTTTATATAAACACGGGAATATTATAAAATTTAACAAAAATTAAAATATTGTTAATTTATGCAACATACAATACTTATGTCAGAAGTGACATGTTAAATATGAAGTTGTTCCATTTTTGAGCGTTGCCAGATTTTAAAAATTTATTTAAATCTAAATACTGACTCATTTTGTAAAATTAATGTTTTACAGAGCCGTAATGAACAAAACTAGATAAATATCTGCATTCTATGGTGGTCTGTCGAATTAAAATAGACCAGGGGGTCTATTCTCCAATGTCGACCAAAATTTGTCGATTTCGACATTTGTCGATGGAAATTGTCGCACAACTTGAAATTGTGCTATTCTCGATTGGTTTCGCCTTACATGTCGCGTGAGACATATTTTGTCGAGTAGAATGAACTGGCAACACCGAATTAACGATTCGAGAATGTGTTCTGTGCCAATGTGTTGTGGGTTTTGATCATTTTGATGTTTATATAGGCTATGTCAAAGTCAAAGGAAATGATGGCAGTGGAAGAAAAGAAAAGTTATTGCACCCAATCTCAAAAAGAAACACTAATAAACTTGATGAAAGAAAAAGAGAATGAGGCACTTTTATCTTGCAAAATTTCTACTACATTTTCTTTTAAAGATGCCAAAAGTAAGTGGCAAAATATTGCTTCAATTTTGAATTCAGCCCCAGCAGGTGCCTCTAAAGGCCGTTGGTAATTTTCTTGATTTGGCAAATTTTCAATCGATATCAATAAAGCTGCCATTCTGAACTAATAAATCTAACATAATAACCTCTAATTGATAAAAAAAATCCTGCTGTCACTGTCAAATATTTCATCTCGCATTCGACATGAAATTGTCGACTGCTTTAGATCACTCTACAATTGTCTACAATTTATCTATCGAAAATTTTCGAATGCGACATTCGAGAATAAGAACTTACGTTTTTTGTTCGACAATGTATAAATCTCGCATGCGACAAATTATGTCACCGTTTGAGAATAGACCCCCAGGCAAATCTTATTTTTTCAATGAAGTTTATAAGGGTACATTTTTTTTTCAATGTGAATAGATAGGTTTAATGTTCAGGAGCAAATATATAAAAATCAAAAAAATCTGTTGTAAGCTATCTTGAAAAAACGTGGCCGCCCGTTCAAATTTTTAATATCTTCTTATCCCTTGGAGCAATTTTAACATTTTATTTTTATGAAATAGTGGCTTATCGAACGTAACTATACAACTCTAGGTGACATTTTCTGGTCTCCGATAATGCAAATTTTGAGGATGTTTATAAATGGTAACGCCACTATTTTGGACTTTTCAAATGGTTTAGTCCCTTCTAAAAGTAACGACATGAATCCTTTCCAATTCGGAGTTCAGCAGTTACTTATGTAATACCCAGAGGCCCATAAAATGTTTAGTTTTATCGAATTTAATTTAGTTAAATCTGTGGCTTCTACCGAAACTTTCGATACTTTAAACTTATCTAGCTCTGATTTATCTTTTTTATACAGTTTAATAGGGTTCAGTCTATTTCTTGAGCAGTTAAGTATTTTTTAGTTTGGGTATAGTGGTCCATATGTTTCAAAATAATTAGAATAAGGGGACACGTATGTTTTTCCACTCATTGCATGAAACGTACCGGAACCATCTAACGTCCTATGTGATCGGCGTTTTCAAAAACATATTGAGAAAATACGTTTTCCATTCTATTCTATATTTTAGCAGCGACAACAGATGACTCGTACAAAAGCGTACTAGAATAACTAACTGCAAATCCCAATTTTTCCATTATTTCGATTAATTGTTTAGAGGCAAATCTTCGGTGCAAGAAAACAGATAATGCAACTTGCAACGCGACAGGAAAGAATTTGTACGAATTGTTGATATAATAGCGTGTCGCGTTTCTATCCAACTTTTCGTTTTTAGAGGTTTTCAGAAGACTATAAAAATATCTTTAACGTTTCAGGAACTTGTTGCTTGCATTCATCTCGCATATTTTCATAAAAACTAGGATACTTTTCTAGATTATGAACTTGTCTTTTTATATCCTAGATTATAATATCAGCGGTCGCATTAACAATTCTTAATTTTTCTTGATAAATAGTTTCACATTTCTCAGTATAAAACAGTTCTGTGAGAATAGACCTACTATAGAGTTCACTGACAATACTCCTGTCTCTTTTCAAGCTGCCCCTGCCTCACAAACGACGATTTATTTACACGCTTGACTCATTTCCAGTTGAGTACCATACAGTTTTGATCTTATCGTCTTCTCGTAAGGCTACGGTTACATTGGACGGTCATCGAGTCGGACGTACTCTTGCGTAATTGGACGACAGAAACAAACACTGATAGGGAGATTGAATCGGTTATATTAAATGCGGAATAGTCGTCAGCATATGCGCCTGTATGCATGACCGATTTTTAAAATCAAAAGAGGTAAAAAACTGTTTTCCATTAAATATTCATGATCATCAGAGTACGTATCCGATGTAACGACAGCCTTAGTTGTCAATCCGACCACCACGCCTGACCAGCACTATCAGACCGACCGCCATTCCAGAATCAGAGTCTTGACGAATCCGACTACGTCCCAGACACCAGACTCTCCTCTTTTCGGGAAACTGATCACGTATCTGTTTGATTTTGCCCTTACACACCTTTCGTCTTCCCACGTCGTATTTTAAATATTTTTGTGGTATTAATTAATTAGTCGGGTGAGTTAACGTCGCAGCAGCAAATACCCAGGAATTTGATCCAGTAAAGCAAGTAAAATCTGTCCCCTTGTTGCCGATTCATGGATACCATCACAGCCACTGGAATATTTCATTCTTTACTGTGTGTTCATACTATAAATTGAAGGTGGCACCTGATACCTAAACCAACGCTCCAAACCGACCTATAACTACGAAAGAAAGTTACATAATATTAACAATAATAAAAATAGTTTTGTCATCGCAAGACAAAGTTACCGACAAAATCTATGCATTGTCTGTTAAAGTGATAATAGTATATTCATGGAAGTCCTGTAACTGTTATTTTCTTGCCAAAGTGACAAGCGAATTACTATTTGCCTACCGAAATCGTCTTATCTTGTTTCGCATATTTTTACTAATTTTAGAGTTTTCGAAGAAAAAAACTCTTATAAGATGGTTTTGTACATCCGTCCGCCTGTTAGCCTGATTCAACTCGAGAACTGTGAGAGAGAGAGAGAGAGAGAGAAACAAACGGACAATGACAATCGATTCAGCATCGTTAAAAACCCCAAAAATGATATTAATCTTTGACCTTTTTTTACTTTTCCGCTACTTTCCCTACATAGAAATTTATTTTCGTAACTTTAAATTTTCGAAAACTCGTAATTACGCCAAAAATATTGTCGTTTTTCACTTGTTTATGTCATGTTTAGTTCAGTAATATTCCTTATTTATTGTCTGCATTGCTTGGGTTTCTTTTTTCTTTTATTTTTTCAAATAGATTCGCCACAGATCAGACAATTTGCTTTAAAATCAAAACCTTTTGTAGAAGATATTAACGTTTTTTTCATTTTTGCTTTTATCAATGGGGATTGGTAAATTCTTTCTTATGTATTCCTTTCAAACATAGTTTTTCCTATAAGAGTCATGAACTGTAATATTGGTTGCGGTTTGCATTTCCTCAAAAATCTTGTCATCTTTTTGTTTAGTTTAAAATTGACTGAAAGTCCCTTTGCATCCACTGTCACTTTACACTTTTTTACAAAACACACAAACATTCTAATGATATCCATTTTACATTACATTAAATGGTGACTTTGGCCCACCTCCGATTTTTTGGGATTTTTAGATTTGCATTCTATGATAAGAAAGCTATCGTTTTCAATAAAAAAATAAATGTACGCAAGAACTTAACGTATATTTGTTTAAAATTTGCCTGGTCTAAAATAAATAAAATTAGATGTCATGCATTGCATTTGATATGATATTCTAAATAAATATAGGTATCTTAAAATTCGCATTAATGTTGCTATTAAAATAGTTTTATAACAATTATATTCAACAAACGGAAAAAACATTATTTTTTATAAAATCCAAACAAAATGTTATTGTATTACGGATTAAAAACAAATTATGCATGTTTTTACAGTTTTTTTAACAGCGAATTTACGTATCATCATCAAATACTATATAGGCGACGAGAGTTTTTTTACAACTATTATCCTGAGTTGTGGAGGCGGGAATCTTTTAAAGACACCTCACGCTAGGTTCTATGCGTGAGGTAGTGCTGGATTCTCCGCTGATCGCTCTGCAAGCAGAGTCAAGGGCATATCTTGTAAATCCTCCTCGGTAATTTGTCCTGGTATTGTTTGATTCCTTGTACCCTGCTGTAGGAGTAATTTACTCCTTTTCAGGAAGATGTTATGAAAGGAAAAACCTAAGATATTCGATTGTATGTTAATGTTGGATGATATTTACGAACCTCCCAGAGGGGAGGCTCGGTGAGAATAGAGTCCATGGACGTTAGTAGGGGACCAGCTCATCTGATGCCTAGAGCTCGTCCGGAAGATCTTTCGCTTCTTTTACAATCCTGAGATTCGGATGCGGGATTTTTTTCTTGGGTCTTCTTGGTACTGCTCTTTTGTTCCTTACATCTGTGCTTGGTCCGGAGAGTTTCTTATGGGTGGATGTTGGAGCTATCCAGTCTTCGCCTGACTTATATCTTAAATGATTATTTTTGAACCTGGAAATTATTGGAGGAATATTAGTGTGGTTGTAAATGTCATTTGATGGAAAGTGCCAGGAGAGGTAGGAATATTTCCTGACGATCCAGAGGATGCTCCTCCCAGTTGCCGTAACGACGTGCAAGTCGACCACCCAGAGCTTCAATGAGAGCAGGTCGCTTCCTAACCCTGTCTAGAGTATTTTTGACTTCGGTAGCCCAATTAAGAGTTACGCGTGAAGCACACTCCCAAGTAGGTAATCTTTTCCAAGGGAACGAATCTCTCCCCAGCGCCTAAGGTTGATCTCATTGAGGGATTGGTTAGGTTTTAGGGTGTGATTAGGAGGTTTGAATGTGATGAGTTTTTTAAGTGTTTAGAGTAATCCTCAAAGTTTCTACACCATGTCGTGCATATATATGACGTACACAGTACGGGTGCTAAAACTAAGTCTTGGGGACTCCTGCTTGAGGTGTGACACAAATGGAGCGATTTTTGAGGTAGGAATAGATGAGTTTATGAAAGGGATAGGGCGTTCGATATTCGAGAGCTTCTGAATAAGCCCGGCATTCCAGACTTGATCTAAAGCTATCTGGACATCAAACAGGACTGAAAATGCTTAGTGACCAAGGTTGAGGGATTTGAAGGAAACTGCATCATGGGTGGAGTATTCAGACCTAAATCCATCTTTTAATCGGGAGATCGTTCTCCTATCGAGTTCTAGATACGACCTTTGAGTAGTGTTTCAAAGAGCTTACCCAGAACATTTTTTTTCATAAATATTTGGTCTGTACTCCAAAAATAATACTTTATCTGAACTTTGGAGAAAATAATCCAAAGTATAATTTATTTTTATAAAAATTTTTACTCAAAATTAATGAAACTACTAGCCAAATATGTCAAGCATCTGTTTTTTTTATATCTCAGCACATATTTCCAAAATTCTAGAATTTTAAAATGTTAAGAGGAATCCATAAAGTGACGAGATTTCAAAATTGTCCGAGAGACCCGAAAAGAGACATTTAGAATTTGTCTACACGTCGGAAACTCATCGAGAAACCACAAGCGTGCCAGGAGATTTATCCTATTGGTATCGTAATTCGCTTATATCCGATTTTATTTACTTTTTTGTCATCAGGATTACGGCCGCAATTATGCACATATTAATTTCAAAATTTGCCCAAAAATCGAACAAATTAGCAAATAAGTTTAATCAATGTGTGTCTAAATGAGTCTGACAAAATCACTAAAAATCTAGATACTGGAGTTATTCAAAAAAATGTAGCGGAAAACATTAAGTTACTTTAAAAAAGTATCATTTAATTTATAAAAAATCGTTTAAATTCATAATAAAAACTAAAGCTGTATAGAAGATTTTTAGTAAAATTTTATGCGCACTTATGCACACTGGTTCGATCGCTTCAACTTTCGATGACTATTAATTTCATTTTTAGAAAATTTTATAGATAAATCCTACATTTGTTGTTGTGCGCCTAAACGAATTAAGATAAACGAATGAAAATTTGGGAATTTTTGCGTTTTAATATTTAAATAGTTATGGGAGCTGATTTTTGAAAAACTAAACTCACCACGAAAATAATTATTTTCTCGTAAATGGGGCTTTTTAAAAAAGTCTGCTTCCATAATTTTGATTAGAATTATAAACCGTAATGATACTCAAAAATTCAAAAAAATTGCTTGATAACGCCGTTTGACTTTTATACGAAATAAGCTTATGGATTTCTCTTAAAACATTAAAACTACTATTTTTCTGTTTATAATACGCATGTACTGTTTAAATTGTACAAAAATGATCAAAATAAGTATACTAAATATTTAAGCTTTAAAGTGGATGGCAATTTTCCCCCAACGTCAAAAGATTTAACCTTCCCTACTTTAATCCATAAGAAATTGATTTCTAATATATCTGTATACATTTTGTCAGTTATATTTGTGAATTTATTTTTGTATAAAAATGTTTATATTTTAAGATCTCGTTTGGTGTTATGTTATAGTAATTATAATTATTAACACAATTAATTTTGTAGGTTTGCAAAAATCATATAATCTAAGAAAAAAACATTTTGATTCTCATTTTGGAAAACACGTAATTATCTGTAGTAAATGTGGAAAATTGTTTATAAGAAAAAATGAATTTATCGTTCACTATTTTGTTCATTTCATAAAAATAGTTGATCATAAGAAGAATAAAAAAATTGTAAATCATGATAAAAAACAAGAACGTTTTCAATGCAGTAACTGTAGAAAATCTTTCAAACGTTTATGTGACTTGGAACAACACTTTGCCGATCACGATGGCGAAGAAAAACCATTTTTATGTAATTTGTGTCCTAAAAGATTCGCTAAGAAGAAATATCTTCAAAGTCATTTAATTACCCATGAAGGAAAAAGATCCCACCAATGCAAGATTTGTTTAAAAAAGTTTACAGTTAGAAAGAGTCTTATCTGTCATTTTAGAATACATTCTGGAGAAAAACCGTTCGCTTGTCCAAAGTGTCCAAAAAAATTCGCCTATAATGATTCTCTAAGCGCACACATTCCTACTCATATAATAAATAAGCCTTTCAGGTGTACAATTTGTCATAGAGATTTTAAACTACAACATTATTTGAACAACCATATGATTGTTCATACGTCTGAAAAATCTTTCGAATGTCACTTATGCTTCAGGAAGTATTTTCGTAAGAACGATCTGAAAAAGCACATGATAACTCATTCTGAAAATAAAGATTTTAAATGTACTCTATGTCCGAGTAGTTTTTACGCTAAATCGGATTTAAAAAGACACTTTAATAATCATACAAGCAAAAAATCGTTTACATGCGGCATTTGTTTAAAATCTTTTACAGAAAAGAGTGTACTAAGAAACCATATCCAAAGACACGACTTAGAAAAAAAACACTCTTGCAGTTACTGTATAAAAAGTTTTTATTCGAAAACCGAATTAGATATCCACAAACGTACACATACAGGAGAACGTCCCTATATTTGCTCTAAATGCGGCAAAAGCTTTTCGAATACAACAATTCTTAAAAACCACATGTACACGCACCTCAAGGAAAAACGATTCGAATGTACAGTTTGCGGAAAAAAATTTTCACAAAAAAGTGTACTAATAACTCACAAAGAAATCCATCGTGATATTCGAGAAAAAACGTTCCAATGTGCCCAATGTAATAAAAAGTATTTTACGAAATCTTCTCTGACCACGCACTTAAAGTTCCATGCTCAAGATCGACCTTACCGGTGCAAAATTTGCTCGAAAACCTTCTTTATTAATGGACATTTACAACGCCATCTACTGGGCCATATTAAAGACTAAGATTAACACTTTAGTAAAAACCTTATGTAAAACCTAAATTTGATAAATTTAATAAAAATACATTAAAATTAAAATTCGTATTCTATAAGCACGAAATAAAAAATTACACATTTTGATGCTGAAACATGCAGTGTTTGGAGTTATTTGTCTTAGTTTTTGTTTTTTGGGACAGTCAATTCCTATGGGATTAAAAAGTTGGATTTATACTCTTGAACCTCAACGTCAACCGCAACTGCAAAATTCATTTATACCAGAACTATTGGCATTTATAAAATATCTCCAGCAGTTGACGTTGTGATTACCGTTGCACAAAAATAACATACTATACTTTTAACTTTGCAGTTGAGGTTGCAGTTGACGTTCAATAGTTTATAAATCCAGCTTATAATTCGTTTGCAGTCAGCGACGGAAACAGGAGATCGCGACAGAAGACAGAGACAGGCGACAGTGCACATACTTGTATAACGAAATTCAATGAACCTCGTTCGAAGATCGCGACAGAGATGTCGCGCAGAGGTTGCTGTGCTTTGTCGTTAGCAGGCTCTATCTCGTAACTGCTTTTTGGTAGCGGTGGTGTCTGTCTAGTGATGGGAATAATCGAATACTTTAAAGTATCGAGAATTCGGTTCTCGAATACTGATAAGAACCGAGCACAGAATATATTCAACTGGTGTTGTTCGGAACTCTATTTGGTTAGGTTAGTTTATGTGTTTTATATACGCAATGCTTCAATGCGCCCAACTTTAAGGCTTTTTTTTCGAGGTACCGTTAAAGCTTCGGTCGGCTGTTTTACCTAACCGTTCTATTTTCGCGTAAAAACGGTAGTGAATTTTTGTCACAGCCTATACTCAACGGTTCGCCAAATCTCTAACCGTGTTATGAAGTTCGGTTCCGCTGACGGTTTGATTGCAAATTGACAATGTTTCATCATTGGTTCGCACTTAAACCTCAAACGATATTATTAATTTAAAGTTTTACGTTTATTGTAAGAAAAATCAGTGAAACTGAATATGTTTAATTTTTTATAAATTATAAAGGAATAGTATATTGTTTAACGAGCAAGGAATGATAGTTATTTCCCACGAGTATGAAGTTTGCAGTATGAGCCGCAGGCGAATGCTGCTAATCATTCGAGTGGGAAATTAGCATTCCATGCGAGTTAAACACTATACTTCTTCTACGGCTGTAATGGATAATAGCGAAATGATTTATCAAATAACATGAATTTCAAATTTAACGTCATTCAAAATTTCTATTTAGGTACAATTAAAATATCAATTACACTTAGTCGTTGTCTGTCAGACAACGACTTAGTATAAATGAGAAGTTTTGAAAAAAATATTTAATTATTCACAATATTTATGGTTACATTGTTACAGTGATGAAACGTAATGTTTGAAGAATCTGGTCACTGTAATGACATATATTTGTATTTTCCTTTTTCTCCAAAATATTTGATCTTGAAGTAGATGGCAAGTTTTCAGAATTAGTTATCGAGCTCACTATTTTATCGACGATACTAAATTTATGGACGCGTTTTTAATGAATTTGTCGATTGCGTCTGCAGAGAAAATTTTGGATTTCTTCGGCTTGTAGCCATCTAATTTTCTCTTAAGTAATGCTCTAAGTTTTGGATAATTTCCAATGTCCGCAGTTTTGTTAATATTTAGCATGGTCCTTAACATGGAATAGTGTGCCCATAAAGTTGAGGGTTTAAATTTCTGTGATAATTCACTAAAATATGCGAGTAAAACATTCTCCAAATTGACGAGGTGGTCTTTTTCCTTTGCCAATCTACAAATGATTTGTAGGACTTTTCATATTTTTCCTTAGATAATTCTGGAATTAAACTTAAACATGCCTGATTTGCGGAAGCAGCTATTTCTGGAGGAGTAAGTTCTAATTCACTTTCGCTGCTCATCGTAGGATTTTAAACGTTTCACAGCTATATGAATATACGAAAATAGAACTGTCATTACTTAATTGAAATTGACATTCCATGAAAGACTTGATTTATTGAAATAATTACACAATGAATTATTGTGTTATCAGATACGGAAATGAAATTGGAGACATACAATGTACCTCATTGATCTATCAAGAACAGTTAAGAAAGAGCAGTTTTGTATTATAGCCGTACAAAAAAGATGTTCCAGCAGTAGTCAGGTTAGACTTGACTCAAGTCCTAATGCAAAACGAATCAGATGGTATGGATCATTGAGTTTTAACAGTAATAGTTGATTCTGTAACAAGGTTAGAATGAAAAATTCGACACGAGTGGAAAATTCCGAACGCGAGCGTCAGCGAGTGTGAGGAACCACGAGTGTCGAATTTTTTCATTCTAACCGAGTAACAGACTATATTTTCACCACGATCAAAAAGTATGAATCAAAATTAAATTAAATCTGAACACAAGTTATTTGTTGACATATGGTACACTTACCGAAATTAAAATCTGGTGCATTGGTGTTTTTTCATAATTTGCAATTTTAGTTATTATTAAATTCTATATCTACTTCACTTGATTTTTCACTAATTATTTTGTTTAAATTAAAACTTGTTTGAAAATAATTATTATCGTCGCCATTTTGTATCTGACAGTGACACTTTTGAAATCCATGGCAATCCCATATCGTTTATTTCGATTACAGAAAATCCATTCTTGACCTAGATAAAGAATGAAAATACATGCAAAATACATAAGAAGCAAGTGTTTTAGAATAAATATTCAGACTCTAGAGGGTGAATGTTTACATTCTATATTATTAAAAATGATTTCGGAATTCATACATTCAGTAATGGTCGTGGAGAAAATTATTTCCATCTTTGTATGTGTATCATTATTAAAGGAAAACTTTACAAACTCGTCAAAATAAGTACAAATCTAATATAATGAGATCGTAGCACATTGTTTGCACGGCTTGAGTTAAAAATCAAGAAAAATTGAATTGTAAACAAATAAATCAGTCTTTTTAAAATTTAACAAGCTCATGACATCTGTCAATAATACCGTTTTCCGGAAAACCGCTGCATTTTCACGAATTCTTGCAAAAAGCGAAATAAAAGGAGAATTGAAAAGGATAGCAGATATACCGCGGAGTAGTCAACGGTATGAGATCGGTACCTCGCAAAAAAAAGCCTTTTGGCGAATAATACCGAATTGCAACTTCAAACGAGGCCACTTATAAAAAAAAAAGAAGGAATCTACTTTTTTCTACTTTTCTAGACGTCAAACGCAGTTTGGCACAATTTTTATTTTTGTAATAAGATTTTATAACGTTTTTATCTTGTGAAAGTGAAAACATGGTAAGTTTAATTTTAAATCACGAATATATGGAGTCCAGAAAAAGTAAGAACGTTTTGTCCTTAACAAAACGGCAAAGGAGTAAGAAGGGTTTTTCAGAATATGGACAATAATGAGAGGTCGGCTTCATCTAGAAGTACTAGTGATAATCCTTCTCCAAACAATGCAAGAACGCCGAATGTACCCGTTACACCTGTTTCAGAGGAATTGGAGGAAGATGTTTATTTGGAAAATGACACATTTTCCTCTAAAAAATCAAAAATATGTCCTACTGATAGTGAAACAACCTCATTAAAAACCACATGTGGAAAAAGTATTTTCATAGATTTGCAGTCCTGGGTTATTGAATCTGGAATAAGCCTTATGTATGTAAAGTCTTTATTGCGTTTATTAATAAAACATGACCATTCTGATCTCCCCACTGATTATAGATCTCTCTTAAAAACACCCAGAATCCATGAAGTTGTACTAATAGAACCAGGCATTTATCACCATTTTGGTTTAGAAAAGGGGATTACTATATCATTAAAATAAATTTCTCTGTTTAAAATGTTACAATGTTTGTTGTTTTATTTTAAATACTTTAAGTAGGTACTTAAGTACGTTAGTGTGTTTTGGAATTTTTTTCATATTTTCCTAGTTTTTTTTGTTATGAGAAAAAATGGCAATTACAACTTTATTGTTAAAAAACCATTACAATTTTTTTAATTTTTGTTTAAATGCTAGAAGTAGGTACTTAAGTATATGTTATTGTTTTGAAATTTATTTCATATTTTCATAGTTGTATTTGTTGTATTAGAAAAAAATGACAATTAGGCACAACTTTATCCGAGCCGAGCACTATATTGGCTGGCACCGATTCTCGAGATCCGAGAACTTTCGAACGTCGGTTCTCGAGAACTTTAAAGAATCGAATAATTTTCGATTCTTGGTATTCGAGAACCCCATCAGTGTACTCTGTCCACAGCATATGGTATGCTGTGCTCTGTCGCAAGATGTTTAATGTATGTTTCTGAAGATAACTATGGCTTTTACCGCTGAAGAAGATGAAACATTAATAGATACAGTGTCCGAAATTAAATTTTGAATGTTTAGGATTTATGATTTATTTATGATCGGTCGCTTGTCGCCTGTCTGGTACTCGTTCGCAGCAAGCGACCGAAACAGGAGACCGCAACAGTCGACAGAGACAAGCAACAAGACAGAGAGACGCGAGAACTCGTTCGCAGCGTGCGAGAGTGCGAGAGATCAAAGCAGACAAATCAGTTATACACAACATACTGGTGTGCTGTGTCAGTTATATCAGTGGGTACACCGAGGAAGTGCATGGAAAAATGTCCACAAAGAAAAGTTTAAAACTTAAATTACTAATAAAGATATTATTTCAACAGCCACTTGCACCGACTTTTTTTTAAGCGACCCTTAAAAGCTAAATAAGGTTCTTTAAAGTATCTTTAGTGGATTTTGTATTTTGCAACAATTTTAATGGTCTTTTAAATTCTTTACAGTTGCATTTGCTAAGTGACCAAATTCGGTTAATTAATCCATCCTTAAAGTTACTTTAGCTGTTTTAAGGTTAGGTATGAGACATTTTGATAATTCTCAAATAAAAATATTTCGTTTTCTGCTTTTGACGCTTCAAATTTACATTCTGAAAATCACTGAAGAGTTTGGTACAAATGAAAACAATAATATCGAATATGTCAACTTTATTGAAGATGAGTTGGTAGAGGATGCTCTTGAAGATGATATTGAAGTTATGGATTTTGTTGCTTTTGGCTTTCCCCGAAGGTACAATGAGCACCGTAATTATTATGAAGAAATGGATCAACTTAGTTTTTTCCAAAACTAAATTGTCGACATCATCAAAATTTTTTGTCTTTTGTTGGTAAGCCCCGACCTGTTTTTAAGCCTAATTTGGATTGTTTTTCACACTCTTTGTTTTTTTTTATCATAATATCTCTTTAAATGGTCTGTTGACCTACTATTGAATTCTGAAACGTTATTTTTTATTTGTTGGTAAAAATGATTTAATAATAACTGTGATTTAAGCGCACTTCTTTTTATGGGTTCGTTCCACGAATAGAATTTGAAATATATCGAAAAGTAAAAAAAAATTTGGACACCAGTCTAATTGATTTTTTGATGTATTTAGAAACAATAATTGACAAAAAACAATGATATATTTCAAAATCCGTCCTTTCTTTCTTTTTGTGTGTGAAATTAAACTCAAATTAAACGTTATATTTGTTTTATGTTATAAAAAAAATTTAATAATCCTTCAGAGACTTTTCCTTTTATTTCTTTGGAAAATAAGACTTATGGTTTTGGGCTTGTCTTCCAGTTTCTTGTAAAACTTCCTGGATCTAGCAGTAGAAAATGTCACGTTAAACTTGTTCCAAAAGAAAAAGGACTTGTTCCAAATAAAAGCGTTCGGTCCCAAAGGAGAAAAAAACTTGCTCGATCCAAAAAAAGACGTTTAGTCCCAGAAAAGAAAACTGTTTTCTTCAAAAACCCCCTAAAAGTTCACATAAAGTAAATTTAAGACAAAAATCTTATACCGTTTAATTGAAAATGAACTGAAACCAAAAATCCACTGTATCTGTTAGCTTCAAAGGCGAAGCAAATAAACTCCTGCCTGAGCGACATGTCTCTGTCGTGGTCTTCGAACGAGGGATCATTAAATTTCGTCGTATCAGTAATGTCCCTGTCGCCTGTCTCTGTCTCCTGCCGCTGTCTCTTATGTCTCCGTCGCTTTCTGGCTGAGAAAATCATATATAAATCACCTTATGTACAGAAATAATGACTAGAAACTCACCAAATGATTGGTAATCAACGTCTTAATCTTAATATTTATTGTATTTATTAATTTAAACAATAGCATATAATTAATATTAGTAGGTATTTTGAAAAAGTTAAAAAAACTCATTATTTTTAATTTATTTGTTAAAAAAATAAATTTGCATATAATTAAATCTAGTTAATAATTTGGGCAGTTTTGTTTATAAATTATTATTTTTATAATTTTGATTTCATCAATAAAATTTTGTATATTGTAGTTTTTGTTTTATTAAAATTATGAATTAAGCCCGACCCTGTACTCATAAATAAAGCAGATTAGGGTAATTATAAGGTTCGTTCCAACCTCAAATCACAAACCGATTTCCAACTTCCAACAATTTACAAATTGTTTTTAACGCGCATGTCTGTCAAATAATACGATTAATAATCATTCTGATCAAGGGTTGGAACAACAAACAATTGATAACTTATATGTAGATGCGCAATCTGTAATCAGCTGATAGAGCTGGAAAGGTGAGGAGGCGAGATTGTGATTAAAATCATTGTTTTAAATTTGTATTTATATGTTAAAAAAGAAAAATGAAGCAATCCTAAATTATCGTTATTGCTACTTCCCATGGACGATATGACACTCACCTCACTATTCTCATTTTTTGATTAAAAATTAGAGTTAAACTAGCTTTTTTTTTTTAAATATTAAAAAACAAACATAATTCGCATTCGATAGTTTTAGGTTATATGTTATGTTATTGTAATAATTATTATCCAGTAAATCAACACAATAAAATAGACAGCAATACGCATGCGTCGGATAAATGACTGGAACAAAGTCATCAAACCGTTCTGATAGTTTTAAAACCGTTTTGAATCTTGGATGGAACAAAAAACTGATCGTTTACTAATCGTTAGTTAGTGTGGTTGGAACGCGTTTAAGTCATTGCGCAAAATCATTAGCGTAAGAAACTGTTTCTGATGTTGGTTGGAACGAACCTATAATCTACTAGTTATAAACTAAGGTGTTATCCAATCAATGCGCTCTATTTTTACTATGTAATAGATGCAGCCAATGAAAAATATGCTCCAAAATGTATTGAAGACCTAGCTTAATTTAGTCGCCTATTTATTAGAGGTGGGAGAACATTAACGGAAACGATCATTTTTATGTCAGCTTATATAATTTTTTATATTATTTTGTTAAATATAGTCACTTTGAATGGAATTATTAATTTGTGTATATTTTTAACCTATTGTAAAATTTACTGATATTATGATTGAGCAGAATAAAACGTTTCAAAATAACAACCCCAATTTAATTTAACAATACATCTCTATCCTCGTTAAGGATCATGGCGGTTAATTCTCAGTAAACATTAAATTTATAAAAATAGTTAATTATCGTACTAAAAATTAGTGCGGTACATGATCTTAATCAATTACAATCCCAGTAAATAGCTCAGTAAATACTAGTCTTTGAAAACTCGAAAGTTCCTTAACCTAACCTATTTTGAACCAAAAAAATGTCTAGAGCTCAGCCAAATTCGCACGTGCATCAAGACAATTCAGTAGTAGAAAGAAGATTGAGGCCAATTTACGGTAAATAAAATATAGTTATATATATTAAATTTAATTTTCTAGAAATTTTAAGTTTGCCGGGTGCTTGTCATATTAAGTATAAGGTTATGTGATATCTACCTTTATAATTTAATTTTTAGATTGGCTGGACAGTGGGAATAATAAAAAAGCGTTACAGGAGTGCGAGAAGGTTCTTAAAAAGACATCAAATTTGCAATGTGCAAAAGCTTTAAAAGCTCTTACGCTCCATCGTATGGGCAAAGAGAATGAGTGCAATGTTATTTTGGATGTCCTAACTAAAGAAATTCCCTCTGACGATGCTACTTTACAAGCAATGGCCCTGTGTTACAGGGAAATGCAAGAGCGTATGTTTTGTACAATTTTATCTATTATTTGAGTTATTTGAGTAACCATTCTATTTTTTAGTGGATAAAATTTGCAAGCTGTATGAAATTGTTGTTAAAAATAATCCTAATAATGAAGAGTTGCATACTCACCTTTTCATGTCGTACGTTAGAATTTCTGATTTTAAAGCTCAACAACAAACTGCTATGTCCTTATATAAATCAAAACCTAAGAATCCTTATTATTGTTGGGCTATTATGTCAGTTATTTTACAAGCTACAAGAGGTAATTAATTTAATATAATTATGGAGCATATTTTTGTATTTATTATTCACAGGTGAGGGCTTAAAAGATCCTAAAAAACGTCAACTGCTTCTCAGCCTTGCAGAACGAATGTTCAATAAGCTTCTAAATGAAAATAAAGTAGATGCCGAGCAAGAAGTTCAATTGTATATCATAATTTTAAATCTTATGAATAAATATGAAGATATCCTGAATATTTTGGATGGCCCGTTGGGTTCTAAACTCCAGTGTACTAATATACCTCAAAGCAAACTAGAATATCTAATCAAACTGAAGAGATGGAGTGAAATTAATATTATTTGTAAAGGGATTTTGGTTTACAGGTATGAATTTTTTATTTTATTTATTTAAAGGTTTATATATATTTAGATAAATGCATTCAAAAACATCACGAAATCTGGGTATTTTATTGTATAAAACTCAGGGTTCGGAGGATATATATCAAGTGATATATATCATGATATATATCCGATATTTATATCCTGATATATTGTTACGAGGTATTTTGAATAACTCAAAAAAAGGTCTAAAAAACTTGAAATATTAGTATTTAAATTTACTCTGGGGTGTAGCTTCCAATATACCTCAATAATGTAGGGTTACCAGAAATTAAAACCAACTAGTTCAACAATAAACGTAACAAATTTATTAAATTCACCAACATTTCAAAATAACAAAATTCTCAAAATATAATTATACAAAATTATACTTACACTAATCGACACATTGGACAGCTGAGGACAATCGTTTTTCAGGATAGTCATATTCGGGACTCGATTAAGAGTAGATGAAAAGTATAAGTGCCTCTCCTGAAAAACGATTGTCCTCAGCTGTCCAATGCGTCGATTAGTGTAAGTATAATTTTGTATAATTATATTTTGAGAATTTTGTTATTTTGAAATGTTGGTGAATTTAATAAATTTGTTACGTTTATTGTTGAACTAGTTGGTTTTAATTTCTGGTAACCCTACGTTATTGAGGTATATTGGAAGCTACACCCCAGAGTAAATTTAAATACTAATATTTCAAGTTTTTTAGACCTTTTTTTTCGCCACGATTTATTTTGTTATTGCTTTTACTTGTCATCTATCCCAAATAATCACGGTTACCGTTTTCAGTAGATTTCCTACTAAATCAGTAGATTTTCAAGAAAAATGAGGGTGTTTAGTAGAATTGATAATTTTAGTAGATTTTTTGGTTTTAAATTTAAAACCATTGCTCATTATTCGTTTCGCCCTAATCGGCTTGTATTGTACGTTAACTTGAATGTTTGATTATTCATCACTGTGAACGATATGGTCTAGTGGTAGAGTGTAGACGTTACATATGAAAGTTCCAGGTTCGAATCCTGATATATATTTTTATTTACGAAATAAATGTTCCCTCTTTTCTCTCAAATGCTGTTAATTTTTTTGTCCGAAATTTTTCCTCTTTTCACTTTGTCACTTTTCTGAAAATACCCCTTTTTTTCTAAAATTACCATTTTTTTCTGAAAAACACCCCTTATTTTCGTCATAAGGCCTCTTCATTCAAAATTTCCCCTCTTTTCTCTCAAATACTGTCACTTTTTGTCTCAAATTTCCCCTCTTTGCTCTCAATTTTTCAGGGTTGGCAAATTTCATGATATGTATAAAAATATCAAAACATCATAATATCGGATATATATCAGAAATTTTGTTAAAATGCAAAAAACCATTCATTAAACACATACAATAAAGACCATTATTCTGGTAAAAACAAAAATCAAATTTTAATTCAAAATAAGTAACAAAAAGAAGAAACAAGACAAATAAAACAGAACATTTTTCCTAAATATATAACATAAATAACTTGTCGTTTGACCAGAGGAATATCATCATCATCATTATCTTCTTCACTTAAGGCAACTTCATCATTTTTTAAGGATATCCAGTCCAAGATTTTGGCTTTTTTATCGGTATTTTGATTTGAAATGCTTGTGTTGTCTGTAGCAAAACTTCTTACTTTTGCATCAAAGTTGTTTTCAGTCTTCTGAATTGCATCAATTGCCACTTCTTTCAAATACTCTGCAGTGTGTGGATGTCCCGATGTATTGATGGTTGACATTAAGTTTGAATCTCCACTTATAAATGTCGCTCAAGAAAATTTAAATAAAATGCACTTTCGTAAGACCCCAATCGGCCTAGTGAGTATAGATTGTCCAACAACTAAACCGACACCTTCCAAATCCCCATTTCTCTAATTTTCCCTTTTTTCTTTCGCTCCCCACTTCTGTAATTTTTAACCAAGCGGTCGGTTTAGGTTTAGAAGTTGGACAAATTTTAGTGAGTTTTTAATTCATAATCAAAGATTTACTTAAAACTTTTGATCTTAGATTCTCTGATAACGAAAACAAAAAAAAACCTAATTCATAATTGTCACCTGTTTTGCTTGTTTGATATTTACACAACCTCCTCATCATTTGAATCCCTCGAGTTAGTTTCCGATTCTGTATCTGAGATTGCCTCTGTATGGCCTTTACATACTTTTGAGTGGTTCATCATTCTTGATGTTATACCCTGCATTTCCTTCTTGCATTTTTTACACACAGCTCAATTCTCGGAATTGCCTTTTTTAATTTTACACTCAAAATTAACCCACACGGGATGCTTGTTTTTCGGCATTTTTTTTTCGTAAAAACACTCACTTATAATACAATTAAAACTTGAAAGTAAATCAATATATGACTAATACCAATTTGATTTCGTGAGTACGTGTGCACGATTCACGTACAAACAGTAAACTGAACCGTCTGAACCCGCGGAATCTCCTAAAAAATTATATATTATAAATCACGATATATATCAATCAATAAATATCAGATATATGTCATGATATAAATCCTGATATATATCACTTGATATATATCGACCAACCCTGCAATTTTTGTCACTTTTTCCTGAAATTACCCCGTTTTTTTTTCTAAAAATACCCCATTTTTTTCTTAAAATTACCTCTTATTTTTTCATTTTTGTTATTTTTTCTCAAATTTTCCCTCTTCCTCCAAAATTTCCCCTCTTTTCTTTCAAATTTTCGAACTTTTTTGTCTTAAATTTCCCCTGTTTTCTTTCAAATTTTGTCACTTTTTTTCTTGAAATTACCCCGTTTTCCCCTTTTTTTTCTAAAAATACCCATTTTTTCTCATTATTGTCAGTTTCTGTCAAATTTCCATTTTTTTACGAAAAAGTCACTTTTTTGAATAATTATTTTCTTCTTTCCACCTATCTTTCCCACCTTACCACTCCATTGGTATTGATGGAAAGGGAGGGGAGAAAATTGGAAATAAAAAACGAAGATTATATATAAAAAAATTGGGGAAAAAGTTTGAAACTAAAAAAGTAGGGGAAAAAAGGCTGGGGTGAAAATTCGAAAAAAAAGTAGGGGGAAAAAGCTGGGACGAAAAGTGGAAAAAAAAGTAGGTGAAAAGTTGGTAAAAAAAGTTTCAAATTTTATATTATAAAAAAATTAGTGAAAAAGTGGAAAAAAGTTTGACACAAAGAAATTAGTAAAAAATGTAGGAGAACAAGTGAAAAAAAGTAGGAGAAAGGGTGGAATAAAAAAGTAGGGAAAAGTGGAAGAAAATAGGAGAAAAGTGAAAAAAAATAGGAAAAGAAGTGAAAAAAACAAGATTTAAGGAGAAAAAGTGGAATAAAAAAAATTTACACAAAAAAATTAGTCAAAAATTTATGAGAAGAAGTGGGAAAAAGTAGGGAAAGGACAGAATAAAAAAGTAGGGGAAAGGATAAAATAAAAAAGTAGGGGAAAAGTGACAAATTAGGGGAAGAAATGGAAAAAAGTTTTAAGGGGAAAAAGTGGAACAAAAAACGTTTGACACAAAGAAATTAGTAAAAAAAATGTGTGAGAAAAAGTGGAAAACAGTAGAGAAAAGGGTGGAATAAATAAGCATGGAAAAAAGTAGGGGAAAAGTGAAAAAAATAGGGAAAGATGTGGAAAAAGTTTTTGAGGAGAAAAAGTGGAATAAAAAGAAATTATTAAAAAAGTAGGGGAAAGAGGGTGAGGGAATAATGGGAAAAAAGTTGGACACAAAAAAATTACTGAAAAAACGGGAGAAAAAATAAGTTAGGAAAAAAGGGAAAAAAGTTTGAAACTAAAAAATGTAGGGGAAAAATGTAAAAAAATATCTAAAACAAAAAAATGGGTGGAAAAAAAAATTTGAAATATAAAAAAATTTGTAAAAAAGTAGAGGAAAAAAGGATGGTGATAAAATTGCAGAAAAAAATTGAAATAATAAAAATAGAGGAGAAAAAATGAGTCGGGGAAAAAGTGGAAAAAAGTTTGAAATATAAAAAAATTAGTGAAAAAGTAGGGGGAAACGTGGAAAAAGTAGGGGAAAAGTGAAAAAAATTGGGAAAGAAGTAGAAAAAAGTTTTAACGAGAAAAAGTGGAACAAAAAAGTATGACACCAAGAAATTAGTAAAAAATATAGGAGAAAATGTAGGAAAAAAGTAGAAAAAAAGAAGTGGAACGTAGTGGAGAATAAGTTTTAAGTGGAAAGAGAAAGCTATATTTTCTTTTTTTTAATAGACAGGTTTGTGTTAAAATTTAGTTTGTGCAAGAAACAATACTGTTTTTTAATTAAATAATTAAATTAAAAAAATGATATATATCGGATATATATCATGTGATATGATATTTATATAAATATCATGATATTTTCGAACCCTGATAAAACTTCAACCTGGTGAAATGACTGTTCCTAAAAATAATTGTGAATGGTATTGAATCCAACGTCTATGTCACCCCACCTTTATTTTTATTAGTATCTGAGCATTTTGTCAAAGCATCTATTATCATTGTTGATTCTATCACTTGAATCAGATAATAATTAAATTTTTTTATGGCGCATATGATTCATCGACTATTTGTTTGTTGGGTCGGGATATATTTATTTATTTATTTTTAAAAACCCAAACAGGTTTTACAACCTTTTTATAAGGGTTTTAAGTGTAATAATTGTATTACACAATCTTATGCTAAGATAGTAGGTAATTGGGTTAATTAAATATTCAAATAATAATGAAACTTAAAGTCATACCACAATAATGTAATTTCAGATCTTTTTTAATAAGGGGCAACATGTTTCGGCCATTCGTTGGCCATCATCAGGCAGAATTGCAAATATTCTAAAATTGATTATGCTGTACTTGCTTAACTACAATTCTGCCTGATGATGGCCATCAAATGGCCAAAACAGGTTGCCCCTTGTTAAAAAAGATTTCAAATTACATTATAATAAAACTGAATTAATATTTTTTAAAATTCACCAAGGACCAATGCAAAATCACAAAAACTACAGAGAATTTATCTAAATCTGCTATATATTCATTAAGATGGAATTAGCACCCCATGATTTTCACAACAAAAACTATTAATTAACTAAATGTTCGATAGATGGCGTTTGGATGTACTTTCTGCCTAAAAATGTAAATGTTTATTATCCTCCAATAATACTTGCTTAGTTGCCAGATGTTGCGCTAGCAGGATTTTAATTTTGAGTGAATTTGGGAATTTCGTGATATCAGGTACATAAACAAAATATTTTTATGACACCATTAAACTCGCCTGGCCAAAAATTACTGACCTATAATCCGATATATAAACTGGCATGTGAATGTTAGGTATCTTTTAATATTTTTTTCAATAATTTTATCTAAATCTATACCGGATTTATAGTAAAAAAAATTTTTTAAATTTTTTTCTCCACATAATTCACCTCGGTTTGATTTATATTATAATGATTTTTTAAGTCTTCACGTTGTGGAAATTATTTGTTAGTTACAAAAATTTTATCAGTAAATGATTATTTCAGAACTAATCTTCAAAAAGGGTTACAATGTAAAGATCCAAAAAATAAAATTAAAATTTTGTTTTAAAATTGATTACTTTTTCAATTTTTTCTGGTTTTAATTAGGTGACCAGATTTTAAAGTTCGAAATTCGGGACGCTATTTTTAATATTTTTTTGTAAAAAAAATATTTTATTATTATTATGGTGGTATACCGAGTGTAAATGGTTCATGGGTAAATAGATTTATACCCAACTGTGGTCCATGTCAAAACAAAGAACCCCGCACACAATGTTAAGAAATTGGCCCTCAGTGGAAGTTGATGAAAATTTTATGTTTGTGTTACTAAAAGTGAAAAAATTGTCAAGTTTAAATTTCTGCTATGACTAGTTTAGCCTTTACAGAGTGTTAAAATTCATAATATTTTGGTAAATCGAAGTTTAATTTATTTGTATTTCTGAGTTCACATAACAAAAATAGAACTAAAAAAAGGAATAAACCCAATATAGAAAAATAAGTGCAACTTATAAAAAGAGTTTAGTACTTTAATACAGGATGTCTCATTTATATGGAAAGAACAAATTACTTTTGAGCTTCATTATAGATATATAAATACACCAACCAAAATTAGAAAAATGTTTAAAAAATAATTATATTTTGTTAATGTCTATTTAAAACTCTATAATGAAATATACAGGGCGGAGCACCATAAACGCGTCGCGTTGATCTTTATATGGAAAACTGTAAGATTGTGTAAAAAATGTTTATTGCAAGTACAATTTTAAATTATTTTGATTTATACAGGTTGCCTCAATAAAAAGATCAGCACCATAGTTATATTATTTTAAATGGAACACTCTGCAATTTTCCTTCCCTCTCTTTCTTTTACTATCTGTCTTTTTCTACAGTATGAATTTTTGTTATTTAGAACTTTTTTAGATTTCATTTGTAATTATTTTATAGACAGATTTTTTTCTAGTTTTTCTCATTTTTTGTGGCTTTGTCGATTTTTCTACTTTTTTTTCTTCTCTTTTTTTTGTGTATTTTTCGATTTTTTCTCATTATTCTGATTTTTTGTAATTATTTGCGACTTTTTTGGAATTTCTTTGCGATTTTTTGCAATTTTTTTGAATTATTTCATTGTTTTTATGGTTACAGTTGTTTCCGGTTTTTTGGTTGTTCTTTGGTTTTTGCTATGTTTTTCGATTTTTCTCGCTTTTCACATTTTTCTGATTTCATCGTTCTGTTTTTTGTTTCGTTTTATAATTTTTTCTTATTTGTGATTTTGTTGCGGGTTTTTTTGCGATTTATTGTGATATTTTTCGATTTTTTTCGTTTTTTCCGTGTTTTACAATTTTATTTTTCATTTCTTCCCAATATTTTCTAATTTCTCTCTCAATTTTTTCTTTTTGTTAAATTTTTTTTTTTTTTATTTTTTCCGATTTTTTCTGATTTTTTTTCAGATTTTTTCAATTCTTTTGATAATTTCTCGGGTTTTTTTCATTTTCATGATTTTTGTTTTTTTTTGTTTTCTTTTTCAATCTCTTCTTTCTTCATTGTTCTGTTTTTCTATTCTTTTTTTGTTTTCTAATTTTTTCTCATTTTTTTTTTCATTTCATTGATTTTTTGTGATAATTTGCAATTTTTTTTGTCATTTTTTTGTGATTTTGATGCGGTTTTTTTGCGATTTTTGTGATATTTTTCGATTTCTTGCATTTTTGAGGCTTTTTTATTTTTTTGCGACTTTTAGCAGTTTTCTTTTCGGTTTTTTGATTTCCTTATTTTTTCCGTATTTTATAATTTTATTTTTCATTTTTTCCCAATATTTTCTAACTCTCAATTTTTTCTTTTTGTAAAAGTTTTTTGTTTTTTTTATTATTTTTTCTGATTTTTTTTCAGATTTTTTCGAGTCTTTTAATAGTTTCTCGGTTTTTTTTTCATTTTTATGGTTTTTTGTTTTTTTTTTTCAATTTTTTCTTATCTTGCATCATTATTCTGTTTTTCTATTCTTTTTTTTTGTTTTCTACTTTTTTATCATTTTTTTTTCATTTCATTGATTTTATGTGATAATGTGCGGTGTTTTTGTAATTTTTTTGTGATTTTGTTTCGTTCTTTTGCGATTTTTTCGTTTTCTTGCGTTTTTTTAGGCTTTTTTATTCATTTTTTTTTGCGATTTTTAGCGGTCTTTTTTTTCGGTTTTCTGATTTCTTGCGTTTTTTCCGTATTTTACAATTTTATTTTTCATTTTTTTCCCAATATTTTCTAATTTCTCTCTCATTTTTTTTCTTTTTGTCAATGTTATTTGTTCTATTTATTTTTTTCGATTTTTTATTATTTTTTTCGATTCTTTTAATTTTTTCCATCTTTATGATTTTTTGTTTTTTTTCTTATCTTTCTTCATTGTTTTGTTTTTCTATTCTTTTTTTTGTTTTCTAATTTTTTCTCATTTTTTTCATTTCATTGATTTTTTGTGATAATTTGCGATTTTTTTGTCATTTTTTTTGTGATTTTGTTGCGTTTTTGTCATATTTTTCTATTTCTTGCGTTTTTTTAGGCTTTTTTATTCATTTTTTTTGCGATTTTTAGCGTTTTTTTTCGGTTTTTGTTTTCTTCATTTTTTACAATTCTTCTAATTTTTGTAAAAAAAAAATATTAAAAATAGCATCCCGAATTTCGAACTTTGAAATCCAGACTTGTAAATGAATGCAAAAAATAAAATATCTCTTATGTACCGTCTCTAATGGGAATATAATCTAGTTCCTGAAATAGTTTTTATAAAGATTTTTGATGCCTTTTTTTTTAGATTAAATTTTCACAATTCCATTGTTTTTTCCATTTTTCTAATATTTTTTCACTTTTCAATATATTGGGAAACTAATTTAATACCATTAGAACATTATAAAAGCAAATCCGCATATATTTATTGCCTGGATAGTCCGTCTTATATGTTCAAAAATTTCCCTTTGGTCGTCCATTTGCTAACACCGCCTTAGTTGTTTTTTTATAAGTTTTAAATGATAGTGTCCAATCAATTTCTTTCACGTTGTTTATAGCATTTGATAATTTTAACATGGCCTCAAGAGGGGAACATACAGTGGACCTTAATTTTTCAAACAAAAGGTACTTAAAGTGGATAGATTATTTATGATGTTATACAAATAAAGCATCATTGTCAGTTTACGTCTACTTATTAATGAAATGATGTTAAATTCTGACCTTAACCTTGATGATCTTACAGTTGTATAATCTGGCCACAAATAATATTTCTTAAAATGCAAGTATCAAAGATACTTGTTCTGAGTCGTTTTAATTGGCGCTAAAAGTATTTGTTGTTGACCTCCCCACAAAAGAGATCTGTAATTTATTCTTAATTAATACATTGTACAGAATTTTAATGGTTTTGATAGAAATAAGAGAAGTCTGTCTATAAATGAATCCCAGCGAATGATTTGCACTATTTACTAATTTATCAATACATGAAGCAAAATAAAATTGATTATCATATACAACACCCAAATCCTTAACTTTATTCAATTTGTTTAGATTATCTGAACCAATTAAATAATCAAAATTTATGGGTAATTTTTTACGGGAAATGGATATTCTACAACATTTATTCACATCAAAATTTAATTTGTTTTCAATACTCCACTCATAAATGTTATTGATATCCTTTTGCAACATTACGCAATATCTAACTGTTTGTATTCTTTTAAAAATTTTAAAATTAATGATTCCGCAAGATCATTTATAAAAAGTAATGGTCCTAAATTAGACCCTTGCGAAACCCCTGAATTTACATGAAACTTACCGGATGTATTCCCATTATGCCTTACTATAAATTGTCTATACTGAAGATAATTTTTAAAAAGCTCTAATAAATTTAACGACAAACCCATATCAATGTAATTTTGCTAGTAGTATATCAGCTTTCTAAAAGCCCATATAAATTATGTCAAGCTGTTGCCTTTCTTCAAATATTTGACTTTGAGATTCACTGAATAATACTAAATTTGTATTTACAAATCCATGTTGTTGATCGACTATGCTATTTTTAACATGATTGTAAACTTTAACATATGAAATTTGCTCTAAAACGTTAGATGGAACACACATTATTGAAATACCTCTATAATTCTCAATATCTTTTTTACCACCTGATTTATATATTGGAGTGATTTTAGATAGTTTCCATCTGGTTAGAAATTGCCTAGTTTTAATAATACAATTAAAGATATGAATTAGTGGCCTTTTCAACGACTCCTGGCAACCTTTCAAAATATATGGTGGTATTCCATCAACGTCGGCCTTCTTTGGTTTCAATTTTATTATCGCAATGTCAAAATCTTTTGCAGTTACCTCAAAACAATTCAAAACCCGGTTACTAAAACATTTTGATCCATATATGTTGTATTTCGATTTTTTATTACTATAAACAGATGCAAAATAATCAGTAAACTTTTCACTCGACAATATATTATTAACCTGAAAATTATGTCTATGTAGCTACGGCAGAATTTAATGAGACATGCACAGGATTAATGTGCTATAAAAAATTTGTGCTCTTTTCTTTTAAAAATTACAAGTGGTTCTACTGGCTTCAGACCAAGCTGGAATACCACAGGTCAAATAAATTGGAAAATAAAAATTGAAAAACGTTTTGAATTTTATTGGCGTCTGAAATTAGCACATAAATAGGAGATAACAAAAATGTTTTTCAATTTTTATTTTCCAATATATTTGGTCTGGGGCATTCCAGCGTGGTCTGAAGATAGCAGAACCTCTTGTAATTTTTAAAAGAAAACAGCACAAAATTTTTTATTGGCGTCCGAAATTAGCACATAAAATATGCGCATGTCCTATTAAATTCTGCCGTAGGGGGTATTCCAGCTACATAGAGGTCTGAAAATTAAATCACTCGACCCAACCCATATTACTATTACTTTTATTAACAATATTCCAAAAACAGTTAATGCCATTATATGTAGAATGCTCAGTTTGTTGTATGTGTTTTCGATGTTCAAAATTTCGCCAAGACTCCAAATATTTATTATTATAAAACCCCGAGATATATTTTAATTTTCTATAATTATTTTTATCTTAATAATTTTTTAATTTCCGGTGTAAACCACTGTGGAAATTTATTAGTGCTTTAATAAGTTACTTATTTTGGGACAGTCATATCAAATATAAAAAATAGATCTGTTCCCAGAATAACGTCACCACTAACCAAAACTACAATTTTTTATCTCTACGTACATTTCCCTAAATACGTTTATCATCAACTCCTGATAATGCTTATGTAGTAATCGAAACGTATGTTAAAAAAGTGTAGTTGAACAGTGATGATGTTCTTCAACATTGTTGAAAACCAAAGGTTCCAAATTCCCAATTTGCATATATTAGATCTCATACAGATCCATTCACTGTACTGCGAACATGGTAAACATGATGACGATTTGACGTTTGTCTCCAATTATCATTACAAAACCTTTGCTATGATATTTTTAGTATAACTTTATAAATGCAAATAAGGAACGAAAATAACATATTTTGACCAAAAATAGTGTTTCCAAATACAAATACCGTCATAGCGCATCGGTTAAGGTCTATACCTGTACATTATCGGAGATTGTGGTTTCGAATCCTATAGCGAACAAAATATTTTTATTTTTTTTTAACTTAAGCCAATATTAGTGAGAAATGCAACATTTTAAAATCAAATTATTGAAATAAAAAGGACTTTTGATTTCAATAAAAAAATAGAATTACTAAAAGAATACAAAATTATAACAATATTTATGAATAACAATTAATGAAAAGAAATCCAGTCTCTAATGAAGGAGGTGTTCAAAAAAACTTCCTTCTTGAGCAAGGCGGTATCCCAAGCGATCGTAAAATGATCGCCTTACTTCATCTAACATATTGGGGCTAATAAGTTGGACAGCTTCTGTAATTTTTACTTTCAGCTCATTTAAGGTGTTCTGTACATTTGAGATTTTAAGTATCTCCACAAAAAACAGTCATAAGCAGCGAGATCCGGTGATCTAGATGGCCACAAAATTGTACCTCTTCCAGATAAGAATCTGTTTGGAAAGGTTTCATTTAAAAAGTGTTTGACTGACAATCGAATATGAACAGAACATCCGTCTTGCTGAAACCAAATGTTATCTTTGGGACAATTTCTTTTCGAAGTAACTGCAAATATTTTGCACCGTCTAAATTACCCTCAATATCAAAGGGTCCTCCGATTACATGTTCACCTAGTATTCCCATCCAAACATTTAATTTTTGCAGGTATTGTGTACGAAGGGTTTTATGTCTAGCAAGTAATGGAAAAGTGGACTCATCCGTAAAAACAAAATTATGCAGTAAATTGTTATTATTGTTAACTTTTTCCACTACTGCCTCACTAAATACCAGTCTTCTGATATTATCAGTTTCGTAAATTTCTTGACATTTTCTTACTTGTAAGATCGATCCATGTTTTTTTAAATTCATTGCAATGTATGGTAATCTCGGAAACCGTAAGAGATACGAAGTCGGTTAAATGGAACAAAAGTTTCTCAATTTGAACTTTTGAAGACTAATCGACTAGTGCTTTGCACCTAAAGATATCGGGGATGGTTTTCATAGTAATTGATAAAAACCAAAATTGCACATTATCTATTTTTTGCTCTAGTGCTATTATTTTTAACAATACAAAAAAGTGCATGAAACTTTTTTGTCTGAAAACGTGTTGCTGGCCATCTGATTTTGAATCTGACGTTTAGTTTCCGATCAGCCACTCTCAACTTTTTTCTCAAATACGGACCTGCACTTTTTATATGATTTTTTTTAAACCTTCAAATCGAGGAGGAACATTTGAGATATCATCGGATTTTCTTCTACAGTTGCACAAACCATAATATCCCTATCTTGTTGTTCATTCTGGTTATGAACAACTGCTTATAGGTGAAACATAACCATGCATTTCAAAATTTTGAATTATACGATGTACAGTTGAGAGTGATGGTCTTGGTCTATTAGGAAATGTTTCCTCAAACAAACGGCTTATTTGACGAATTGTGTAGGGCTTGAAAATAATATTTCACAATTTGTAACTTCTCAGGAATTACACAAATATTCTTTTTACATTTTTAACAAAGTAATTTTCACACGTATAGAAACACAACCGCAAAATTTAAATTTGACCGTTTCGGACAATCGTAAAGTGGTCATCATGATTACCGTGTACGTAGTTGGGTGAATGGATCTGTATATATTTAATCAGTAATTTTTTGCAATTTTATTATTGAGAAATAAAGGCAAATAAAATAATGTTTTGGTAGGTAGTTGTAAAGTATATTAAAATATTTGTCTTTTAAATTTGATACATAACTTTTTTCTTTACATTTTTAGTGTAGATAGGTGGGATATTTGGAAGGAATATATACGTTCTGTGTTTGAACTCATGCCAAATATGACTACTACGAGTACAGCTAGTGTAGAAAATAGTGGAGGTGATTTAGAAAATCCTGATGATACGCCCGAAAAAGCACACGAATTTATCTGTGGTATAGTCGAAAATGGCACAGCAAACGGTAAGTTTTTGAACCATTATTATTAATTCCTTTATTTAGCTCGTTTTAGTTACTATCATAATAAATATACAATTTAAAATATACACTTTAAAATACCATGCAGGGTAAAATATAAGAATACATATAATAGTAATTCTAAAGGTTGTTATTGTTTCTGGAGAAATATTCACTGTGACATGCTTTTTGAATGTATTTAGAGTTTATAGATTTAATTCTCTCTGGAAGTGAGTTATAATAACTTGGCCCTTTAAAAAAATAATGAATTCTGTGTTGCGCTTTTAACAACAGTTTCGGTATAAAAGTTATTTCGGTTCCGCGTCTGATAATTGAGATAATAAGAACAAAATATAAAAACAATCGTAATTTATCGTAAATCATCGGATCTACGCCGCGGCGGTTGGGGAAATACACGGACGATCTCTACTTTTATTTTTGAGAATTTTTTGAAAATATTTGGCCCTAACAAATGTTTTTTTATTTTAAAACTAACCATAAAGACGTAAAAATGTAGCTATTTAGAATTAGCCGCAAATGCCCTCTTCCGCAGTTTATAAATTACTAAATAAATATAATTTAAAATGAAGCCAGCCGCAAGCACATCGCTGTTATCCTCAGAGTGGTGGAAATAGGGTGGAGTCAATATTTCGTCTTATTTGTTCCCATTGAATCGTTGCATAAGCACATTCTTCTTCTCATTACAAATTCCCTATGTTCCTTAAAAATATTACCAGATCTGTATATGCTATTTTTTACACCGCGGTGCCAAAGCCCACTTAAAATTTAAATAATTATTTACCTGTTAATTTTGTTAATATTTAAACGTAATATGTAAGTTTCCTACTTCTGATTAGGTAATCATGTTTAATATTAAATCATATATTTTAAAAAACAGTTTTTATAAAACAAGTATTTGCAAAAATATACGGATATATTATGAAAATAATGACAGAACAATATAATTCCAATAAAATCGTAAAAAATATATGAAAATGTTTAAGACGATCTCGTAAAATGGTGTTAGAAAAAAGAATTTTTTTTTATTTGGGCGGCTAAAAAAACTTAGTCCCAAGGGACTAAAAGTGGCACTTTAGTCCCGCAAATGCAAATTCGGGACTAAAGTACCAGTTTCACTCTCCGTTGGGTAAAAAGAGATATTCAAGCTTCTCCTGAAGGTAAATTGGAAGTAACCCAAGTTTGATTTTATGAATAAAAATTAATGAAAGTAAGAAGTACATTAATAGAAGTTTATTTTGAACAAGATAATATTTGCAATCCTCTATTCTGCTATTTTTGCAGTCGGTCCAACTCATTTTGATTGACTGAAAATAGTATTGTAGAACAGCAATTGAAATGAGGTAGGGTGATAATCTTAAATAAAATACATTTAGTCCACTGTAAGAGACCATATGAAGTTCTAAATTGAAAATTTAGTTTTAATAACAGTATTGGTGTGCTCTGTGACATTAGTAAAGGAGCTATGACAGTTCGAGTGCATTTTCAGCAAAATCTACATGTAAATCTCTATAAGAAAATCTAAGGTTCATTCTGGCAATTTTTGTCCATATCAAGGTCGTTCGTCATCGCATCGCCAGCTGGCGGTAACGGGGAGTTGAATAAATCACAGACGCCTACAAAGGTCTACAGAGGTCTTCTGTAGACGTCTGTGGTGATCTGTCGACCTCTGTAGGCGTCTGAAGTACGTCTTCTGTAGACCTCTATAGACCTTTGTAGGCGTCTATGATTTATTCAACTCCCCGTTACCGAGAGCTGGCGATGCGATGACGAATGACCTTGATATGGACAAAAATTGCCAGAATGAACCTTAGATTTTCTTATGGAGATTTACATGTAGATTTTGCTGATAATGCGATCGAACTGTCATAGCTCCTTTACTAACCGAAACGATATGATTAGGATTAAGTGTCGGTATATTACAAATTACAAAAATCTTACTTACTTCCTCCAATTATGATGTATCGTTTATCAGCATACATTTTGTTTTATTTTTATTTATTTTTAATAACACTATTTGTAAATATTTTGTAGTGTTTCATTTATAACTCGGACTAAATTATTAAAATCCTCACAAGAAAAATATATAAGGGCATCATCGACAAACAGATGAATGATACATTGACCTGGGTCCTAGGGTGAATGATAAAAGGCAACAGGAGGAAATTATTCTTTTATGCACTATTACAAAATAAAAAACGCAAAAAATATAGAGACTATAGGTGAGGCCCCATGAGCGATATATCGCATTTTTTTGCGACATACCGCAATTTTATTTTATCGCAAAAATGCTTAATTTCCATGAGCGACGAAATTTAAGCGAATAATAACATGGATACATATCAGAGACATGAGCAATACTCCTGGAATTTGCGAAAACAAAAATCCATGGTCATGTTAAGTACTGCGATTCTATTAAACGAAATATATAAAATAGTACATACATAATTAATAGATATTTTATTTCATCATCACTATAAAATGAACTTATACCTCCATATTATTGTTTATCATTGACATAACCTAACAATTTCGAACATCACTTTCTAATAGAAAAAGAGAGCATGAAATTAATCGCAAGAAGTTGGTGCAACGTCAACTTTTGCGGTATATCGCAAAAAGTTGAGAGCATTCGGCGGGAAAACACATTGGTTTAAATATAGCGATATACCGCAAATAAATTGCGATATATCGCTCATGGGGCCTCACCTTATAACCTAAACGTCTCTACGTCGGTCGGGCTCTGAATTTTCGTTCTTCACCCCTTTTGTCTCGCAACCACTTCAACATCAGCAATTAGCCCCGGGCATATCGGACTGACGACAGCAGAATGACACTGATGACCACAGCTGGCTCGTTACTGAAAAAGAAGTAACGCGTTACTTTTGCTGAAAAGTAACGAGTTTGATAAACGTTACCGTTACTTCTTTAACAAAGTAACGATTTATTCGTTACTTTCCAAAAGTAACGCATTACTAAAAAAGTAACGCCTTACTAAAAAATCTGATGTGGCCAACACATGACCTCTCGCCATTTTTGAATCAAAAATTTACAGGTTAGCACAAAAAAGTATGAAAAAAAATTACTTTTTTGTAAATCTGGCAACAATGGCAAAACTTTTGAAAAATTTAATGATACGAAAATAAACTATAGTGTATACAAAATAAATGTGTAAAACTTTATTGCCGTTTTGTATAGTAATAGCGTCATCACCCATAGCAACTGCCACTTCCGGTTGTCCGATTGGCACCAAAATCTAATCAGATCTAATCTAGGGTATCAGAATCCTGTATGCAAAATTTCAAATTTTTTAATTCAGTGGTTTTTGAGTTATCGTTACTACAACATCCTTCCAAACACACACACACTAACACACACACACACACACTAACACACACACACACTAACACACACACACAGACATCATCGCGAAAATATTAAAATCGTATTCTAGGGACCCTAAAACGTGTTTATCCATTGAAAACTCACTACCCAATTTTTAGCATGATTCCTATACCTTTCTTATCTAAAGGGCGAGAGGTAAAAATTGGAAAATTTGGGAAAAATAGGAAATAGAGGAAAATAGTTTAAAATAGGGATACAATAGGAAAAAATCTGATGTGGCCAGCACATGACCTCTCGCCATTTTTGAATCAAAAATTTACAGGTTGACACAAAAAAGTATGAAAAAAAATTATATTTTTGTAAATCTGGCAACAATGGCAAAAGTTTAGAAAATTTTAATGAGATGAAAATAAACTGTAGGGTATACAAAATATATGTGTAAAACTTTATTGCCGTTTTCTATAATAATGGCGTCATCACCCATAGCAACTGCCACTTCCGGTTGTGCGATTGGTACCAAAATCTAATCAGATCTAATCTAGGGTATCAGAATCCTGTATGCAAAATTTCAAATTTTTTTATTCAGTAGTTTTTGAGTTATCGTTACTACAACATCCATCCAAACACACACACTAACACACACACACACACACACTAACACACACACACACACACACACTAACACACAGACATCATCGCGAAAATATTAAAATCGTATTCTAGGGACCCCAAAACGTGTTTATCCATTGAAAACTCACCACCCAATTTTTAGCATGATTCCTATACCTCTCTTATCTGAAGGGCGAGAGGTAAAAAGTAACACCTTACTAAAAAAGTTACGTGTTACTAAAAAGTATCGCATTACTGCAAAAGTAATGAATACAAAATTTCTGTACATTTTTACTCCTTTAGATTTAATAGAACAAGAAAGGAAAAATAAGGGTTAGATTGTTATTTGTAATTTGTACTTTATTTAACTTAATTTATACATTTCAAATATTTAACAAAAACGTAACACTCTTTACTTAACAAAACAACAATAAAAATCTGATGTGGCCAGCACATGACCTCTCGCCATTTTTGAATCAAAAATTTACAGGTTGACACAAAATAGTATGAAAAAAAATTATATTTTTGTAAATCTGGCAACAATGGCAAATGTTTCGAAAATTTTAATGAGATGAAAATAAACTATAGTGTATACAAAAAATATGTGTAAAACTTTATTGCCGTTTTGTTAATAATGGCGTCATCACCCATAGCAACTGCCACTTCCGGTTGTGCGATTGGCACCAAAATCTAATCAGATCTAATCTAGGGTATCAGAATCCTGTATGCAAAATTTCAAATTTTTTTATTCAGTAGTTTTTGAGTTATCGTTACTACAACATCCATCCAAACACACACACTAACACACACACACTAACACACACACACTAACACACACACACACACACACACACACACACACACACACACACACACACACACACACACACACACACACACACACACACAGACATCATCGCGAAAATATTAAAATCGTATTCTAGGGACCCCAAAACGTGTTTATCAATTGAAAACACTACCCAATTTTTAGCATGATTCCTATACCTCTCTTATCTGAAGGGCGAGAGGTAAAAATACAGTAAAACGTAGATTTTTCTTGTAAACATAAGAAACATACAGATTAAAATTATGAAACAAGCACTAAAAACCTTGGTATTGCAGTAACGCGTTACTGTAACGAAGTTACGATTTCGCGTTACTTTTACAAAGTGCCTACTCCGCTGTTGCCATATTGTTCACTTGAGTGAAACGTAATTCGCTTAAAATATGTATTTTATTAAAAAAAGTCTTGACTATGTCAATCTAGCCTGTGTTAAAAAAAATTATAAGGCTATTTGGGATTCGATCCCCCCGCCCACTGCACCATTAGCGGGCACTATGTCACGCTGCTACTAGAGCTCATGCTTAAATATGTTCAAACTCATTATTTAAGCGAATCACGTTTCACTCAAGTGAACGATTTGGCAACAGCGGAGTGGGAACCTGCAGGCAGGTGCCTCTTTACTTTTCGCCCACTTTAAAAAGTAACGAAATTACTAGTAACGCGTTACTGAGAAGTTTCGCTTCAGTTTCGTTACTCCCACCTCTGCTGATGATACTTGTCAATTCAGCCCGCTGGACAAATAAATGGCTTTGCATATCTTTTTTAAGAATAACATTTCCCGATAATGTTTCAATGTTTTGAAATGTGGAAGTAAAAGCGGTACAGATAAGTTATCATTCCATCGATTCCCTTCAATTTTGGACAATCGGAAAAATATATAACCACTTCCTGAAAAAGACGTAAATTGTGGATTCAGGCAATCAGAATGGCATATTTCACAACTGAGAATATCTTTTCTGGACATCCATAGACAAAGTATTAAAATAATCACTTTTATCGGTCATTACACACAAATACAAACAATTTCTTTTAAATTAGATTGGATAATGAAATCGACAAGCATATTCTCACACTTCATAGGCTAAAATATCTTCATTATCTTCGGTCTAGGTATATTCATACCTTCAGTTCAGCCCCAATAATTACCTTAACATTCAAATTTATTATTGTTTGTCCAGCAAAATAAGAATAACAGAGGACCTACTATACTTCTCTGTGCAACACTTCTGATATAGTTCATTTCCTCTGATAAGACGTTATTTACTTTTAACTTTTGTTTTCTGAGGTAATCAATACACCACTCCTCTACTATACCCATTCCTTTTAGTTTTTTATTAAACCGTTTTGATTAACTGTCTCAAACGCTCTTTGAAGGTCTATAAAAACTACCAATGTTAGGCAATTTCTATCAAATTCGTATTTCCAATCATATAGAACACATTGAATAGCTGATTCACAGTTATGTTTACTCCTCTAAAACCCCTAAAAAAATAATAAGTTTATTTTATTCTTAGATATTAACAATCTGCTCAGCAACTACCTTGAAATGTAACAACTAACCAAAAATGTTTTCAAATATAGATCAAATAAGGAAGTAATTCTATTATATGGTTGCTTTTGTAGGTTGTGTAAAAATATTGGGAATTGTTATTAGAAATGTCATAGGGTGAACTTTATGTCTCTTTTGTAACATCGTCAATACTGATTGATTAATGGGCGACTCTTCGACAAGATTTAGAAACAAATTTTCAGTTTCTGTTATGGTAGTCTAATCATGGTTTTGGTAACTCTGTTTAAATATTCTAAAGATTACTTATCAATATTTCGAGGATTATTGATTACTGATATACAGCTTGTTAACTTTTGTGTTTTACATAGGAAATCTGTCATGCAAAGAATAAACGCCTCAAGTCATTCAGAAAAATATCACAGTTGAATATTGATCTCCCATAGGATGGTGTCATGTATTTTGAGATCAGTTATGGCGTTTATTGTTAGCACACAAGCTTATGCCTTACACAGAAATATGACATCCTTGCGTTTTAGCTGGTGTCTAAATTGAAGGGGATTATTTCAATTCGAGACATTGCTATGCCCAGTACAAACATTTTCTCAAGCGATTATTAAAATTTGATAGCATTTATTAATATATAACATTGTAATAAAATTCTTGTGATTCATAAATTATAGGTATAGGAAATATTGTGCACTACTCTTTGTACATTAAAATTCTCGATATATATAAAATTTTTATAATTGTTGTAATTGATAACTACACACAAATTTTTAATAACAATATCGTTTTGAGTACGAGTTTAACCGAAAAGTCAAATAATCTCAGTGAAAAAGTAACTGCATGACATTTAATTCCTTATTTTAAAGAACCAAATCCCAAGAAAATACAAACAAATATGAGTTGTACCTAGTAAAATAATTTACATGTAACGGACTTGTCCATCCTCACTCTTTCAAAGATTAATTTTGTAATAGGGTTAATATTTACAATTTAAAAATATTTTTCTTATTTAAATGAGGAATTTAGAACATTGGTTTTTCTATTTGTAGATATTGTAATGTTACTTACACAATCTCAATTTTCGGTTGGGTTCTGTCAAAAGGTAGAAAATAACAAATTAATTTTACAAATCTTAAAATTACTAAATAAAAAAAATTATGATCTTCCGGTAGCTCTCTTTCTTCACTTTTCATGTCTTCTTCCTGTTGCTTAACTGTCTGATGCCCGCCTAATTATGTTTGACTTTCTGATTTAATTTCTTTTTCCAAGCAGCTCCAAATTTAATATCTACAATCCCATTTTGCTTCTGTATTCCAAATTTGCTTATTGCTCCGTTCTTCTTGATATATTTTTTTTCTTTTTTTTTAAGTAAATTCAATTACATCGTGTATAAGTTCAAAATAATTTTGTTGTTGTGTGAATTGATCTGTTATTTCTCTACCTTCATTTTTTTTAATTAAAATTTTTTAACCTTTTCCCACTAGATTTTATTGATATCGCAACCCTTAGTTTATTTTTATTAACATTATATTCCCTATTTAACTATCTGACTTCGATTACTTAAATTTAATGTATTATGATTCCAAAATTTCAATTTTATTGTATCATCTTTCATTGTTTTAACAAATTTTAAGATTTTTCACTTTTTTAAATTTATTGCCAATTTATCAATACTACCTTTCTTTCCTTTTCTCTACTTACGTATCAACAATTAACTTATTTTAAAACTCATACAAAGTATATCATTACAATATATTTGTTTTTCCCACATGCACATTTTTATCTAAAAAATTGTCATTTCAGGATATTTACTACGCGGTCCATTTCTGGCCAGGTTCGAGCTCTGTTTGAAGTTGCACGAAAAAAGTATGAACTTTACAGAGATCCTCGGTGACGCGACCGAACTGTTTATCGAATATTTTCGTAAATTCGGTCACAAGCAGTGTTGCGTTACCGATCTTAGATTATTTTTAAATCTATTGGACCCAGAAAAAAAGGTGGAACTGGCTTCGAGGCTAATCAAAGATGTCGGAATCAGTTCGACGAGTGTACCACAAACGGTAAGTAAAAAATATATTTTGTAGAGGTTTTGGGTAGATAACTAACAATGTTTGTTTGTGGTTGCCTACTTTAAGGTGCTAAGGCACCGGATTTTATTTGGGTTGGTGAAATTGAGAGGTTGGTAGGAATACAAATGAAAAAGAAGAAGAGGGGGGGGGGTTAGGCGGGATTATTTGATTATTATGTTTTTAGAGATTAGGGTTGTAATTTTATGTTTGTTATGTGAGTTTATTTTGTGAAATATAAAGATATACGATCATTTTCGTTTTATTTGATACGACGCCTGGAGGCCCCAACAATATAACTTTTTTTGAGAGCAAAATAGCTAAATGACTACAAAAAATATAATATTCCACATAAATATAACATAAAAGTAACCCATTTTTGGTTTTGGTGTCTTTAAACTATGACTAATTCAGTTGTCAATAAAAACGATTTAATTCGCTAACAAATATTCTTACAGGAACATCAAATGCAACGTCACATCTGCGCCCTTCAACTATCAAGACTCTGCGGCGGTCATCGAAACCTTTCAACGGAGCACCTCAAGGCATTGATCACGGCGTTGTCACTCCATTACCAACACGGGTATCAAACATACGGGAAAAATTTGCTATGTACGGATATGGGTCCTTCTGATCCTTATGCTTTAATGGCGGCGCACGTTCTTTACGATTTGGCGCAGACTGAACAAAGTTCTAATTGCGTCGTGGTTGCCTTAATGTTGTTGGAGAGCTTATTGAAAAATTCGCCAAGTAATTTTCATGCTAAGTTGTTGGCTATTAAAATGTACCATCTTTTAGGTAAGCCAATATATTATATTTTCATTGTCAATAATGACTGAAAACGATTCTTTTTCGAAATTAAGCTTCTTTTGTCTTTGTATATAAAAACATTTTTAAGCCACTTCTGGTCAATGATACGTTAAAACATTAGAAACATTCTTTGTTTAACTTTAAATCGTTTGTATGTATAAACCTATAAAGTCAAGGAATTTAAAATACTTTTCTAGAATCCAAACCATGTTATATTTTTTCTTGATACTAGCAAAGTATCTTACATATTTAATTCTTTTTTATTAAGAATCCAAGTCGCTGTGGCTTCTTGGAGATATATCTTTAATTTTTTAATGCTAAATATTTTCAGCTGTTTATATTGTTTATCTGATCTAGCAATGTTGTGAAAGAATGTCTAATGTTTTCTTATTTTTTTTTTTCTAAATCAAATTAGTTTGTTTTAATACCGAACTTTACATTTTGTTTGTTCTTTTTTAATTTCGCAGTACTCTAAAGCTTCTAATTTGCTTTTTTTAGGTGGAGGTCTAAGCGCTAATGATATGTACAACAGTTTGGATGTAAAACATCTACAGCTGGATTCATTGGGATACATACATTGCGCCCGATTACCCACAACCGGATTATTCACCTTGTGTACAAATCTATTCGATACTACCTTAAAATTTTTTTTTAGCAATTACAAAGATGTAAGTTTATAGGTTTGTTCCCGAAGCGAGTTAGTAACTTGTTATGAGCATCCTGAGTTTCGCAGTATAAAATAACTCGTCCATTATTTTGTACTGCGCAGACTCCTGATCCATTATTTTATAACTGCGCAATTAACTGTGAATAATAATTTTTAGAGTTCGGATCACCTGACTTTTTCATACAAGTTCGGTTCATTCGTGAAAATCGACGAGTTCATGGATTTCAGGGAGAGATTGAACAACAGTTTGCATTACACGACTGTTGCCGTGGATAGGATTATTTTAAATTTAGTCGAATGCATGTCGTTAGAAACGTTATATGCGTTAAACATATCGCCGAAGGATAATAATATCAATTGGGAATTGCTCAGGTAATGTCTGTTTATATCTTATTATCTTCTGTCTCATTTTAAGTTTCATTTTTTTAATGTATATTCTATTGAATTTTGTAACTAGACATTTTATTCCTAATTATAGAGACAATCACGATCTTAGTGTAAATATATCATGGGATCCTGAGGGGATAGAAGGATTGCCCGAAGATTGGTCTGAAACGAAAAATTTGTTTGATCAAAACTTTCGGTTTTTAAAACTCAGATCATTCGTTCTCTTTTCTATGGCTTCTACCGTTGAAATAGTAAGATCCTTGGACGGCGTCAAGCAGGAACATATCCGAAATTTAAAAAAGTTGTTAGAAGATTGGAAGAGTTTGCACGAACAGACGTTAAGTGATAATTTTATTCCTATTTCGCAGGTAAAATAAAATTTAAAATGTTATAGAAAGTATGTAACAAAAAATATTTTTTAGGGTTTATTGCCTTTACCTTTACCTTCAAGGCTTCATGGAGCTTTTACAGCTCCCTATTTTAGTGTATTCTATTCGTTTTTTGAATTCTTTCTAAGTTTAACTGGAAACGATAGTCAGGTATTAGAAAAATGTACAAATTGCATCGAACATGAGCTCACCCTATTGACCGACATCTTGAGGGAAAATACGTTGAAGAAACCGAACGATTTCTTTGACAAACGAAAATCCATGGAGGTCGCAGTCAATTGCGTTGAGGTTTGTTTCTATAATTTAGCACCAAGGATAAAATAATAATGATATATATTTTATTCCAGATAATAAGCATATCATCCGTAGTATGTGCCCTGTGTACGGAGCTGGTAAAACCGCTGCAAGTAAAAAAAGGTAGAAAAAAGCATCCGGAACCGGCCGGCAAAGAACATATTCAAAGAATATCGGACAAACTAAAATCGGAAATGAACTCTTTTTGTGATATTTTACAAGACTGGATCGACGTCAATCCGGAAGAAGAATTGTATAAAAAATTCGATAACCTTAATCTGGCTGTCAGCGAAAACATCTTCGAAAAAATTTTACACAGTTATACGATCTCTAATAAAGAGATGCAACTTATTTTAAAAACTAAAATCAAATTGTTGACGTAGAAAAAACGAACTTTAAGTTGGATCGGTTTTTTTGTTTTTATTAATTGTTTGTAAGTATTGTATATTAAAAGAACTGTTTTTATATAAAGTTTTATTTATTTAGATACATAAAATGCAATTCGACATACGACTTTTATCTTAGAAGTTAGGAGGCTGTGGCCTGGCACTACGACGACAACTAAATAAAATCAGTCTTAAAATTTGTACCAACGCTTAAGTTATCTACAGTATCCGAGGATATTAAGAAGGGATATCTAGCGAGTCTGAAATTAAAATATACTGAGCAGAGGAAGAATGAAAATACAGGATGGCACAGAAAAAAAACGTAACACCTCTAAAAGTTTGTAAGAAAAATTGCGAAAGAAGCGAGTAATTTTTCTGGAATGTACCTGGGGAGTAGAAATTCGAGAAGTTAAAGGAAGATAGCAGTAAAAGAATTAAACCGGTATACAAAAGTATTTGGGAGATCATTTTTTTTCTTTTAAAGAAGAAAAAAAAATATGACGCCAGTCTAATTGATTTTTTTTGTTGTATTTAGAAACAATTGACAAAAAACTATAATATATTTCAAAATCCGTCCTTTCTTTCTTTTTATGGGTTTAAGGACATTAAAAGTCACTTGTGTTATTGAAGAGAGAGAAAAAATGTTTTATTGATAATATGATTTCTTGAGAGGCTTTTTTCTTAATTTCTTTCGGAACTAGTTTTTTCCGGTTGTCTTTGCTTTTAGCAGAAGATTCCTGGTATCCGGGAGAGAAGATACAGCGATACTCAACGGAAAAATTTTATGGATCCGGCAGTAAAAAGAATGTTTCCAGTGTAAAAGCAGGTTCTGATCCAGTAGAGAAGAAATCAAGAAAGAAACGTTCTGTCCAAAAAAAAGAGACGTTCCAAAAACCCTAAAAATTCACATAAATTAAATAAAAGACAAAAATCTTATAAATTACCAGATTGCATGGTCTATGTTTTATAAAAATCTAAAACAATGATAATATTAAAATGAAATGCATGAATTTTTAGAACAAAATATGAAATATAAAAATAATTTAAGTGAATTAAATTTTAAGACAATCTATAAAAACAAATTAAAAAAAATCTGATGTGGCCAGCACATGACCTCTCGCCATTTTTGAATCAAAAATTTACAGGTTGACACAAAAAAGTATGAAAAAAAATTATATTTTTGTAAATCTGGCAACAATGGCAAAAGTTTAGAAAATTTTAATGAGATGAAAATAAACTGTAAGGTATACAAAATATATGTGTAAAACGTTATTGCCGTTATCTATAATAATGGCGTCATCACCCATAGCAACTGCCACTTCCGGTTGTGCGATTGGCACCAAAATCTAATCAGATCTAATCTAGGGTATCAGAATCCTGTATGCAAAATTTCAAATTTTTTTATTCAGTAGTTTTTGAGTTATCGTTACTACAACATCCATCCAAACACACACACACTAACACACACACACACACACTAACACACACACACACACACAGACATCATCGCGAAAATATTAAAATCGAATTCTAGGGACCCCAACACGTGTTTATCCATTGAAAACTCACTACCCAATTTTTAGCATGATTCCTATACCTCTCTTATCTGAAGGGCGAGAGGTAATAGATTCTCTTTTTGTAATCAAGACTAAAAGAACACCACAAACATCAGATAATTTATATTAGGTATTTTCGTGGAGCTAATCCCGAACTAGTTCAGGCCCACTAGGCATGCGCAATTAAAAATTTGGCGTTCGCGGTGTTAAAATTATTAGTTTGGAACAAAATACACGGCGTTTGCGGTGAAGATTGAATACATTCAGGATACGTTCAGAACACGTCCAATAGATCCCAGGGCACAAGCAGCGATATAAAATCCTACGCACAGTACGCATGCGTAAATGTAAATTGTTTTGATATCTTCTGTAATGTAACCTATAAGTATATTTCGAAAACGATATAATCCGAAAACAAATTAATCAAGAAATAAAGTCAGGCAACAATAGCTTAATTTGAATTACAAGGCAAGGTGACTAGTTTCGGTCACAGACCATCATCAGGCCATTCTTCGTTACTTTGGTGGGAAAAAATTAATTAAACATCAACGGTGGAACCCATAAGGGGTATTGAAGAAGGAGAGTTATTTAACTTAAAACTAGGTAGAAAACATTAATTAAATTATGGGATTATTGTGATATAATTAACCGGAAAGGCCCACATGGGGTCAACGAGATCTGATAGTAAAATCCTGTTTTTATAATCCCCCTTCAATCCCCTTAATGGGTTCCACCGTTGGTGTTTAATCAAATGTGTTCCCACCAAAGTAAGTAATAATGGTCTGTAATACAAAATAAACTATTGTGGTACCGGACTTTATTTCTTGTAAACTTGGACCACATTTGAGATATGGATAACCTTTTGGATTTAATTAAATCAATGCTTATACTGTTTAAGTACTTTAACGACTTATCCTGCTTTAAATAATTAGAGCTCTGCTCACTTAACATTTTGGACAAACCTCTAACCCAACAAACAAATAAATAATATAAATTAGAAACAAACTAATTAAAAACACCAAACTTTGCGTCATAATTTATTATTTTTCTTTAAAATTCCTTTGCCTTTATTTAACTATTTCATATAAATTAATCTTAAAGCCGCAATTACCGGACACGGTGGCCAGGTTGGTTGAGGCATCGGCTTTTATACTTGGTCATTGTTCGGGTCTTGGGTTCGATTCCCATGAATTTCAAGTGGAATTAAAGTCAGATAAGACTTTAGGCAAGTGCAAAAAGGTATTTGTGACATGCGCAGTTTCATTCACGCCGGTAACCGGATGAGATCGGATATCTCGTGGAACTGATATTGGTTTGTGACACAATTACACACTTGCTACTCAGTAGATCACCTGAATAACAAAAGGCATAGTCTTGTTGGGGTGATTGAGGACCGTGGTTCGGAGCCCACGATAAGCTGTAGATCCCGTCCAGATTAGCCCAGGTAGCAGAAAAGAGACGTTAAAATTAATAGCAAGCAAGCAAGCAAAGCCGCGATTAATTCATTTGTTTTGTTACTAGGTTAGGTCATAGATAAATTCCAATCTATGCGTTCGCGGTACATAAAAATCCTGAATTCATTCCGAATAGGACATGCGCAAAGAACTTGTCCCTTTTTAATCCTGAATGTATTCTGAACTATTTCAGGATTAGCTCCGCGAAAATACCTATTATTATAAAAGATAAGATATGAACTTTTAAGAATATAAAAAAAATATATACCGGCATAAAAAAATTAAAAATAACAGTAAATAAATGTTAAGGCGTTGAAATAATTAATAATGAAAACGGGGGAAATAAGTGGAAATATAAAATAATAAAAACTTACCCTATATGTCGAGGGGAAGAAAAGAAATTGTCAATAAACGATATAGAAACTAATCGTTCTGACTGATGAGGTAAAGAGAAGAATTTTTAACATGGATAAGACATTTTACAGTCAGTATGTATCAAAAGAAGAGGATAATCAAGATAAGTTGATAAGGGACACACGACGCGAGGAGATTTATAAGGAATATCTAGCGAGTCTGAAATTAAAATATACTGAGCAGAGGAAGAATAAAAATAAACTCTGCACAGAAAAAAAAGTAACAACTCTGATAAAGAATAAATTAAAACCAGAGAGAAAGAAAACAGTTCCAGCGAGACAAATAAAAAGAAAAGTATCCATCGACGTAAAGTTCAATTATTTTGTAGGCCTGTGTCTACCACCAAACTACAATCCCTATAATAATTATTTTTGTACGCCTTTGCCTACATTACGTAAAAAAAGTGAACTGTCTCACAAACACACACCGAATTTAGAATCCGAGGAAGAAAATTAATTTGCACACGAACAAGTAAACCATTTTTTCTTTCACAGCGGCACGCTTTTGTGTGGGCGGAAGGGTTACTTCAGGAGATCAATTTACAAATTACAACAATATAATACAAAAAAATCTCTTGTCTTTTTAAACAAAAAAAAAAGAATTAATATTTTTGGGATGGTTAGGAGGCAATGTGATCTCCACTTCCCGTGATATTTTGCCAATAAGGGATGTTGCAGACGGCTGTAGACCTGCGGATATCTCAACTCTACAGCCAATAAATCTCCCAGTTGTAGAAAAATAATAGTCTACGAGCATCTTGCGGAAAAGTAACTTATTATTTGTTAACCAATCTGGATTTAGACAAAAACCACTCTTGTGAAACTGCTTGCCAGTTAGTTTGTAATCAATGGAAAAAAGATATTGGTGAAGAAAAAATTGCTATTGGTATTTTTGTTGACTTAAAAAGGGCATTTGAGACTATAGATTATGATAAGTTGATATCAATGTGCAAAAAATACGGGATAACAGGAACAGTGCTTGAATGGTTAAAAAACCAAGTGACAGATACCAAAGGACAAAAGTTGATGGATGCTGCTCAGAAAAAGGAAAAACTGTCAACGGAGTTCCTCAAGGGAGTGTTTTTGGACCTTTGCTTTTTATCTTATATATGAACGATTTAAATAAGTATTTACATAATATATTCTTTTGTTAATTTCTTTACACATGATACTTTAATCTCTGTTTCTGGATATACCATAATTTCAGTATTGCCGCGTCCAATGTTAAATTACATTTCTTTAGACATAAAAAAAATAATACTTTGAATAACTACATTTTTTACATGTGCAGCTATTATTATTATTTGCCCTGGCGCTCAGGATGACTTACTGATGATTTATGGCGCCAGTTGACGGATTAACGATTAAATATAAAAACAATATGGCGTATTCATTTACAAATGCCATGTTCTATAGAAATGTTAGTGAACATTATAGTGTTTCAAGTAACTTTTTGTTTTTTAACTGTTCGATATGTGTTTTATTAGAAAATAGTTGCTCAGATTATAAAACAAATGCTTAAAAGCTCCTATAGCTGCTATAATATTATTTTAGAAAGAATCCTAAAAAAATACTTTATTATTACTCAACTACTCCGTTAAAAAATAGTTTTATTTATGTTCTCAAATTGATAAATAAGTGCAGGTGATAATTTTAAAAGAGCGCTTTATATTTGCTGTATACACGTTTATAGAAATAGAATAGCAAAAAAGTAATTCTATAAAATGTTTTTAATTTGGTTGTAAGAACATTCTCAGAACCAATTTGTGAGATAATTCAGTTGGTGATTTTAATAAAACAAAATATCTTTTATATTAATACAATGAAATTGCACTATATTTTTGAAATTATAGAGCAACTTTTCCTAATAGCACAAAGTCGTCAAAAAACGTTTTAAAAACGACTCTTATGGGTTTACTGGACGTTCTATAAAGATCCGCTATAGTAAGTTGGACGTTTTATGGACGTACGCGAAAGGTACAAATGCCACAAACTTGGACATCCTCAAAATGTCCCTGACAGACGTTTAACTAACGTTTTGGGTAAACATTTTTGTAGGATAAGCAATAAAAGTTCTTATTTTGTAAAATGTGGGTTTTAAAAACGTCCTTTTATAGTTCATCGTACGTTTTAAAAACGTCCGTTTATAGTTCATCGTACGTTTTAAAATTAAATAAAATCAATGCGTTTAATTGGTGTTTTTTATTGTGCTTCTTAAAAAGGGCTATATGAAAACGTTAAACAAACGTCTTTGTTGGTATGTTTTAAAATGTACTTACCATGAATAACGTTTATAAAACGTCCTTTTTGCTATATCTTTTAAAACGTGCCACAAATAACGTTTATAATAAAACGTCCTTATATTGGTATAACTTTTAAAACGTACCGCAAGTAACGTTTTTAAACCGTTCTGTTTGGTATATCTTTTAAGACGAGCCACAAATAATGTTTATAAACGGCTTTTTTTGGTATATTTATCGAAAATATACCTCAAATAACGTTTATAAAACGTCCTTTTTGGTATATTTTAAAAACGTGCCACAAATAACGTTTATAGTTTTAAGTCTTCGGACCTAGGGACATAATAAAAACGTTTTATGGACCTTCTGTGCTATTAGGAGTTAGGTAGACATAACATATAAACACAGTTTATTTTATTATGATACAAACAAGATTGTTTTTTACTATAATTCAGTGTAGAATAACTATAATCCTAATGTCTAATCATTACAAAGTGACTAGATTCTATTTTAATAAACAACAGGGGTGACAAATATAGTTATTAAAAGTATTATATTTTGTCTGAACAAATGTTATTTAAGATTAGGCGCAGCAACGTCGGAATTGATATTTGTCTGTGTCAAGTTGTCGGCTATCACGGGGGTCGAAGAGAGTGGAATGCAACGGATTTCACCCAATTAGTCATCAAGGGAAACCCCTTTCAATTTAATCTAATTCTGGCCATTCCCGAAGGAATTAGATGACGTGTTATGTCTCACGAGGACACTTTAAGGGTCAAATATGAAATGACCCTAATATAACAAAAGGTCCGATTGATGTTTTTATGGTTCATTTAACGTCTGAACGCCCGAGGACGAAAATAAAACGTTTTATAAACGTTTCTGCAAGAACGTTTTTAAAAGGGACAAACCTCCAAAATGTGTCGACAAAACGTCCGAACTCATAAATTAAAAACAAAACTTTTTTACAGTACTTAAGACGTTTTTAAGTCCTACGATAAAAAACGACTACTTATTTTAATTTCCATGTCATAATATTTTTTAACAGGGACTTTTTTAAATCGTTTTATTTGAGTCGTTTTTAAATCAACCTGTATAAACGTTCAAAAAACGTTTTGTTTAGGTCTTAAAAGTATGATTTCAGAAAAAGCCAGAAAGTTACGTTTTTTAAACGTTTTGTATGTCGTTTTTATACCCATTGTAAAAAACGTTCAAAAGACGTGTTTTTGTGTCCGCAAAAGTATATTTTGAGAAAGAAAGTTTAAACGTTTTATTTAAGTCATTTTTAAAACCATCGTTAAGTGGAAGTTATAAAATACGTCAAACGTTTTTAAAACGTCGTTTTTCGACGTCTATATGTGACGTTAGAAGTTGTGACATTTGCACTAGAGAAAAACCTCTTATAAACGTTCTCGGCGTATTTTAACGATCGTTTTTAAAACTCCCAATGGTCAGTTGTGTATCTTTTTAAGGCGTTTTTAAACGTTTCTGTGCTTTTAGGGGAATATTTTGTGATAAATTTGAGTATCGGTTTGTAACTTTGTACTCGCCTTTTTCATGAGATACACAGGTCAATATTGTGGGAGGTTACAATGTGAAAGAAATTAAAATGAAACGAGGATTGTAGATGGAATAAGAAAACAATATAATTATTATAGGTACCTATTATTTTATTTTATTTTATAATAAAATCTATTTTATTTTCCATAAGTTAGAAAATAATAATAATAGTAGAAAAATGAGTATTGCGAAACTTTCATTTTGACACTTAATATAGCAAACAATTTACATATGGCAGTTTTTGTTAAAATTAAATAATACAAAAAAAATATACAAAAAAAATTACTGGCATTCCTAAGTAACTCTTAAATAAATAAAGTAGTCTGAAGTTTGATAACATTTATCACATATTTACAATAACAACAAAAATTTACAGTAACGGGGGACATTAATATAAGAATATTTATATATATTTTTTTTAATTTTAAAAAAGGAATTTTAGTACTTTGTACTTTTTATTAAACTTTTCAGGTCATATAACTCTGGATTTTTAGAACTTTTTCATTCTTAAATTTAGGTCCCGTAATATTTAACTTCAGTAAATTTTACTTCTACCAAGGACTAAATTCTTATATTCTTGTTTGTATAACTAATTTCTGCTGTTGAGCAAATATTCTCTATCTAATTTTCTTAATTCTTTCAAAGGTTTTTTCAATATTTCCTCGATCCAAGGAGTATCGGTAGCGACATAACCGCCAATTTGTCCTTCTTGTTTACATCCTGTTTCCCATGCGTATATACCGGATGCAACGTATCGTCCTTGCTCATTGGTACAAGCTAAGGCGCTACCAACGTCCACCTGATAAAAAAAAATAAAATCAATATTAATATAAAACTTATTAGATAAATGATGAAGGTTAAAAGTAAAATAAGGAGTTAGTAAACTTACTTTGCATTGGTCTATTGTCGAAGATGCACAAATAGTGTGTTCTTTGAAGTTTGGTAGTGATTCTTGGAACTTATCGTTCAAATTTTGTTTACACTTCTTGCTGTCAACCACTTGTGCGTCTATATGGTGCATTAATGCCCCTTTTGCATGTACTAAAAAAATATTGGCTATATAAGAAATTTACAGTGTTACTAAAAGTTACTTACATTTTAAAATTCGTTTTCCCCATCCAGTGACTTTACAGTTACTAGGTGTCGATTTTGGATCAGGTAAACAAATTGGTCCAACATTTTTGGTCCATCTGAATTTTTCGCCGAGTTTTAACACAGCCAAATCGTAACCATCAGACTGATACTTCGGATGTCTGACTATGGCGGCTACCTTAATTATCTGATACGGTAACGGTTCGTCGTCTATACCCAATTTCCATTCCCCACCTTTAACCAAAATGTCGGAGGTTCTAAGTCTAAAAAAACAAACAAAAATTAGCTATAATTAAGCAAATTTATGGTCCGTAGGATTTACCCTTCAATGCAGTGAGCAGCGGTTAAAACGGCATCTTGGCCAATAATGGCACCTCCGCAAAGTAAGGTGCGGTTCGAGTCTAACCAAACCATAGCTTGCCATGGATATTGGGCGAAATTAGCGTCTATGGGTCCTGGTCCCACTGGGCTTGTATTCTTAAAAAAATATATATCAATTTTCACTAGTTGCACGTTTATAGATAAAGAAGAGAGTAAATGTTTGGAGGCAATGGATTGGGATGGGCTTCTGCAACTTTCAGAAATGATTTTTACTTTTTATGGCGCTTTGTACTCGGTAATTGAATCTTTTGTTTCCTTGAAGAAATTTGTCATAAACCGATTCTTAAATTGGTATTCTTTTCAACTTAGAAGCTTGATAAACGATAAAAAGGTTGCACATAGAATTTATAAACAAAACAGGACTTCCCAAAATTATGAAATATTCAGTCAGTTAAGATCACAATGCAAGATTACATACATTCTGTTGAAACCTCTGTTAAAAGTAATGTCAAAACCTTTTGGAATTTTTTAAGTACCAAAAGATCTTATAACACCATACCTGATAATATGAATCTTAAAGACTATTTTGCTTCTTGTGATAGTGAAGTATCGAATCAGTTTGCCAAGCACCTTTCGTCAGTATACACTAATCAAAAATTTAACCGATATGGAATCAAAACTTAATGTCTCCTCTTATCACATTCCAATTTTGACCATTTATGAGAAATTATCTAATCTTGATATAAAGAAAGGTCCAGATCGTGACATCATTCCTCCCAATCTTTTTAGAAACTGCAGCTTCTCTCTTCCATATTTTCAATAAATCTATTGACTCAGGAGAGTTTTCTGATTATTGGAAACTATCTTATGACACCCCAATATACAAATCGGGTAGAAAGTCAGACGTCAAAAATTACCGACCTATATCTATTCTCAGTACTATACCTAAGATGCATCAAAGTTAGTTATTTATGTTCCTCTCAGAAGCCTTGATGAAGGATTGCCAAATTGATTCTGTGTACACTGACTTTTCTAAGGCTTTTTACAGGGTCAACCATTCTCTCTTATAGTCCATCCATTATTTCTTCCCAGCTAACCAGATATCGAATCAAGACGTCAAAAATTCGTCATTTTTGGGTCATTATTCGTTATATTGGGCATTTGTCAAAATATGACGTCGAAAAGCCGTCATTTTTGTGATGTTTCCACGACGTCATATTTTTACGTCAGATTAACTTATTTTGTCAGTTATTTCATGACCAACATTTCTGTGTATGTTAGGATAAGTAGGTATATGTAAGAATATAAGAAAATAGATTCACAGTCACGAATTATTGAGTATATAATTAAAAGTCTAACTAGGATATTATATTATTGAAGCGAATGTAGATATTTTATCTAGTTATCATTAATATCAGTTTTGTTTATTTGTCAACACGGTATAAATTACATTAAATACGTATTCATAATGTGCGTTTGCCGGACAAACTTAAATCTAACTGGCATTGAGATTGGACTAATGGAAATCATTGTAGATCTCAAACAACCGTTTATGAAATGCCAATGGCCGATTTGTGGTGTTTGTGATGTTTGTCGTTTGTGTGTGTTGTATCCATTTTGTACTGGGTGGCGTGGAAGAAGGAAGACTTTTGGTTACAGATAGCAATTTATATAGGAAACTCTTTAGACGACAGGAGGCTGTGGAAATTGTATTGCATCCAAAAAGTTTTTTATGAAACTGGTAAGAATCATTATTAAATTTAAAATCACCAAACTCTGGTATAGAAGCAGTTCACTATATCGAATCTATATTATAGGTTAGGTTAAGTATTGACTGCTCCTAGTCTGAAAGTTTCAAGATGAAAATAAGAGTATTTTGACCTATAGCCTATTTTTTGGGCGTTATACAATAGGCAGGTTCGACATTTTTCTTATTTTTTTTTATTTGAACTTAAATCGAGAGGTTTTGTTATTTAAAAACGACCAAAAAAATTTAAGCGCAAAATATTAGTATTTACATCTGCTGTAAGCATTTTAAAATCAAGGATCGGCAAGAGGCTGGAAAACGTACCTGTGCGTGACACTAGACCGTGTGACGTTTCGCCCATTGCCCGCTGCTGCGCTGTATTCACGATATACACACATTTTACAGGGTTACCGTTTTTAGTAAATTTCCGACTAAATTAGTAGATTTTTAAGAAAAATGAGGGTGTTTAGTAGAATTTTAGTAAAATTGATAATAAGCAGGTTCGACATTTTTTTAACTGATATCGATATATTTTTTTATTAAAAAACGATCAAAAAAATTGCAGATTTTTTAGATTTGAATTTAAAACTATATTTTATCGCTATCTATCTATGGTATATTTAAGACGAGTGTCTCATCGCAGAAAAAATATTTTGTATCATCCAAACATGATACGTGATTCGCTTAAATAATAAGTTTGCACTTACGTAAGTATGAGCTCTAGTAGCAGGGTGGAATAGTGCTGGTTAGTAGTGCGATAGGTCCGGGATCGAATTCCGCACACAGCATATCTTTTTTTTGGTTTTTATCGTTATATTTTACTTTTAAACGTTATTAAATATTTTTTTTTAATGCACAAGCTAGTTTAGGTAGTCAAGACTTCTTTTAATAAAAATAATACCTTTTTTTTGCTTTTTATCGTTATATTTTACTTTTCAACGTTATTAAATATTTTTTTTAGGTAGTCAAGACTACCCCCGGGTAGGTAAAAAGTAAGTACAAAATTTTTTTACTGCGATGAGACACTCGTGATTTTGGTAGTTTATTATTGAAATGTTGGTAGAATAGGGTTTATTGAAAAATATTTAGTAAGGTTGAAAAGTAAAATATAACGAGAAAAACCAAAAAAAAGATATGCTGTATGCCGGATTCGATCCCGGACCTATCCCACCACTAACCAGCACTATTCCACGCTGCTACTAGAGCTCATACTTACGTTTGTTCAAACTACTTATTTAAACGAATCACGAATATTTTTTCTACGATGAGACACTCGTCTTAAATATAGTTTTAAATTAAAATCTGAAAAATCTACTGAATTTTACAGCGGACGTAAATATTAATATTTTGCGCTCAATTTTTTTTTGGTTGTTTTTTATTACAAAAATATATCGATTTCAGTTAAAAAAAAATGTCGAACCTGCCTATTATCAATTCTACTAAAATTCTACCAAACACCCTCATTTTTCTTAAAAATCTACTAATGTAGTAGGAAATTTACTAAAAACGGTAACCCTGTAAAATGTGTGTGAATACAGCCCAGCAGCGGGCCAGGGGCGAACCGTTCATGGCTACTGACGTTACACGGTCTAGTCTCGCGCACAGGTACCGTTTTCCAGCCTCTCGCCGATCCTTGATTTTAAAATGCTTACAGCGGACGTAAATATTAATATTTGGCGCTCAAATTTTTTTTGGTCGTTTTTAAATAACAAAATCTCTCGATTTCAATTAAAAAACAAAAATGTCGAACCTGCCTATTATCTGATATTTTTAGCTGATTTCGAATCTTAAATTAAACTTAAGAAGGCTGAACTGATATGATATCAAACTTGTACACATCAGATGAGGAAGCAGTGTTTCATCATGCAACCGAAAAAAATAACCTTACTTTAGCTAACCTAAACTGAGCTAAAGTAATCTAAAGCAAACTTCCCTAATTTGAGCTAACCTAACGTAAAGTGGGAAACGATTTTCATCAAGCTGCAATGGAAATTTAAAAAAGCAAATAGAGGTCAGCTTTACATTTCATTATATGATGAAAAATTCAAACAATGCTTGTTTTATGGAAAGGTCTTCATTGATTGAACAAATTGAGCAAACTCCTGCAGGATAAATGAACAGGTAATAAATATCAACACCATCATATGTATTTCAACAAACAACTTTATATGAGTTAAAAATAACTGCAACAACACATCAGCAGCAACGTTTGAAAACCCCTCAGTGTAAGTCTATGTGTTTAATATTTTGGGAAATAATATAAGTTATTCTACTAATTATTTTTGAAAAATTTTGTCTGAATCTGATGTCTCTTTCCTCTTTAAACATTTTAAAAATAATTAAAAATAATGTTTCGGCGGTGAATTGATAGCGGTGAACTGACGGCGATCAATTGATGGCGGTGAATTGATGAAGTTAAATTTTCCTAAATCCATAAAAATTCTATTGGATGCTGCAAAAAAACCACACCCAATCTAGAAACCTCAAAACAAAAATACCAACTAAAAAAGGCTTTGCAGAAAAAGGGAAAGCCAGAGCACAGTGGCAACGGACTCCATGTGACAAAAATCCATACAACAAACTAAGTACTAGACTAAAAACGAAACTAAAAGATTATCGTGAAGACAATCTCTCGACGTACATTTCTAGAAAACCGACAACAACAATATCTCCAATAAGCGTATAATCATCAAACATAGGACCCTGGGCTAAAAGTAATTAGGAAATAGCAGATCTATTTCCTCAATATTTAGCTAATGTCTTCACTCCTCAACGATGCTTTCGACCAAAACATTTCTAATTATATAAACAATCACCCAAACAGTATACTAAGATAAAACTTTTGACTCCCAAGGAAATTAAAATAAACATTTCACTTGTCAACAATAAGAAGGCACTTAAGACATGATAACTGCCAAAATGCTTAAGAAACTACTTAGAAATTACTTATGGTAACCTACATTCACAGTGCTATATCAAAAATTAAATAGTGGACCAAAGAGCTTAAACAGTCAGATATCATATTAATTCCAAAAACCTGGAAAAGCAGTAACTAATGTTGCCTCATACAGATCAATAAGTTTATTGTCTACAATCTCTAAATTAATGGATAAACTTCTACTACTTCATATAAAACATGATTTTATACGCATAATCACCGACAACCAGTTTGGCTTCCGACCAGAACATTCAACCACCCATCAATGACATCGTATAGCACACGCCTTCAATGAGGCTACTGAAGCAAAAAAGTAATGTTGTGCAGGGTTCTTAGATCTGAGTCAAGCTTTTGACAAATTCTGGCAAGACTGACTCCTTTACATAATCTTCCAGCCCAGTATTTCACACTAATTAAACCTTATTTAATGGATAGACACTTCTCAACAGGGGTAACCGCAAAAATTTCTCGGTTCCAACTTATCAAATCTGGAGTCCCACGGAGCAGCGTGTTGGGATCGATTCTTTATTTACTTTGCATATTTGATCTTCCATATATTTATTACACCATAACAGAAACATTCGTAGACGACACCTTCAAGATCATCTCTTTCATCTAGAAGAATGGCTCCAGAAATGGAAAATTAAAATAAATGAGACCAAATCTCAACATATTACTTTTACCACTAGAAAAGAACAATGTCCACTTATTTTTATTAAGAATGTACAACTTCATAGCACAAGTGTCAAGTAATTATTAGGGATCCATCTTGACAGCAAATTAAATTGGAGATAACACATAACTAAAAAAAAGAAAACAGCTGGACCTCAAACTATATATGGCATAGAACTCTGGAGATACTCTAGTAAGTCAAACATTGCAATCATACAAGATGCACAATCAAAAGCCTTACGAACAATGGCAAATGCTCCATGGTACATAACAAACCAGATGTTACACCAAGATATTTATGTAACAACCGTTCATAAATAATTCAAGACAGACAAATAGAAGACCATAACAACTTCCTCCTTCGACCACTTGTGATGGAAAACGACAACAGAAGACTGAAAAGGAAGCGGCCATTATGTCTTAAATGAGGTGGAAGAGGTATTCTCGATGGAGAAACCTCATCAAGACAGAGAAGAAACTATCTAAATAATTTCTAAGCCAACAAAATAGCTTATAAATTGTAACTTCTGATTGCTATTTAAATAAATACATAATTACAGTGGCAGTCCGAGTTCCAGTGGTAGTTCGAATTGGAGTTCGAGCCGACAACCAGATCCAACTGAAGTACCAGTTCAACGACCTTTAGGGATAGGTCCAACTGATCAGCTGAAGGAACCGTCATCCGACCTGCACGCCAACCTGGAATACGTGCCTGTACCGTCCGACACATCACCCAAGAACCGATTTTTGGTATCAATAAAAGGAATTATTTTGATTTAATGAATTTTATTTTTAATATTAGGCAATTAATATACAGATAATTAACCCAGTAGGGCAAGTAAAGACCAAGGCATTGGTGGATACTATAACGAGCCGTGGAGTATTTCATCTCCACTGACCCTGCCCGTGCAAGTGGACTTCGTACTATAAACGGAAGGTGGCGTCCAAGGTAATCCTAAACCTGTACTAAGGCTCCAAAAAACCGATTGACGACGCAAAGAGCGTTACAAATGTTTGAACCGAATTGATTCTGACAGAAGACCTTCAACGTTACAAAGACTTAAAATTTCGCCTTCAGCATCTGACAAAAATTTTGTAAAAAAAAGAAATAAACATTAACTTTGATGTAAGATTATATTGGTAAGGCCAATATCTTCTTCAAGACATTTATCTTTCTCTTCCTGATTTCTTAACAGGATGAAAAATGAATCATAATTAAGAAATGTTTTCTTACCGCATTTGTTCCACCACAATTTCCATACGATTGTCTGGTTAGTCTATTTCCATTAATAACGTCGTGCTTGCCGCCGCTGACAATATCGTGTTGGCCATAAAGATTATCCTCTTTGTATGTTCCATCATCGACACCATCGACTAAGTTCGCTGAAGGCCATGGGTCCTTGTAGTAGGGATCACGACAGCACTTACCTATTATTCCACTTTCTACATCTCTACAAGCCTGCGAATATACAAGGCGTTTTAGAACATTATAAGTCAAAAATTATAAATTTCTTACCGTTGTTGGAACTCTCAATAAATCTTGTTCCTTTGTCAATACGACAGGTACAGGAGATACGATACCTTCGGCGGTACAGTAAATTTCTTGAACACATTTCAGAGCTGCTGCACATCCTGCTGGTACTGCGATTTCTTCTTCACCATGAGTCGGGGGACGTCTTGTTGGGCCTTTGGTCGGACCTTTAGTTGAAATGAATACGTTATTTTCATTAGCTGAATCTCCGTGGTTATCAGGTTTCAAGACTTCGCTGTGGATGTTGGAACCGCCATCTATAGAAAATGCCTAATTAATACTGTTCCTTATTTATCTATATCCTTCCAAAATAAATACTTACAATCATGTTCTGTCGTAGGTCCAGATTCGTTCTCACTGCCTCCTTCTTCAAACTTCGATGTGGGCTTGTCATAATGGTAACCATCATCAGTTGTAGGCCTGTAAGGTTTTTTAGAGGGATAAGTTGGAAGCATATGGCTGTTTGTGTCTGTAGGTTGGCCTGTAGGTTTAGGAGAAATGCATTCACCTCTTGGTGAAAGGGAAGTGCCAGGAGGACAGGATGAAGGACGTGCACAATCACCAGTAATACTTTTAACTGTTCCTGGAGGACACTTTTTTTCATTAGGATATAAACAAGTTCCGGCGGAGAAAATTTTGCCTGGAGGACATGTATTGTCATTAATCGTTGAAGGATATATACAAATTCCCGTTGAAGATAATATTTGTCCCGGTTTACAAACAGAAACAGGTTTACGCGTGGGTGATACACATTCACCTATTGATGAGACACTTTGACCAGGTCTGCAAGTAGTTTTTAATGGTGTGGTAAATAATGTTGGTATTGTAGTTGTTTCAGGTCGATAAATACAAATTCCATTAGGCGATAAAACTTGTTCTGGTCTACAAATAGTAGATTTGGGGGTTGTAAGAGAAGGTTTGTATTCATAGTCAGTAGTTAAAAGACTAGGCACACACTCATTCGTTTCTGAGGATAATCTAGTACCAAATGGACAGTATTTAGGACGCTGGGTGGAAACGGAAGGATACATACAAATTCCTGAAGAGGATAAAACTTGTCCAGGTCTACAAATTATCTGAGAAGGTTTTGTCGGATATACACATTCACCTAACGGTGATAAACTTTGGCCTGTTTGGCATGAGGGTTTAGAAGGTGTAGTGAAAATTGTGGTAGTTTTAGGATAAACGTATCCGGTTGTTACTGGATATTCACAACCTGTTCCAGAAGTAGAAGGAATCTTACCAGGTGGACAAATAGGTTTTCTTGGAGGAGTAGTTGTAGGTCTTATTAGAAAACCACACGAACCAGATGGAGTTAAAATTTGACCAGGGGGACAATCGCTCTCTTTAGTTGTGGAAGGATAAATACAAATGCCTGTTGAAGATTTAATCTGCCCAGTTTGGCAGGTTGTAGGTAGTGTGGGCCTTGCTGGGAATACACAAGATCCAGAAGGTGATAAACTTTGACCCGGTCTACAAATAGGACCAGGCTTTTTGGTAGGAGGATAAATACAAACTCCTGTAGAGGCCAATATTTGTTCAGGTCCACATCGGTTTTCAGGATATTCGCAAATTCCAGCGTTTAAAACTTGACCTGGTGCACAAGTAGGTTTTATCGTTGGTTTTGAGGGATGTACGCATTCACCTGATGGTGATATGCTTTCACCAGGTCTGCATAATGGTGGAAGTATAGGTCTATATGGAAGTTCACATATGCCTGCTGGGGATAAAATTTCGCTTGGTCGACACGGTTTTGGAGTTGATTGCAAAGGTATACAACTGTTAGTCTCTAAAGATAGTTTCGTTCCGAATGGACAGTATCTTGGTCGCTGAGTAGTAAGTACTGCTTCAGGATACTCACACCCAGATCCAGAGGGAGAAAGAACCTGTCCAGGGTTACAAGTTGTAATTGGTTTTAATGCAGGATAAATACAAATTCCAGTCGGCGACACAATTTGGCCGATTTTACATTTAGCTGAAGGTTTTAATAAAGGATATTCACATGCTCCTGTTTTTGTTCTTATTTGACCTACTGCACAGATCTGTTGAGGAGGTTTACGTGTAGGTTTCGTAGGAAATACGCATTCACCAAATGGTGAAATACTTTGTCCAGGTTTACATGCAGGAGGTGGTTTTGGAGAAGTTTGAGAAGGATAAATACATGCTCCCGAAGAAGTTATTATTTGTCCTGGACTGCAATGCATTTCAGTAGTCGAGGCAGGATATATACATACTCCAGTTGATGATTTGATTTGACCTTGGGGGCAAGTTATTGGTAATTTAGTAGTTGGTGGTGGGAAAGTTGGTTTAAGTGTTTTTGGAAATTCACATCCTTTGCCAGATATTAATGGTATTTGTCCTGGTGCACATTGAGGCCTAGGCTTTTGAGGGTAAGTGCAAGAACCAAATTGAGATAAAATTTGGCCTGGAGAACAAGATGATTTTGGAGGTAAGGTAGGAAGAGAAGGCCTTAGTGTATTTTTTGATGGTTGAAATGGTCTTAAACTAGTAAATGGTAGTGGTGGTGCAGTTGTGAATGGTTGGAAGGGTCTATACGGTGTTACTGATGGTTGAGATGGTCTAAATGTTGTAACGGGAGTTTTTTGTGTTGTGACCGATGGTATAAATGTTTTGCCAGGTGTTATTGATGGTTGATATGGTTTTTGAGTAACAGTTGGTACATACTGCATTGTGGTTGTTTCGCAGAAACCATCAGGTTGTCTAACTGATCCACTTGGGCAAGGAATTTCGGGCTTTTTACAACTTCCATCCTGTTGCCTAACAGTGCCGGAAGGACAGTATGGCTCCTGTTCTTTTCTGCAGGATCCATCAAATTGTTTAACTGTTCCGGGTGGGCATCTTTGTTCTTTCCTGCAAGATCCGTCAGGTAGTCTTATAGTACCGGGTGGGCATCTCTGTTCCTCTTTTCTACAAGATCCATCAGGTTGCCTGAAAGTTCCAGGTGGGCATCTTGGTTCCTCCTTCCGACAAGATCCGTCAGGTTGTCGTATTGTTCCAAATGGACATTGCGGTTGCTGACAAGATCCATCAGGTTGCTTTGCAGTTCCAGGTGGACATCTCTGTTCTTCCTTTTTACAAGATCCATCAGGTTGTCTTACTGTTCCAAATGGACATGATGATTGTTTGCAAGATCCATCAGGTTGTCTGAAAGTTCCCGGTGGACATCTCGGTTCTTCCTTCTTGCAAGATCCGTCAGGTTGTCTAACTGTTTCAAATGGACATTGCGGTTGTTGACAAGAACCGTCAGGTTGTTTGATAGTTCCGGGTGGGCATCTTGTTTCTTCCTTTCTACAAGATCCATCAGGTTGTCTTACCGTACCAAATGGACACTGGGGTCGTTGACAAGAACCATCTGGTTGCTTAACAGTGCCAGAGGGACAATATGGCTCTGGTTCCTCTTTCCTGCAAGATCCGTTTGGTTGTCTAACCGTTCCAAATGGACATTGTGGTTGTTGACAAGATCCATCAGGTTGTTTTACCTTTCCGGGTGGACATCTCTGTTCTTCCTTTTTACAAGATCCATCAGGTTGTCTTACTGTTCCAAATGGGCACGATGGCTGTTGGCAAGATCCATCAGGTTGTCTGAAAGTTCCTGGTGGACATCTGGGTTCTTCCTTTCTGCAAGATCCATCAGGTTGTCTTACTGTTCCAAATGGACACGATGGCTGTTGGCAAGATCCGTCAGGTTGTCTGACAGTTCCAGGTGGACATCTTGGTTCTTCCTTTCGGCAAGATCCATCAGGTTGTCTTACTGTTCCAAATGGACACGATGGTTGTTGACAAGATCCATCAGGTTGTCTGACAGTTCCAGGTGGACATCTTGGTTCTTCCTTTCTGCAAGATCCATCAGGTTGTCTTACTGTTCCAAATGGACACGATGGTTGTTGACAAGATCCATCAGGTTGTCTGACAGTTCCAGGTGGACATCTTTGTTCTTCCTTTCTGCAAGATCCATCAGGTTGTCTTACTGTTCCAAATGGACACGACGGTTGTTGACAAGATCCATCAGGTTGTCTGACAGTTCCAGGTGGACATCTTGGTTCTTCCTTTCTGCAAGATCCATCAGGTTGTCTTACTGTTCCAAATGGACACGATGGCTGTTGGCAAGATCCGTCAGGTTGTCTGACAGTTCCAGGTGGACATCTTGGTTCTTCCTTTCTGCAAGATCCATCAGGTTGTCTTACTGTTCCAAATGGACACGATGGTTGTTGACAAGATCCATCAGGTTGTCTGACAGTTCCAGGTGGACATCTTTGTTCTTCCTTTCTGCAAGATCCATCAGGTTGTCTTACTGTTCCAAATGGACACGACGGTTGTTGGCAAGATCCATCAGGTTGTCTGACAGTTCCAGGTGGACATCTTGGTTCTTCCTTTCTGCAAGATCCATCAGGTTGTCTTAGTGTTCCAAATGGACACGATGGCTGTTGGCAAGATCCGTCAGGTTGTCTGACAGTTCCAGGTGGACATCTTGGTTCTTCCTTTCGGCAAGATCCATCAGGTTGTCTTACTGTTCCAAATGGACACGATGGTTGTTGACAAGATCCATCAGGTTGTCTGACAGTTCCAGGTGGACATCTTTGTTCTTCCTTTCTGCAAGATCCATCAGGTTGTCTTACTGTTCCAAATGGACACGACGGTTGTTGGCAAGATCCATCAGGTTGTCTGACAGTTCCAGGTGGACATCTTGGTTCTTCCTTTCTGCAAGATCCATCAGGTTGTCTTACTGTTCCAAATGGACACGATGGTTGTTGACAAGATCCATCAGGTTGTCTGACACTTCCAGGTGGACATCTTGGTTCTTCCTTTCTGCAAGATCCATCAGGTTGTCTTACTGTTCCAAATGGACACGATGGCTGTTGACAAGACCCATCAGGTTGTTTTACTGTTCCTGGAGGGCATCTCTGTTCCTCCTTCTTACAAGATCCATCAGGTTGTCTTACTGTTCCAAATGGACACGATGGTTGTTGACAAGATCCATCAGGTTGTCTGACAGTTCCAGGTGGACATCTTTGTTCTTCCTTTCTGCAAGATCCATCAGGTTGTCTTACTGTTCCAAATGGACACGACGGTTGTTGGCAAGATCCATCAGGTTGTCTGACAGTTCCAGGTGGACACCTTGGTTCTTCCTTTCTGCAAGATCCATCAGGTTGTCTTACTGTTCCAAATGGACACGATGGTTGTTGACAAGATCCATCAGGTTGTCTGACAGTTCCAGGTGGACATCTTGGTTCTTCCTTCTTGCAAGATCCGTCAGGTTGTCGTATTGTTCCAAACGGACACGATGGTTGTTGGCAAGATCCATCAGGTTGTTTTACTGTTCCAGGCGGGCATCTCTGTTCCTCCTTTTTACAAGATCCATCAGGTTGTCTTACTGTTCCAAATGGACACGATGGTTGTTGGCAACTTCCATCAGGTTGTCTGATAGTTCCAGGTGGACATCTTGGTTCTTCTTTTTTGCAAGATCCATCAGGTTGTCGTATTGTTCCAAATGGACATTGTGGTTGTTGACAAGATCCATCAGGTTGTTTTACAGTTCCGGATGGGCATCTCTGTTCTTCCTTCCTGCATGATCCATCAGGTTGTCTTACTGTTCCAAATGGACATGATGGCTGTTGGCAAGATCCATCAGGTTGTCTGAAAGTTCCCGATGGACATCTGGGTTCTTCCTTTTTACAAAGTCCATCAGGCTGTCTGATTGTACCAAATGGACACTGTGGTCGTTGACATGAACCATCCGGTTGCTTGACAGTGCCAGAGGGACAATATGGCTCTGGTTCCTCTTTCCTGCAAGATCCGTTTGGTTGTCTAACAGTTCCAAATGGACATTGTGGTTGTTGACAAGATCCATCAGGTTGTTTTACTGTTCCGGGTGGGCATCTCTGTTCCTCCTTTCTACAAGATCCATCAGGTTGTCTTACTGTTCCAAATGGACATGATGATTGTTTGCAAGATCCATCAGATTGTCTGAATGTTCCAGGTGGGCATTTTGGTTCCTCCTTCCTGCAAGATCCGTCAGGCTGTCTAACTGTTCCAAATGGACATTGTGGTTGTTGACAAGATCCATCAGGCTGTTTTACTGTTCCGGATGGGCACCTCTGTTCTTCTTTTCTACAAGATCCATCAGGTTGTCTTACTGTTCCAAATGGACACGATGGCTGTTGGCAAGATCCGTCAGGTTGTCTGAAAGTTCCTGGTGGACATCTTGGTTCCTCTTTTCTGCAAGATCCATCAGGTTGTCGAATTGTTCCAAAAGGACACGACGGCTGTTGGCAAGATCCATCAGGTTGCCTCAACGTTCCAGGTGGACATCTTGGTTCTTCCTTTCTGCAAGATCCATCAGGCTGTCTTATTGTTCCAAATGGACACTGCGGTCTTTGACAAGAACCATCTGGTTGCTTAACAGTGCCAGAAGGACAATACGGCTCAGGTTCCTCTTTCCTGCAAGATCCATCTGATTGTCTTACTGTTCCAAATGGACATTGAGGCCGTTGACAAGAACCATCAGATTGTTTGACAGTTCCGGGTGGGCATCTTTGTTCTTCCTTTCTACAAGATCCGTCAGGTTGTCTGATTGTGCCAAATGGACATTGTGGTTGTTGACAAGATCCATCAGGTTGTTTTACAGTTCCGGGTGGGCATTTCTGTTCTTCCTTTTTACAAGATCCATCAGGTTGTCTTACTGTTCCAAATGGACATGATGGCTGTTTGCAGGATCCATCAGGTTGTCTGAAAGTTCCTGGTGGACATTTTGGTTCTTCCTTTCTACAAGATCCGTCAGGTTGTCTTACTGTTCCAAATGGACACGATGGTTGTTGACAAGATCCATCAGGTTGTCTGACAGTTCCAGGTGGACATCTTGGTTCTTCCTTTCGGCAAGATCCATCAGGTTGTCTTATTGTTCCAAATGGACACGATGGTTGTTGACAAGATCCATCAGGTTGTCTGACAGTTCCAGGTGGACATCTTGGTTCTTCCTTTCTGCAAGATCCGTCAGGTTGTCTTACTGTTCCAAAAGGACACGATGGTTGTTGACAAGATCCATCAGGTTGTCTGAAAGTTCCTGGTGGACATTTTGGTTCCTCCTTTCTGCAAGATCCGTCGGGTTGTCTTACTGTTCCAAATGGACACGATGGTTGTTGACAAGATCCATCAGGTTGTCTGACAGTTCCAGGTGGACATCTTGGTTCTTCCTTTCGGCAAGATCCATCAGGTTGTCTTACTGTTCCAAATGGACATGATGGTTGTTGGCAAGATCCATCAGGTTGTCTGAAAGTTCCCAGTGGACATTTTGGTTCCTCCTTTCTGCAAGATCCGTCAGCTTGTCTTACTGTTCCAAATGGACACGATGGTTGTTGACAAGATCCATCAGGTTGTCTGAAAGTTCCTGGTGGACATTTTGGTTCCTCCTTTCTGCAAGATCCGTCGGGTTGTCTTACTGTTCCAAATGGACACGATGGTTGTTGACAAGATCCATCAGGTTGTCTGACAGTTCCAGGTGGACATCTTGGTTCTTCCTTTCTGCAAGATCCATCAGGTTGTCTTACTGTTCCAAATGGACATGATGGTTGTTTGCAAGATCCATCGGATTGTTTGAATGTTCCTGGTGGACATTTTGGTTCCTCCTTTCTGCAAGATCCGTCAGGTTGTCTTACTGTTCCAAATGGACATGATGGCTTTTGGCAAGATCCATCAGGTTGTCTGAAAGTTCCTGGTGGACATTTTGGTTCCTCCTTTCTGCAAGATCCGTCAGGTTGTCTTACTGTTCCAAATGGACACGACGGTTGTTGGCAGGATCCATCGGGTTGTCTGAAAGTTCCAGGTGGGCATCTTGGTTCCTCCTTTCTACAAGATCCATCAGGTTGTCTTACTGTTCCAAATGGACACGATGGTTGTTGGCAAGATCCATCAGGTTGTCTGAATGTTCCAGGTGGACATCTTGGTTCCTCCTTTCTGCAAGATCCGTCAGGTTGTCTTAATGTTCCAAATGGACATTGTAGTTGTTGACAGGAACCATCAGGTTGTTTTAAAGTTCCAGGAGGGCATCTAAGTTCCTCTTTCTTACAGGTGCCATCAGGTTGTTTATTTTCACCTGGACGACATTTTGTTGGTCTGCAAAAGCCATCAGGTTGTTTTTCTGTTCCGAAAGGACACAGGATTTCAGGCTTTTTACAGCTGCCATCCGGTTGCTTAACAGTCCCAGAAGGACAATATGGTTCTTGTTCTTTTTTGCAAGATCCGTCAGGTTGCCTTTTAGTTCCAAAGGGACAAGGCTGAGGTGGTTGACTTTTGCATGTTCCATCAAATTGTCTTATAGTTCCTACTGGACAAGGTGGTTGTGGGGGTCTTTCACAGTTTCCATTAGGTTGTCTAATAGTGCCTGGTGGGCAAGGTGGTGGAGGTGGTCTTTCACAAAAGCCATTTGGTTGTCTAATAGTTCCTGGTGGACAAGGTGGTGGTGGAGGCCTTTCACAACTGCCATCTGGCTGTCTTACAGTTCCCGGAGGACATGGTGGTGGAGGAGGTCTCTCACATAGGCCATTTGGTTGTCTAATAGTCCCTGGTGGGCACGGTGGTGGTGGATGCCTTTCACAATTACCATTTGTTTGCCTAATAGTTCCTGGAGGACAAGGTGGTGGAGGTGGTCTATCACAAAGACCATTTTGTTGCCTAATAGTTCCTGGTGGGCAAGGAGGTGGTGGAGGCCTTTCACAACTACCATCTGGCTGTCTCACAGTTCCTGGAGGACATGGAGGTGGAGGAGGTCTCTCACAAAGTCCATTAGGTTGTCTTGTAGTTCCTTGTGGACATGGTGGTTTCTCACAATTTCCATTAGGCTGTCTATTAGTGCCGGGGGGACAAGGTGGTGGAGGTGGTCTTTCACAAAGACCATTTGGTTGCCTGATGGTTCCTGGTGGGCAAGGTGGTGGAGGTGGTCTTTCACAAAGACCATTTGGTTGCCTGATAGTTCCTGGTGGGCAAGGTGGTGGTGGAGGCCTTTCACAACTGCCATCTGACTGTCTTACAGTTCCTGGAGGACATGGTGGTGGTGGAGGTCTCTCACAGAGGCCATTTGGTTGTCTAATAGTTCCTGGTGGGCAAGGTGGTGGAGGTGGTCTTTCACAAAGACCATTTGGTTGCCTGATAGTTCCTGGTGGGCAAGGTGGTGGTGGAGGCCTTTCGCAACTGCCATCTGACTGTCTTACAGTTCCTGGAGGACATGGTGGTGGAGGAGGTCTCTCACAGAGGCCATTTGCCTGTCTAACAGTTCCTGGTGGGCAAGGTGGTGGAGGTGGTCTTTCACAAAGACCATTTGGTTGCCTGATAGTTCCAGGTGGGCAAGGTGGTGGTGGAGGCCTTTCACAACTGCCATCTGGCTGTCTAACAGTTCCTGGAGGACAAGGTGGTGGAGGTGGTCTCTCACAATTACCATTTGGCTGCCTAATAGTTCCTGGTGGGCATAATCTTTCACATCTACCATTAGATTTCTCGTATCCTTCTGGACATTTACATGTTTCTCCAGGTTTGATAACAGTGCCAAATGGACAGGTAGGTTCTGCAGTAGATTCACATGACCCATCTGGTTGTTTGAAAGTTCCTGGCGGGCAATAGATGGCTGGAGGAGGTTTTGGCTTTTTAGCGCATGTTCCATCTGGTTGTCTAATAGTGTCCGGTGGACATTGTGGTATTTTTTCACAAAGTCCATTGGGTTGTCTTACAGTACCAGGTGGGCAATTAGGAGGGGGTTGACTTTTACATGTTCCATCAAACTGTCTGATAGTTCCTGAAGGACAAGGTGGTTGTGGGGGCCTTTCGCAATTTCCATTCGGCTGTCTAACAGTTCCTGATGGACAAGGCGGTGGGGGTGGTCTCTCACAATTACCATTTGGCTGTCTAATAGTTCCTGGTGGACAAGGTGGTGGAGGTGGTCTTTCACAAAGGCCGTTTGGTTGCCTAATAGTTCCTGGAGGACATGGAGGTGGAGGAGGTCTCTCACAATTACCATTTGGCTGTCTAACAGTACCTGGAGGACATGGAGGTGGAGGAGGTCTCTCACAATTACCATTTGGCTGTCTAACAGTACCTGGAGGACAAGGCGGTGGGGGAGGTCTCTCACAATTACCATTTGGCTGTCTAACAGTTCCTGGTGGACAAGGCGGTGGGGGTGGTCTCTCACAATTACCATTTGGCTGTCTAACAGTTCCTGGAGGACAAGGTGGTGGAGGCGGTCTCTCACAATTACCATTTGGCTGTCTAACAGTACCTGGAGGACAAGGCGGTGGGGGAGGTCTCTCACAATTACCATTTGGCTGTCTAACAGTGCCTGGAGGACAAGGCGGTGGAGGCGGCCTCTCACAATTACCATTTGGCTGTCTAATTGTTCCTGGAGGACAAGGTGGTGGAGACGGTCTGTCACAATTACCATTTGGCAGTCTAACAGTTCCTGGAGGACAAGGTGGTGGAGGTGGTCTTTCACAAAGTCCATTTGGTTGCCTTATAGTTCCTGGCGGACATTGTGGTGTAGGAGGTCTATCGCAATTGCCATTTGGCTGTCTAATAGTTCCAGGCGGGCAAGATGGTAATTCACACTCTCCGTCTGGTTGTTTAACAGTACCTGGTGGACAATAAATAGCTGGAGGCGGTTGCGGTTTTGAAGCACATGTTCCATCAGACTGTTTGATTGTCCCTATTGGGCATGGTTCTGGAAGTCTTTGGCAAATACCATTTGGTTGTCGTACAGTACCAGGAGGGCACACTTTTTCGTATGGATTACAGCCTGGACATGAAGGTTCTGGAATAATTGGTCTTTCGCAACTTCCATCTGGTGCTCTGATTTGTCCTGGAGGACATGGTTTCGGAGTGGGTCTTTGACAGCTTCCGTCCGGTTGTTTTACCAAACCAAATGGACAAGGCGCAGGAGTAACAGGTGGTTCGCAAGTACCACGGAATGTTAAGAAAGTGCCAGCTGGGCACTCCTTTGGTTTAGGTTCATATGTTGAAATAGGAGGATTGGTTGTTGTTTCTGAAATAAAAAATTGTTTTGTTTTATGATCTTTCTGTAAATATTAATTTATTGTCTCTTACCAAACGGTGGTAGATATCCAGGTCCTCTAATTGTAGAAGAAAATCTGACATCGCTGTCGAATTGAACGTTGCTGTAATCCGGGGTTGAAGAGAATATTGAATTGGCGCTAGGTGTGACATCTCTTACTGGTTTTGCTGTGTTAGATTTCAGACTGGAACCACTTTCGCCGGCATGTGAAATTAGAGGTTTGAAGCCATGAGAGTCCTCATTTAAAATTTGAATTTGACCTGGTGATGAACCGGCGCTTCCCGAAAATTTAAATGTTGATTTTTGAGCTGAGGATTTTCCAGTATTGTCAAGTAGATCATTTATGCTCGTTGGGAAGGAACTTTTCTGACCGACACTCGATAGAACTAAGTCGCGATTATTAGATAAATTGCAACATACTTCTGTTGTTTGGTCACAATGTTGAATCTGAAAATAAAAATGGTGTTAAAATATTGTTCAATGTGGTGTTTTCAATTTATTTGCAAACGATTCTTAAAAGTTGTATTATTTTGGTAATAATAATTACATCATCACTTTCACTGAGTCGTAAGTATCAAACAGGTTCCCACACATATTAAAATAGACATGAATGAGTTGAATGAAAGGGAAAACTGTAAAATTTACCGTTTTGTGACCTTGACACTGAATCGCTAGTCTGGTCTTAATATAAATGTAGTTAGGTACAATATGAACAAAAAACATCGATATGACGATCTAGAGAAGTACATGATTTATATTTCGAGAGAGAGGGATTTATTCTGTTTTAAATTAAAGGTTATCCTGTTCATTATGGACCTTATTTCGGCATTCCTGAGGAGAAACCAAATTGATTTGACTCAATTACACAATTTCGTAAATTTTCAATCTTGTTGATATAGTTTTTTTATAACAGAATAATTAATAATTTATGTTTTATAAAATCTTTACGCAAGTGTTAGGAACGATATTTTTTCTACAAGCCCTAGAATTAAAAAAAAATTTTAGCAAAAATATTTTTTTGTCATTAAACAAAAATTTTCCTCGTGCTTCTTAAGAAATAAAACATTAGGCTGAAAGTAATCATAGTAACCAAGCAAGAATTAATTTTTTAATCATTTTAGCATTTATAAAATCAGTGCGAAAAGTACAACTTTCCGCACTCAAATGCGTGCGGCAAAGTATACTTTTCCGCACGCTTATAGAAAAAGTAGGTTCTACTATTTTTCTCGTACGATATTTCACAAAACGTGTTTGTCAAGATGACGGCTGACGCTTGCGGGCCCCGTCCCGCCAACTTGAACGTACTTAAATCCTAATTCTTTAGAAGATTGCAGAAAAAAGTACCTGGATCTTGGACTATATTTTGAAGTGTTACAGTAATATAATAAGAGATTGGTTTGTAGTACGGCGCTTTGGCTATGCGGATACATGACGTCATACACACCACATTCTGCGAGAAAAAGCAACAACTTTAATATTATATTTCTCCGTTATTTATTGACCGATTTCAAAAATGTTTTTACCGATTTATTACTTTTGTCTACATTTTAGTTAAACGTTTACTTTTTATGACATAATTTGTATTCTCATATATTTCACTGTATCTGTGTAGTTCATTAAACATTTATTATTACGTGCAATATTTTAAGCTATCGCAGTATATTCCAAATCTAACAGGTTATGGGCCCAGAATGGTACTGCTGAAAGAAGAAATCGTTGCCCAACCAAAAATCTAAACAATAAAACGCCTTACGAAATTTGAGTTGGAAAGAAACTTGATATTACAAATCTTTACGAGTCTTTGGTAGTAAAGTTTCCTGTTCGAACACTTTGTATAATAAAGGAGAATTTGATTCCCGGTGTAAAGAAAGTATTTTCTTAGGATACTCTGAGCAATTTAAACGCTACATGGTTAGGTTACCTAAAGAAAGAAAAATTACATTATAGAATAATAAATATGAAGACTTTATCTCTGATTTTGACGATGAAAAACCTACTTTTGTTACCTATATAGAAATTAAACCTTTAAATTTGGAAAAAGTCAATGAAAAGGAACAGGAATGGAGAAGATGTACACGAAATTGAAGAAGAGACATCAGAAGATGTACCAAGCATGAGATGCGGAAGTCGAAGACCAAAAATGACTAGGGACGGATTAAAAGGAAGACCAAGAAACGAATATAAGTTGGTTCAAGAAGAAGAAGAAAAAGCACAAAGCATAATACATTATTTATTTCTATTAGAAGTTCCTATAAAACAGGCAATGAATAGTTCGGAAGTTGCAGAATGGTTTGTAGCTATAACTGAAGAATTGAAATCGATTATAAAAAATGAAACTTGGGTACTTTTAGAACGACCTAAAAACAAAGAAATAATCGGATGCCGAATTGTTCTGAAGAATAAATATAAAAGTGATGGAAGCTTCAATAGAAGAAATGCAATACTGATAGCTCAAGGATTTAACCAAATACATACAATTCATTTTGATGAGACATTTGCCCCGATTGCTTGAATTAGTTTAATTCGCTTAGTAGCTATTACAGTTCAACCTAATATGAATATTCATCAGTATGATGTCACTACAGCATGCTTAAATGATGTGATTGAGGAAGAAACTTTTATGGAAACTCCAAAGAACTATGAGAACTTTTGAATAAAGTAATTAAAAGTAGCGACCGTTTAAAGGAACCTGAACCTGCCGGCCGAATCTAGCTGCAGCGCAGTACTGGAATGGCCGGAAAAAAGGTTTATAAAATAAAAAACAAGTTATTTAAAACAATATTATCCCAATATAGTATGGTTACATATGATTTCTCTAATATTTAAGAAGATAACCTTTATAAGCAAGCCAAAGCACAGCTGAAAGAACTGAAGAAGGGAAATAGAGTGTATTTATTACGAAAAGCTGGGAGAAGCTGGAACTATAAAATGGATACTGTTTTTAAAGAACTGGGTGCAAAACCGACCAAAACCGATCTTTGCTTATATTGTATACATAAATGGGAAGATAAGGAAGAACTAATACTAATCGCAATTTATGTAGACGATATACTAATCGCATCAAGAAATCTTTAAGTAATAAAGCAATTTGGTAATGATTTAATAAAATGATTTCAGGAAAAATAATCACTTTGAAGCAAAAAGTATATATAGATAGAGTCTAAGCCCATTAGTAACCCTATGGTAACTAATACTAGACGCGAAGAAAGGGTTATCTGAATAAACAGCCGAAGACTATCCCTACAAACAACTTACTGGAGCTCTTAAATACTTGTACTGACAGTCGATCTTACACTGGATACATTTTTACTATGTGTAGTGGTCCAATCACATGGAAACCAAAGAAACAGAGAACAGGCTTAACAGAAGCATCTAAAGAAGACATAATCCTGTATCACTTTCGAGAAGAAATAAATCAGGAAATGTCTATTCTCCACCACTATTTTTTCCTATTTTATATAGATGTACTTATTCTATGTAAGCCACCGTTTTTCACCCTTTTCTACCCCTTAAAATCAAAATTTCACAAAATATTTTCCTAGTGGCTGTTTATGTTATGATCAGAACATATTATCGAAATTTCAAGTCTCTGGGTTAAGTAGATTTAGCTCCACGTTGATTCTATGTCAGTCAGTCAGTTCATCAGTCAGGATTTTACCGCTTATATTATTGCATCTATGTGGTTCATTAATTGTTTATTATTACGTGCAATCTTTTATGCTATGGCAGTATATTCCACTAGTCCTCCACCACCTATAACGGTTTAGCAATAGCAGGATAATCTTAACAATTACAGAAGCATTGTTTAGACTTTACATTATTTTTTAAACGTATAATCCTATAAGAATTTAATATCTTTTTCATACTCTTAGGACTATTATCAGTATTACATAATTTATATTTGCCGTAACCATTAACACACGACCAAGGTAAATAAGGTCGTCTTATAAACCTTCTAGCGATTATGTTAAATGTCATTTGAAATATTTAAAAAATTAAAGTCTTTTAAATATTTGCATACTTGTTTGTACCACAAATATTAGCCGGACTTAAAATGAGTTCAATTTAGAAAAAAAGAGGTCAGATACAGATACAGTTCGAGAGTTGAATTTGGAAAATTTCGGGAAAAAGTTATTAACAAATAAAAATTTACATACAGTAACTTAAAAACTTAATTTAGATTCCCGGAACAATCTTTATTAATAATAATTTTAATTTCAAGTAACCGCAGCCGTCATTGGACATAATTATTTTTTAATGTTACTTAATACTAATTTAAAAAAGTTTATTTATTTAATAAAATTTTCTCTATAAAATATTAAAAAAAACTGTCTTCGTTAAAAAATCCCTGGAAGTTATTTTTATTCAATTTATTTTTTTTAAACGGTTAGTGTTATATAGTTTTGGGTTTCGTGATCGAATCTTGTTACACCAACATCGAATAAAAAACAAACAAAAATTGAAGAAAGTAGCACGTTTGGTTGCAGATCGAATTACGAACCCTCCATCATTATGTTGCGATCAGCGAAAGTGACTGGATCCATTTATAGGGGAAACAGGTGCCTCGGACCAAAAAAAAAAACGATGAAATGATAAATACCGAAAACTTTCCATGTGGATCAAAAAATTAATGAATATAAAATTGACTTCAATTTTAGTATTAATTTTTTTCAATTTACGCAATATTAGTATGTTTCATGTTTTATTAACAGATTGTAAATATTTATTAAACAACTGAAAATAAACAGAAGATGTTTAAAATTAATCTACCAAATATTGTTAGAATCTGTCAAAAAAAAATTAAAAAAAGGGTAAAGCAGTTCCAAATTGCTAAAACTTGTTAGAATTTGTCAAAAAATAAGAAACAGTTCATAATTGCTGAAAATTTTTCGAATCTGTCGAAAAAGAAGATATAGTTCAAAATTCTTAAAAATTGTTAAAACCTATCAAAAAAATTTCAAAAAAGATAAAACAATTCAAAACTGCTAAAAATTATTGGAATTTGTCACAAAAAAAAGAAGAACCAGTTCAAAATTTCTAAAAATTGTTCAAATCTGTCGAAAAAGAAAAAATAGTTCAAAATTATTAAAAATTGTTAGTATCTATCAAAAAAGTTTCAAAAAAAGATTAATGCAATTCAAAATTGCTAAAAACTGTTAGAATTTGTCAAAAAAAAGAAGTTCAAAATTGCTAAAAATCATTAGAATCTGTCAAAAAAGAAGAAACAATTCAATATTGCTAAAACATGTTGGAATTTGTCAAAATAGGAGAAACAGTTCAAAATTGCTAAAAATTGTTCTAGAAAATGTCAAAAAATGTTCAAAAAACGAAGAAATAGTTCAAAATTGTTAAACATTGTTTGAATCGGTCAAATAAGAAGAAACACTTCAAAATTGCTATAATTTGTTAAAAAATGTTTAAGAAAAAGAAGAAACAGTTCAAAATTGCTAAAAATTGTTCTAGAAAATGTCAAAAAATGTTCAAAAAACGAAGAAATAGTTCAAAATTGTTAAACATTGTTTGAATCGGTCAAATAAGAAGAAACACTTCAAAATTGCTATAATTTGTTAAAAAATGTTTAAGAAAAAGAAGAAACAGTTCAAAATTGCTAAAAGTGTCAGAATCTTTCAAAAAGTGTTCAAAAAACCGAAGACACAGTTCAAAATTGCTAAAAATTGTTAGAATCTGTCAAAAAGAAGAAACAATTCAATATTGCTAAAACATGTTAGAATTTGTCACAATAGGAGAACAGTTCAAAATCGCTAAAAAATGGTCCAGAAAATGTCAAAAAATGTTCAAAAAACAAAGAAATAGTTCAAAGTTGCTAAAAATTGTTCGAATCTGCCAAAAATAAAGAAACACTTCAAAATTGCTAGAATTTGTTAAAAAATGTTTAAGAAAATGAAGAATCAGTTCAAAATTGCTGAAAAGTGTTGAATCTTTCAAAAAATGTTCAAAAAAAATGAAGACACAGTTCAAAATTGTTAAAAATTGTTAGAATCTGTCAAAAAAGAAGAGAAACAGTTCAATATTGCTAAAATATGTTTGAATTTGTTAAAATAGGAGAAACAGTTCAAAATCGCTAAAACTTGTTCTAGAAAATGTCAAGAAATGTTCAAAAACCGAAGAAATAGTTCAAAATTGCTAAAAATTGTTAGAATCTGTCAAAAACAAGAAACAATTCAATATTGCTAAAACATGTTAGAATTTGTCAAAATAGGAGAAACAGTTCAAAATCGCTAAAAATTGTTCTAGAAAATGTCAAAAAATGTTCAAAAAACGAAGAAATTGTTCAAAATTGCTAAAAATTGTTCGAATCTGTCAAAAAAGAAGAAACACTTCAAAATTGCCAGAATTTGTTAAAAAATGTTTAAGAAAATGAAGAAACAGTTCAAAATTGCTGAAAAGTTTTGAATCTTTCAAAAAACGTTCAAAAAAACGAAGATACAGGTTGAAAATTGCTAAAAATTGTCCGAATCTGTCAAAAAAGAAGAAACAGTTTAAATTTGCTAGAAATTGTTAGAATTTGTTATAAATTTAAAAAAAAAAGGAAACAGTTCAAAATTGCTAAAAGTGGTAGAATCTTTCAAAAAAAGTAAAAAACAGCAATATTTTTGCCTTAATTTCGAGTTACGAAAATAAATTTCTTTCCAGGTATATATTCTACAGTATATATCGTATAAGTATCAGGAAGGTAAAAATGGGTCAAAGATTAATATCATTGTTGGAGTTTTTAACAAAGCTGAATCGATTGCCTTTTGTCTTTATCTCTCACTGTTCTCGAGTTTTATTTCTTCAAAAACTCTAAAAAGGAAAATATTAAAAATTAATAATTGAGAATAATATTAAAGAATAAATAATTAAAGAAAATATTGAAGAATTAACAATTTAGGATGCACGTAAAAGAAAGTAACAGAAAGTATTGCTGGTATGTGAATTTATTTTTGAGAATTATTCTTTTGGTTTTAAGAACAGATTCTCCCCAAATAAGTAAAGGTCATGAGTTACTATTTTAAGAGATGAATAAATAATGGTAGGTATTTGCACGCAAGCACATGTCTTCCAAGCACGACATACCAACAACCATTGCCAATTTCCAAATACGTATTTATCCAATCGTACGACAAGTTGGCCCCTTCGGCAACACGCCAGTGTGATTTTTATTTTATATCGGAAATCATTTCTCCTAGAAAAATTCTTATAACAAAATTTGCCCAAAAAAATTGCTTAAAAATCCCTCGGACGGGGGACTAAAAATATTTTAATCCCAAGGGAGTAAAAGTGGTACTTTAGTCCCTAAAATGGGTGAGTGAAATGCATGTTTTATTCCTTGAGATACAAAATATATTTTAATCCCAAGGGAGTAAAAGTGGCATTTCATTCCGTTAAATGAGGGAGTAATAGTTTTAGTCCCTGAGGTGTAAAAAATATTTTGTGATGCGTTTTTACTTGTTATTTTGTTCTCAAAACAATTTTAGCTACCTAATTTCTCTTACAACTTACAGGGTAAGCCGGCACTCATCAAAAATTAAAAAAATGGCAATATCCCAATTGACCATTTTACAGAGCAACTACGTTCCACATACATCACCGGTGTTACTTGTTCTGTCACAGAGATATCACAAGGAAAGCGCGTAAACATAACAGAGATATCTCTGTGATGCTCCTATGTCCTACCTAAAAAGGGAGCGAAACTCTTTTCTCAAGCGCCAAATAATGTCCCTTCTCTGTCGCAGTTATGTCTCAGAGATGTTTCAGTTTTGTGTCAACTATGTCTCAGGGATGTTTCAGTTTTATGTCTACTACGTCTCTAGAGGACAAAGGTTTTACGGTAATACTACAATGAGAAAAATATTAACAATAAAACTGCTTCTTAAACCTAATTAATTATTATATTTTAATTTCATAAATATAATAAAAATTATTTTTCTTTCGGTTTTTCCTCCTCTTTGTTTTCGCTGCTTCCCTTGACGGGTCCAGTCTGCGGCAATTCTTTCAAATTCCTTCTCAGAATATGATACACGGCATCTGAAAGGATTTCATTAATAGTTTGCGATTTTTAATATAAAAAACCTTCTAATATTCAAAGAGGAATCTCCCATGAAAATTTTTCGTATTAATTTAGAAACACCCTCTATATACATACATGTCCTAGCAGCATGCATCAATTGCCTGCAATTGGGAGATAGTGAATGTGATAAGTAAAATAATTGTTATTAATAATAATTTTCGTCAGAAGGCTATGTACTTAATCATACAGGGTGTGGATTATCTCAAAAGATACAAAAGTAATTTTGAAAGTGTCAATTTTAGACAAAACTAAAAGGTGTCCACTATTATTAAACACTGTTTAGTTTATTTTTCACATTCAGTGTTTCTTATGCTTTGGTCAAAAATAATAGATTACATACATACCTATGCAACAAAAATGAGAACTAATGCACTCTATTTAGCACCTAGCTTTCTACTTTTATAAACAGCACAGTAAACACGCAAAAAACAGAAATACTTCACAGATTTGCGCCACAGCTCGCCTCACATCTCGTTGCTGACATAACCTCGATATTCTTCTTTTCCTTTTTCTATTAATCAAATAGGGAACTGTTCTCTGTATGTGAACGTAACAACTACGTATCTAAACTACGTAATAATACTCTCTTTTCACTCTCAATATGAATTATCGCTATAAGGTAAAAAATCTACTTCAATGTTATGTATAAGTACTACGTAACTGCTACAAAGTATTTACATAGTATCTATATGTTTGCATTAAATATGGAACATGTTTTGTCTTAGAAACGTAGCAGAGATACAGAAAGCACTATGTAGTAATAATCCCTTTTCTATCTTTAAATACTATATCACAGCGACATAGATGGTCACTTGGGATATTTCGAAGAGATATCAGTTTGCGGTTTTAACGGTCTATAAGTCATCTTATTTGTCTTTTTCTAAGCTGGTTATAGTTACATTTGAAATTTCTCACAAAAAGTTATAAATAGAGCTAGGTGTCACATAACGCCCTGTAGCTACCGATTGAAAGATTAAATATGATCCTGTTTTTTGTTTCTTAAATCTTCCTTTAATGCTGTTGGCACGGAGGTGATACAGAAAGTTTGTCTATAAAAAAGTTTTATAGACAGCAGTTTCTAAAGATATTATTTTTTACCAACCTTAATTAGGGAATATGTTGTAAAAAACCCATTTATATTTCGTACCACCTAGCGTAAAAATATTTTTAAGCCGATTTTGTTATAAGAATTTTTTTTCCCAAATTCTAGCACAAACGATTTCGGAGATACGGTCGGTTGCTACCCTTAACGAATCAACCCCGTACCATAATTTTCGCACAACTAAATTATAAAACTACACTTTCCTATGAGAACATCAAAAATTTTTTTTTTGTAATCTACGTAATTTTAATTTTCTGTTACGTGACCAAAAAAGCATAACTAATTGTAATACATATAAAGATCTAGGTAAATAGGTAAATAGGTACTTAATATTTTCCATATGGTATTTAAACAACTAGAGGGTCATCAAATCTATGAACCTATACATTTATGTAATATGTGCAACTTTTGCAATATGCCAACGTTCAGACAACTTGGCTACTAGTTAAAAATTTTAAATTATTTTAACGCAAAATACTAAAATATACAAACGACTATTTATTTAAAATTAAGAAAGAAGAACCCCAAGATCCGGGTGATACAATCACGTGTGGGTACACCAGTTGGACTTGATTCTCGTCTTTTACATCACATCATCGTATGAATTACGAATAAATATTATAATGTTATAGTCGTGGTGATATACTAATTTCTAATATCCATCTGTTAATAACGAATTTAGCATTAATTAATTAAAGTGCCAAATTAGGCAATCAACAAGTAATGTGATATCATCAAAACAATTTAAGCAATAAAATGTTTTTTCTTACATAATATGTCAAAGGTTGAGAATTTTTTGATTTTGTCTCACAAAATAGAGAGTTTGAATAGTAATTTATGTTTAATAATTATAATTCAATAAATAATTTATGATTTTTTTTAGTATTAAAGCAAGGTTTAATAAAAAATTCTATATTGGTTATAATAAATATAATATTTTTATTTAAATATTATCTCAAACATATTTTTTATAGTTTCTAAATTTTGCATAAAATTTATACAGTTCCATTATTTATAAAACTTTTGATTCTTCTTCAACTAATTATGTTGTTCAATAATTTCTTTAGTTATTTATATTGTCTCGTCTAATTTCCTGTTCTTTTTCTTTTTCGACAACTCCAATTTCTTTTAAAATCAGTTTTTTTTTTCAATCTTTGAATCTAATTTTTCTTTTAATTTTGTCGTTGGCAAGTTTATCCAGCACGCCGTGTATATAAAAAAGTAATAGGTAAAAAGAAGAAAGAGAACAAACAAGAAATGTATATTACCGAATGTCAAAAAATTGTTGAAAGAAAAGTGGAAGGTTAAAATGGATAAAAACAAACAAACCAGAAGATGAAAAACTATAAGAAAAGAGAGTAAGAAAATAATCAGGAAATAGACAACAAGAAATGAAGCAGAAATTCTAAAAAGTTTTATAAAAATAAACAAAAATAACACGACTTTTCAAAAAAAAATTAAGAAAAATTGTATTTTTCCTCCTCCTCCAATTTTCAAAGTATTTAATTTATTTCGAAAATTTATGAAATATTTTTGAAATTTGATTATTTTTTTTAATTTCTTCAAGTTTTTGAATTTTTTAATAATTTAGTAACTTTCGATTTTTTTCCCCAAATTTTGTAAATTCTTGAAATTTTTGAATATCTATTTGAAAATTTTATGAAATTTTTGAAAAATTTAAAATTTTCAAAATAATTATTTATTTTTTTAAATTTATAAAATATTTTTGAATGTTTAAATTATTTAAATTTTTGATTTTTTTTATTCTTTAGCTTTATTAAATTTTCAAAACATTTAATTTATTTTGAAAATTTATGAAATATTTTTGAAATTTATTATTTTTTTTTAATTTCTTCAAGTTTTTGAATTTTTTAATAATGTAATAACTTAACATCGATTTTTTCCCAATATCTATTTCAAATTTTTTGAAATATTTGAAATTTTCAAAATATTTATTTGTTTTTTTTTTATAAAAATTTTTGAATGTTTAAAATTATTTACATTTTTGTTTTTTTTTATTCTTTGGCTTTATTAAAAACACAAAGAAATATGGACAACATACTAGAAGGAAGAAATAAAAGACCAAAATCTAGTACCACAAAATAATTTAAGATAAATACTTGAAAGGGAAATTGACAACTAGTTTCGGCAAGTATATGCTGTCATCATGCCTATAATAATTATAATCAATTAAGAGAAAAAGAGATCAATAAAAAGAGAATTATTAACTAAAATTACATAAGTTGTTAAAATTTAAAGTTATACATTATATTAAAGAAACATGCTTACATGTGCGCACTTAAGATTAAAGGGAGGAAATATGGAATTTATTTGTGTTAAGAGCAATAAACTCAATCTCCCTGAAATATTTGAGATCCATTTTTGTCTTAACAATAACTCTGTAAATTGTCTTAATAAACAAATCAAAGACAATTACTTGTTTTTAGTTAATCATTTCAGAGACTTAATGTAAATTTTTTTTTACTCTTTTTACATCTTGTCTTCTCGCATTTGATCTCTTTTTCTATTAATTCCTATTTTCCTCTCCTTTAACGGAATGTTTTAATGTATTTTTTACTTTGTTACTAAATAACTTTATTTTTCAGTCCCTAATCTAGTTTTCTAAATGTTATGTTTCCTCTTCTTATTTAACTGTCATTTTATACTTCTTCCTTTCTGACCTCATTCTATAACTATTTAAATTTATATGTCTTTGCCTACACCTGTACTCGACCACTTTATTTATTACTACTAAGCACAACTTTTTAACTTTTAAATGTAACTTTTCACTATTGTCTCTACTGACGTTGTAAAGTCGCCCTTTACACCCTCTACGAGATCTTAATTATTATATTTAAGGTATACTATATTATTATATTGTTTATATTATATTTTATTATTATAACATTATTATTTTCTATTTCTATGAAAAATCTGACTCGGTTTCTAGTTGCTAAGTGCACTATGCAATTGTTGTCGCGTTTTGATTGGTTAAAAGTTGTTACGTATAAGGCGTCAGTCAGGTGACTAGAGTCGCAAATAAAACCGAAAGTCAGAACTAAATTTGGGTCATTTTAGTCATTTGTTCATGTTTTGGTTTATTCGATCAATTTGGTCATTTTTTGTTTATTCATTCATTTGGTTATTTCAATTTGGTTATTGATTTAAAATTTCATTGTTTATCTAACTCAAAATGAAACTAAATTCCTGTAGGATATATCAAAGTAGACAAATAAAGTAGTGAAAAGTGACCTGCTGTGTTAGTTACCCGCCCTTTAACGCCTCATAAAAATTGGTAATACAACAACTAAATCACCCTTTAGGCTTTACCAATGTTTCATTTTACTTATAAAAAATTTTGTCTGATGTCATATGTCATTAATCAATTTGATATATGACATATATCATTCTTCATAGTTACGTCTAGAAGTTAATTCGTGTGTTGGTTTATATGTACATTTTAATAGTTAATTTATTATTTTATTTGTGGCTGCCCACAGGGTTTCCCAAATTCTTACATGGAGTACTTATTTACCATCCCAAAAGTTATCCCCTATTTTCCTGACGTAAGCTCGGTACTTCAACACTATCACTACGTTCATATATCCCTCATATTTTCCTTTCACAATATGGTTCCATTGATGTTGGGTTCACACCAACATGCTATATCTTAACTAATAATTTTTTAATGTTTCTTAACGTCTCTCTTCTTTTTCAGTACCACACATAAATTCCATATTTACTCTCTTTAATCTTAAGTGCACATGTAACCATGTTTATTTAACATATTTCTAGACATAGATGGGGCCTTTGATTCGGCTTCATATAAATCCATAGTGGGAGCAATGCGGAGGCGAGGAGCCGCTCAGAGCATTACGCTATGGGTGGACTTCATGCTTCAGCACAGGAATGTTTACAGCACTCTCTATAACGTAAGAAGGAAAGTCGTTGCCACCATGGGGGAGTACCCTCCCCACTGATGTGGTGCCAGAGAGTAGCATGCCTTCTGATTACAGGGGCGTTTAGAACAACGTGAACGGCGGTTATGGAAGTATCTGCTGGTTCTTCCTTCGCTACATCTAATAGTGGAAAAAGAGGCACTGGCAGCAACGTACAGACTGGATATAAACGGCATGGGATGGGAACTTTCAAGAAAAGGTTATCATTACATGATCGCAAAAAAACTAAGAGAAAATCCGGTGCTAACTATGCCATCGGACAGAATGTCTGTCAGCCACAACTTTGTGAAACTTTTTATAGTAAACATATATAAGACAGAAAGAGTGAGATCAGGACTCAGAAAAATCAATCAGTCTGGTATACGGAAGGGTTTAAAACAGAAGACAGCACAGGTGCTGCGACAAACGCTTGTTTAAACGCGAGATAAGAGAATCCGTATACTCACAGAAAGTCAAGCATCCCTTAAAGGGTGGAAATACAGTTCAAACTAGTACTGGACTGCCATAAAAACCTAAATGCCCTGGCAGAACACAACAAGATAACTCTTGAATGGGTGCCTGGGCATGAGGGCATAGAAGGAAATGAAGAGGCATACCGCCCGGCTGGTAAAGGAGCAGAAAAACCTTTAAATAGACCGCATTCCGCATGTGATATTTCCTACCAACATGTAAAGGATATGCTGGAAAAACAATTAAGGGACAAACACAGGGAATACTAGTTGGAACTTTCGGGACTAAGACAGTCCAAAACACTTATAGAAGGCCAAGAGCAGAGACAATCTGCTACTATGCCTAAAAAGACGGGAACTCAAAACCGCACTAGGTGTCCTGACAGGGCACTGCGGGCTCAGAAGACATCTGAACCTCATAGAAGTATCGGGATTCCCTATGTAGGAAATGTGAGGAAGAGGACCTGAACAGGGAAAGGGAATGGAACTTTGGGATACAGTATCCTGAACCCGAAGAGATAGCGAAAGCTAACATCAGGACTATTCTTGACTTTATCAAGAGTACTGGACTGATGTAAAAACTGGCGGGACACAATAGGCCTAGAGCCTCAGTGCAGGTGAGACCTCTACGCCCAATTCAGGAAAAAAAACATATTGTATAACTTCAATTTTTAACAACTTAAGTAATTTTAGTTGGTAAGTCCCTTTTTATTGATCTATTTTTCTCTTTATTGATTATATCGTTTATATTATAGGCCCGATGATGGCATACACTTGCCGAAACTAGTTGCCAGTTTCTCTTCCAACTATTTATATTAATTTATTTTGTGGTACTAGATTTTGGTTTTTTATTTCTTCATTGGTTGACCACATTTGATATTATGGATAACCTTCTAAAAATACTTTAAGGAATTACTAAATGAACCAGTGATAGAAGATGAAATAGGAGAAGAAATTATTACATAAGAAGCAACATTAGAGGAAGGAGATATAATCAATAGAGGTTGTAAGGGAAATTTATCTGGGAATGATGGGATATATTTAGAACTGATAAAATACAGGGGAGACATGTTGCATGAAAGACTACATAGATTATTTAAGAAAATATGGGAAGAGGAAAAAACGCAAAACGAATGGGAAATTGGACAAACTCTAATGATACACAAAAAAGGAGACCAGCAAGAATATAATAATTATAAAACGTGGCCTATATAATATTATAATCACTAATACCAAGAAAACTAGTAACTATAACTCAAAACATCATGTGGATTTATAAATACTATTAAACAAATGTCAGTAGATAGAACGTTCGTTAACTTTAACGGTTCGGTAACTAACGACAATGACGTTTAGATTGTGACAATTGTACAAGAAATCAACTTGTTAAGTTTTATTCTAAACGTCATCGCCTTTACTTATTGAATCTTCAAAGTTAAAGGACGTTCGATCTACTGACAGTTTGACTTTCTAAAGAGGAACGAAATTATGAAAGCCTTTAAAGAACGAGGAGTAAGTAAAAAACTAAGAAACCTAATGAGACAATCCAAAGATAGTATCCTGAAGGGAGGAAGTTGGGACTAAAAATTAATATGAAGTACACTAAAATAATGAGATTTGGAAAATCAGGACAAAATGGAGAAATAAAAAAATCGAAGAAGTACTAAAAATTTATATACCTCGGCATAATGATAAACAATAAAAGAAAAAGAATAACGAAGATATATATCAATATACCAAGCAGATAAAAATCTGTTAAAAAGCAAAATATTGACTAAAGCAAACAAATATGAACAAATACAGAACAATAATAAGGCCCATAAAAATGTATGCAGCAGAAACGATCACTATGACGAAAATTCGTCACCTCTACTTTGGGCCATCCCTTCTCTGGTTCTTGTTATCGCTTGTATAAATGTAGGTTCATGACACCACTTTGGGGGGTCCGCATCGCTCTGAGCCTCCTTTACCTGGAGGCTCGTAAGTATCAACAACACACCATTCTATCAAATATATTAAGTTAATAACATTTTTCAGTTTCAGATAAACAGTACCCACTGTATCCCTGAAAATGAGATTCAATCTCCTACAGCAGGGTACAAGGAAACACCAGATAAAAAAGGATAGATTACCGAGGAGGGTTTAGTTGGTATGCCCCAGACTCCGACTCTGCTCGCAGAGGGACCTGGGGAGAGTCCAACACTACCTCACGCATAGAACCAAGCGTGGGGTGTCTTTAAAAGATTCCCGCCTCCACAACTCAGGACAATAGTTGTATACACAAAAAAAACCACTTCGGCTTATTTTACCTCGAACAGCTTTTAAACAGTTCAATTCGTAGCTAAACAATAAATAATTTAAGCAAATCATTTTCCAGTTGTTTGTATTCCCATACTGGGAATTTGGTCTGGGGAGAAAAAGCAGCATGATTTTGGAGAAAACGTTGCATGATTTTGGAGAAAAGATTTTTTTAAAAAATGCAGCATAGATTTGGTCTGGATGTGAAAAATTCAGCTCTAACTTGGTCTGGAGAGAGAAGGTGCAGCTATCATCTGAGAGAGCATTTGATCAGAACTAGTTCTGAATTAAGTAATAGAGATCCAGAAACTCCTGTCAACTCTTCGTCATAAGCTAAGTCTCATAAGTTCTCTTTTCTAAATATAAATAATTGAATTGAGTTAACTCTACTATGTATTTCAATTTTTAATTTTTGTTTTCCTCTAATCGATAGGTTTGGAGTGTTACCAAGATTAGTTACCCCGGTTTTTATTTCTCAATTATTTTTCCAGTTAAAAACAAAAAAGCTAAATGAATGGCGTCCACTTTTAAACTGCTACAGCATAACAAATCCACGTTAAAATTAACCATATTGAGCTTCAACACATTTAATTCTTTTAAGGCAACTTCGTAAAGAAATTTAAAAAATAAAATAAAATAAAGGGTTACATTTTGTCGCCCAACGTGTAAATTAAGGATAAACGAACGAAAAATAAAAATAACTGAATGGAGAAGATATAATAAAGAAAATTAAAGCTCAAAGAATCAAGTGGCTGGAACATATGTGGATCAGATGTAGTAACAAGACGTGAAAGACCCAGATCGAAATAGTTGGTAGAGGTAGAAGAGGACAGGAGTTACAAGATGGAAGGAGAAAATAGGAAACTGGAAGAATGATGAATCGAATATGAGATATTAAGCCATATATATTGATAAGAAAATTTCGTATAAAAGGGAAAAGTTGTCATATCTAACATGGTCAAGTATTGTTTGGCAATTAAAAAAATGAATCCAGTGGGAAAGAAAAATTTGCCAATAAAAAGAAACTTATTTTGATAGTTTAGAATATTGAATGGTTATAAGAAATATTTATTGGATGATTTATAAAAATAAAATATTCTCTATAAGAAATAATTTAAATTAGATTAGATAGAAAGACAGAAACAGAGGGAAAGCGGGAAATAAAATATTCTTATGAAGAAAGAGAAAAAAATTAACCAGGAGGTGATACAGGGAGAGACAAAAAGAAGAAAGAAACAAGTCAACAGAAGGTACACCAGTGAAAGGGAAGAATCTATTTCAAAAACATATTACACTTATAATGTAAACTTTAATTACATATCCCTGTCTTCATTTTTTGAGTTCTACTTGGTGGCATAAGAATGAAATGTACACAGGGTGATCAAAGATTAATTCTGATAATCTTGCATCTATAATTGTTTTTTCATTTGCTACTGTTTTGTTCGATTTTATGTCGTTGGGGATTTTCAATTGTCAATAATTCAAAAACTATTTAGTTGATAATATAGGTTTTTGAAAGAAACTTCTTTAGGGCGAATTAAAAATGTAAAAATACAGTGTGTTTCATTAAAAAAATAGCTTTGATCAGCCTCAGATTTATGGTATTCTTATTAAGATATTTTTGCCCATCTCAAATAGAGACGCAGCTATCGTCCACCCACCTATTGTTGATACACCCTGTATATAAAGTTGTTATATCCGAGAATGGAAAAAGCTAGTGGACATAATAGAAGAAGGTAATAATAACTGGTAATTTTGAGATAATAAATTATTACCTGTTTAGTTAAACTTTATAAATGGTGAATCGAATCATCAAATATTTTTTTACCGCACCTCAAGCAGTAGAACTAATTATTATTAACAATACGTTATTTTAAAATAAAATGACTTGTAATTTTAACGTGTATTCTATACTCTCATACATATAGAAAGTTAGTGTAGTTGATTGCTAGTAATAAATTTGTGACCTTTTAACACTGATTTTATATAATATACGTTGAATGTTGAACCGCGTGTCAAACGAGATAGGATCCTTTTCTTTTGCTATTGTTGTCAATGATTCTTTCTTTGAATTGAATGCTACAACGTGTATTACATATAAATAAGTCACATTATTTAACTGATTTTGTATTAGTTTTGTATTAGGTATACTAGTCTACTTTTTTGTCAAATTTAATGAAACTAACGCAACTGCCATTTTTGATCAAACTCTGTTTTCGAAAGTTGTATGTTTTATAATTACAAATATGTACTATAAGTAATATACAATATTATATCAATTAATACAGTGTTGTCAAACAACGATTTTTCAAAGGAAAATATGAAATATTTAATTTATTGCAATTCCTGAAAATTTGATGGTTTGGATATGTGTTGTTCCAGAATCACAATAAATTAAAATATTTCAGCTTATATGCATTTTCCGTTATTCATAGTTTTTCCATTAATTTTGAAAAAAAAGATTGACTGAGCAATCTTAATTAATTACTTTTTTGAGAAGCCCCACCCCATATTTCAAGGTAAACATTTTTCCCAGGCATGTGCCATAGCTCATTTTTCACATGGACCCCAGCGGAATCTATGGGGCAAATTTTAGGAAAATCTCTAGGTTAGTTTTTAAGAAAAAACCAATAGAACTGTATTAATTTAAAATGTTAAAGTTTTATTTATTATTTCCACACGAAAGGGCATTCTGGATAAAATTTAGCTATATTAGCCATTAATTAAACCCTACTGAATCATAAATAAAGATAATCAAATTTTTAAGTGTCTAGCGAAAACAAAATGAAAAAAAAAATAAGAAGATAACTAAAGAATTAATTTTTGTTATCATTCTCTACATTTTTCAGTTGATTAATCTTACATTCTAGATCTAGACCTTTGTTAGGTCCTGTAGTTCTTGATTTAAGTTTCGTTTAGGCCCTGTTTTTATTAAAAGTCCTGTATAACTCTAAAGTACCTATTTTTGTTACCATTCTCTACATTTTCCAGTTGATCAGTCTTAAAAATTGGAAAATTTGATTTGCAATTCTAGGTCATGTAGGACTTAAAAGTCCTGTAGGACTCTAAAGGAGTAATTTTTGTCACCATTCTAGGATTTACCGCTCTTTTAGGTCTTGTTTTAATTAAAAGTCCTGTATAACTCTAAAGCAGCAATTTTTGTTACTATTCTCTACATTTTACAGTTGATCAGCCTTACAAATTGGAAAATTTAATTTGAAATTCTATGGATATACGCCACTTTTAGCTCCTGTAAGACTTAAAGTCCTGTGGGACTCTAAAGGAGCAATTTCTGTTAATATTTTCTACATTTTTCAGTTGATCAGTCTTAAAAATTGGAAAATTTGCAATTCTATAGATCCATGCCTGTTTTAGGTCCTGTGGGACTTAAAAGTTTGAATGACTCTAAAGGAGCAATTTTTGTCACCATTCTAGGATTTATGCCTCTTTTAGGTCTTGTTTCAATTAAAAGTCCTGTATAACTCTAAAGGAGCAATTTTTGTTACTATTTTCTACATTTTCCAGTTGATCAGTCTTAAAAATTGTAAAATTTGATTTGTAATTTTACAGATCTCTGCCTCTTTTAGGTCCTGTAAGACTTAAAAGTCATGTAGGACTCTAAAGGAGCAATTTTTGTCACCATTCTAGGATTTACCGCTCTTTAGGTCTTGTTGTAATTAACAGTCCTGTATGACTCTAAATAAGCAATTTCTGTTACTATTCTTTACATTTTCCAGTTGATCAGTCTTAAAAATTCTAAAATTTGATTTTCCAGTTGATCAGTCTTAAAAATTTAAAAACTTGATTTACAATTTTATAGATCTATGCCTATTTTATATACTGAAAGACTTAAAAGTCCTGTATGACTCTAAAGGAACAATTTTTGTTACTATTCTCTACATTTTTTAGTTGACCAGTCTTACAAATTGGAAAATTTCATTTGAAATAATATAGATATGTGCCTCTTTTAGGTTCTATAGGACTTAAAAGTCCTGTAGGACTCTAAATTAGCAATTTTTGTTACTATTCTCAACATTTTCCAGTTGATCAGTCTTAAAAATTGGAAAATTTGATTTGCAATCTTATATGCCTCTTTTAGGTCCTGCAAGATTTAAATGTCCTGTAGGACTCTAAGATTTACGACTCTGTTAGGTCCTGTTTTAATTTAAATTCCTGTATGAGCATAGGAGCACTCTTTGTCAGCATTCTTTATATTTTTCAGTTGGTCAGTGTTACAAATTGCAAAATTTGATGTAGCCTCTTTTAGGTCCTGTAGGACTTAAATGGTCTGTAGAAGCCTGAAGGAGAAATTTTGTGTACCATTTTTTACATTTTCCATGAACCGTATAAATAGAAAAAGTTCATTTACAACTTTTAGAACTATGCCTCTTTTAGGTCCTGTAGGACATAAAAGTCCTGTGGAACTCCTAGCATAATGTATATTTTGTTATAATATTCTCCCTATGGAATATTTATAACTTTGTAGGACACCAAATGAATTTGTGTTTATTATTTTAAATTAAAGACTTCTCTCGGCTATGCTCATTTTTTTTAATATATATATATTTTTTTTTAATTTTTAGTTTAGAACATTGACTCTATCTCTCTTTGAGCTGGGATCTTTTCTATTATTAATAATTTAGGTTTACTTGTCAGTATTAATTTTTTTTTATTAATTTTATAATTATTTTTTTATATATTATTAAATTATTATATGATACTATAAATATAACATAAGCGATTTGAATTTAAATTTGTGGACAAACTGTAGATAATTTTGAGAACTTTTTTTTATGATTTACTGTTTAATAATTAATTTGTTTATCAATTAAATAAACAAATAGAACATTAAATATACAAATTTTACAAAATTTGCAATAATTTCAAATATAAAAAAATTAAATTATCCTTTTACTAACTGATACATTCCTTAACTAACTACAAATTAAAATCTAATTGCAATGACATTCCTGTCATTTGATTGAAATCTATTTTTTTTAAATCCCTAATTGTATACAGTACACCAGAAAACAAAATAAAAAAAAATTGAGTAGGTATAGCCGTGGGAATTCTTTAATAATAATAAACAGAAATTCATTTGATTTCCTACAAAGCTATAAATATTCCATAGGGAGAATATTGTAACAAATAGCGCCCAACGTGGGGCAAATATAATTTAAAACGATATTAAAAAAAGAGAAGACAGTGGTGTAGTGAATAAAATATTAGTGTATAATATAAAAGGTGTATACTGTTGAATAGAAAAAAATGACTTTAAGGTAAGGGGAAAGAAAATTAAACAGCTGTGAGAAGAAGAAGTATGACAGGAAGATGTGATAGAAGTACAGGAACAAAATGTAGATGGGGAAAGAAAGAAGAAATAACAGAAAAGAACCAACAAGGGAATATTATGAATGTGTTAATGACAATGATAATGAGAATGGAGGAGATTAATAAGAAACTTTATAAAAACAGAAAAGAAGATAAAGAAGAACGTCAAAATGATATGCAAGATATTAAAGCAGACATAAAGCATGATTTAGAAAAGAAAATTGGGAAGATAACGCAATAATTAAAACAAAATAAATATGAAATGATCTTTAAAGATAGAATAATTAAAAAGTATACAGGTAATAAAATAAATGACACAAGAAAAGAAATTATTTGAAGGAAGATTTGAGAAAGTTAAATTGGGAGTACAGGACACTCAAGGAAGGATAACAAATGGATAAATACTATCACAGGAATGGATTCATTGGTACAACAAAGAATGGACACATAAATAGAAAAACAGAAGATAGATATTGTAAATGAAATAAAGAATATTGTTGAGCATAAGTTAAAAGATGTAAGAACAACTGTACAAAAATTACAGAAAGAGAAAGAAGAAAAAAGAAAATATGTTGGGAAATTTTTTAAATAGAATTTGAAATATGGAAACATTGAATGGAAAAGTTGATTGTTTACTACAATTTGATGGGGATATATGGAAATTGTATTCTAAAAATTATTTAGAAAAGTTAAAAAGAAAAACAAGATTTATCCAAGATTTTGAGAAAATAAAAGATATAATAGAATATACCTTAATTGATAATGCATATTTATGGTGTTCTATAAAGTAAGTAAAGTTAAATATTCCATAGGGAGATTATTATAAAAATTTATAATGTTTTAATTGATATTGTTAAACTTGGATTATTTTCAAATACTTGATTGTATCACCAGATACTCAAAAATATATCAATACTTTGATTGGATTGCTCGTAAAATAAACCCAGCAAATTACCAGTATCAAAGTAGCTCAGCTACGGACAAACAGAAAGACAACAGTTTTAGTTGACTTGGATCTCGAGTTATGGCTATGACAGACAGACAGACAGACAGACATTGTAAAGTCAATAAATACCTTCGTCTTGCTTCGCTACGTCATAATCTCTACAAATTATGACCGAGTTACACATCTACTACATTAATATGGCAGGATAAAGGATGTTAATTTTATCTTAACTATAAATTTGCACTACATTTTTAAATTGTTAATTTTTAGGTTGTAAATATATTTAGAACTACAAATTAGAACCTATTTTACTAAGGTACAATTTTTATTACATATTTTTTTCTTTAAAGGCAAAAAATAATTTACATTGCTATACAAAAATCAAATTAATCTCTCAAAAATCTTTGTTCTCATCTAAATATAACTACAGTAATTGTTTAAAATTATAAACGTATGTTAGCTTCAATATCTATATTATCTTACTTCAAATTATTTTGTGATGAACTCCCTTAATATTAAAGATAGGAAGCTGCGGTTTTTATCAATCGATTCAGTATTTAATTCTTTTTTTTTATTATGTAATGTGCAGAAAAAATAAAATAGAGGTTGTGCGAATCTCTTAACTATGCAGCCCATCAGATTGCGTAAAATCAAACCGCTGATTTGGCTTCTAGCGACAAATCATTTTGCTTCTTTATCTAAATCATATTTGTGGAAAAAAACGAAAGAAAAAAGATGTCAATTTTTTATAGTGGAGTCAGGAATTTAATTGATTTTGCAACATTCTAAATCTTGACATCTCATTAGCATCACTAGGATAACGTTGTTCGAAAAGGATGCGCCAAATAATTGCGAAATTTCACAAACAAACATTTCACCAACGAAATTAGTAATAGCGGTTAATTTGCATCTTCAATTATCACCGAATAAAGCGGATAAAATAATCGAAAGGCTTGAAATTATTATGTAACACCACGTCAGTCTGAAGGCTTACAAACTGGGACGTAGAAGATAAATTTAATTTTTTTTAAGAATTTTGAATAATTTGAAGTCGGTTAACTGGAACAAAAATTTGCATTTTTATCTGATTTTTGTTACACTAAAGATTTAACTGGGTTTGATTTGTAATAAAATCGACCATTTGCATTGTTTTTGTAAAACAGTCTTAAATTCTACAAACTTCTTTTGTCACAATCTTGTTAGAAGATTTCGAAATTTCATATTGCGACCAATATCTGTTTCATCCTTATAGGGATCATCAGTGGCACTATTGTTATAAATGGAGCACTTTTGATCTTTAGTTCCATTTATTTTAATTTAAATTTATTTTTGTATACTCATCTCTTTAGCGATGGTTCATAGATATAAAATTTTAATTGATTTAATTTAAATTATTTTATTTTTGGACATTAATTTTTTTTTATTTTATAATTTATGACATTTATTTTATTAAATTTGACATTTTTCAAATCTTTAAGGTAGTATTATTTATATACAGAGTATTCAAAAATAATTGTTTAACTGTGGTTAGATTGTATTTTCATTTCATTATTTATAGAGTGTTCAATAATTTTTTATCATGGTTGGAATTTATTTTCATTACAATATATTGAAGTACTTAATTTAGTGAAGCATTGAGTAGTTAAATTCTACCTGAAATTTTCTTTTAGCTGCCTTTCTCTTTTCTATATATAAAAAAAATATAGAATGGAAAATGTCAACTGTTAAGGAATAACTGTCTTGTATTATCTTTTTGTCATTAAATTAATTGGTATGTTAAAAATAGACAAAACAAAGTGGTTTGGATAAACAAAAATATTAAAAAAAAATTATATATTATTTTCTGTTATTAAAGAAATAAAGACGTTTCTTATTGACATTTTATTACATTGCATCTTGTATATGAATAACCATAAAATTTGACCTTTCTTCTGCAGAAAATATACTTACGTAATACTTTATTGTACGATTAATAGAATGTTTTATTTCTATTAGTTTAAAACCAGACATGATTGTAACGATTATCTTAGAAATAATAATTATTAGAAAAATAATAGTTTTTTTTTATTTTAATTTTAGAAAAGTAACTATTAATTTAAATTAAAATTTATATGAGCAAAAGTATTAACTAAGTTTGACATTTAATTTTTTTTGGTAATCAACCAATTTTACTTTATAATAAATATAAAATACAATACAACAAGGAATGGGGGTCAAATAATTTACTGCCCAACAATGGAAACGTTTCGGGCTCAAAAATAGCTGATTTTGATGCATATTCACCTGCTGAATTCAAAAATCGCCATAAAAATTATCGATTAGTTCTTGTTTTTGGAAATACCGTGGCTTATTTATTATATTCCCTATAGTCTACATTTTCAAGTTGGGGAAAATATGCTTTTGGATGTTGGCACACTTGTCAACTGTCACAATACAACAGTGATCTAGCTGTAAGTAGTGAAAGAAGTTGTATCCAACATAAACCCTAAATTTTCACATTAGTACTCATAACAGACTTCTAAAAACTGTGTTGTCAGATTTAATTTATATATATTCGAATTTTATCATTTTTTTTTCAATAAATTTATTTCAGTTTAAAAATGTTTTTTTTCTGTAGAAGTGAATAGATTTTTAAAATTTATATTAAATTATCAAAATTTATTTCTTTAAGTAACCTATAAAATGTGGTAAAATTATATTTTTTCTACTAGCGTGCGTAAAGTACGTACTTTACGCACGCTAAGGAGTGCGTAAAGTTTAACTTTTTTTGACTAGTGCGTAAAGTAAAAAAAAATTCAAAATAACTTTTTTATATGTGCAAGACATTTTTTACAATATCCTTATGTTTCTTATTTTGGCAAGATTCTATGTGCCAGAAATCAACTGGTTAACTCGAAGATTTTGGAAAATAGCTTGTTAACTTTTTGCATGCGAAATCTATTTTTGTACATAAAAATTATTGAGTAGAAAAAATATTGTATGCAACTAGTGTGTAAAGTGCCTTTGGCTCGTGCGACAACATTCACATTCGTGAAAAAAGTATCACTTTACACACTTGTTGCATAAATAACTATTTTCATTCATCACGTTTTCCTTAGATATAAGAAAATTATATGAAAATTGGCAACACTTAACTGTTTCCATTCTACCGAATGCATTAAAAATTATTATCGTCATTAAAATTAAATTCAGTCATCAAAGTTGGTATCAAAGGTATCAAAACATTGATTCAAAAATGAATTCCAGATCTGTATTTAATAAAATCATGATAGTGGCCCTCCGAATTTGAAATTTAAGTTTGTAAAAAAAAGTAACTCGTTACTTTACCGTTATTTTTGGTAATAAGTAACGCGTATAGGGAAGTCTGATTCAGGAGATGCCAATATCATTAATCGGAATTGATTTTGATATCCTGCCAAATATCTGTAAACGAATGAAATTCCAACGCTCAATATTTTTGAAATCGCTGAAAAACTTGCTGTCTTTGGACTCACCCTGTATACCGTTGGCGTTTTAGAAAAGTATAATCTAAATCGAGGAAAAAGGCAAAAAAAGGGAAAAGGTAAAAAAAATCAATAAAAATTGAAAAAAAAATGCCAAATACGACAAAGTAAAGGGAAAGGGCAAAAAAACGCCAAAAGAGTAAAAAAAATTTTAAAAAAGGCAAACAATGTTAAAAAAGACATTAAAAAGGTTAAAAAAAAATCAAAAAAAGGAAAAAAAAAATTTAAAAATGATAAGAGAATTATTAAATTTGAGGAAAAATTAAAACTAATAAACAAAGAGTAAATAATTGCAAAAAAAAGGCAGAAGTTACTTTTTTGGGAAAAAATCAATAAAAAGTAAAAAAAATGCCAAATACGATAAAGTAGGGAAAAAAGCAAAAAAAAGCCAAAAAAGTAAAAAGAAGTAACAAAAAAAGGCAAAAAATGTTAAAAAAAAGACATTAAAAAGGTTAAAAAAAAACAAAAAAAGGAAAAAAATGTTAAAAATGATAAAAGAATTGTTAAATTCGAGCAAAAATTAAAACTAATAAAAAAAGAGTGAATATTTGCAAAAAAAAAAAGAAGTTCCTTTTTTGGGAAAAAATCAATAAAAAGTAAAAAAAAATGCCAAATACGACAAAGTGAAGGGAAAAAAGCAAAAAAAAACGCCAAAAATAAAAAAAAGACATTAAAAGGGTTAAAAAAACCAAAAAAACGAAAAAAAAATGTTAATAATGATTAAACCATTGTTAAATTTGAGCAAAAATTAAAACTAATAAAAAAAAGAGTCAATATTTGCAAAAAATGGCAGAAGTTCCTATTTTAGGAAAAAGGTAAAATAAACCGAAAAAAAGGAAAAAGGCAAAAAAAGGGGGTAAAAAAATCAATAAGCCACAAAGCAAAGGGATAAAAGCAAATAAACACCAAAAAAGTAAAAACAAGCAAAAAAGGGTAAAAAGTTGCAAAAAAGCAAAATACAAGCAAAAAAAAAAACATTAAAAAGTTAAAAAAAATCAAAAAGGAAAATTTTTTTAAAGATTATAAAGAATTTGAGCGAAAAAATATATAAATAACAAAAAAGGAAAAAATGTAAAATAAAGCAAAAAAAAGGAAAAAAAGTAAAAAAAAATGAAAAAAGTTTAAAAAAAATCAATGAAAAGTCCAAAAAAAAGCCAAATACGACAAAGTAAAGGGAATAAAGCAAAAAACGCCAGAAAAATTAAAAAAAGCAAAAAAAAGGGCAAAAAAGGGCAAAAAAAAGCAACAAAATTAAAAAAAAAACATTGAAAAGGTTAAGAAAATCAAGAAAAGGAAAATAATTTTAAAAAAAAAGCTGAAAATGCCAAAAACAAGGAAAAAAGGCTCAGTAAAGGCCAAAAAAGAAATAAGGATAAAAGCAAAAAAAGTCCAAAAAAAGGCAAAATAAATGTAGATAGGGCAAAAAACGCCAAAAAATAAAAACAAATAATCGGCTGTGTCACCCCCGAACTTTTCCGGCTCGGCTGGGGATTAAAAAATGAAGTCAACATTAAAAATGTTAAAAAAAGCAAAAAAGGAAGAAGCAAAAAACGCTAAAAGAGTTAAAAAAAACCAAAAAAAATTGAATTTAGAGCGTTATCACAGCAGAAACATTTTATCAGCATCATGGGTTCTACAGTATATAAATAAAAATTCTTTATGATTGTTAAAAATTGTTGTTATTAAATTTATCTACAGGGTAACTGGTTAAGCTCTCGATTATTTTATTTAAAATATTGATTTTTATTTTTTCCCAATAAATTAATATTCTATATTTACCGCAAAACGTATTTTGTTAATATAATTCTAAAAATGTTCATTAAAAGTTTACAAAATTAATATCTTGTATAATAATATACAAATACTTTATATTTGAACTTTCTTTTAGCCATGAACTTTTAAGAATTTTTTAATGATTTTAGGGTATTTTTAAATATATATTAGCGTCATAGTTTTAAAAATCGATAAATTATAATCATAGTATTAAGTAAAATGTCATGTCGTTATTTTATATTTATTACAAAGTGTAGGTGTTTTTTTATTAATACAATGAAATATTATAATATATAAAAATTTATTATAGAATTATAAAAAAAAATTGTATAATTTATTAATTTTTTAGTATGTAAAATATTTCCTGTATTTTAAATAAAAATAAAAAAATGCTTATTTTTTTTTGTTTAAATCTACACCTGCACGTTAAAAAAATGAAATATTTGAGTGGACATGTATTAATCGGAAATAAAACCACTTTGCCTTAGAGTTTCGTGGTAAAGTATTTTTAAAGTTACTTTTTTAATGCTACATGTACATTTCATTCGGTTTTCCTTGAAAAATAATATCGAGTTTGCTAGATTTTTAAATGGTGAAAATTATAGTAGAAAATGATAAAAAATACCACAGTTTGTTCAAAATCCTAATTTTTTCATACAACTTTTCCAAAATAGTAATTTACATAACAAATCGGGAAAATACTGTTTTTTTTTTTGGACGAGAAGACAAAATTCTAGGACAAGCCGTAAGCGAGTCCTGGAAGTCTGCGAGTCGAAAAATATTGTTTTCGTACGTGTTGGGTACACTATTTTTTGGGCAACCGTGTGGAATAATAAACCAATGAGATACATTTCTTCATTTTAATAGTTGATTGCGATAATTGCGACCAAATACCATACAAACTTTCTAAAATCAAAATGTCAACTAATTTCATGTCAAATAGCTGTCAGTAGTTATTTCGCTTCTATTATCAAAACCATAAAACCAAGATTTTCATATTTACAATGATAACAACGATGTGATTCTTACGTACTTCCCGGACTAAGCCGGAAAAATGCTACTTTCTCAAAGAAAAAGCGTCCGGGAAGTGGATACTTCCAGAGCGCTTGCCGAAAAATGTTATTTTTTAATTTTAGGATTTTAATTAAATTTTTGCTACAAAAATTCAAATTATAGATCACAGTTTACGAAAAATTTGCTTCAACTTACAAGGTTGCCAGATTTAAAACAAACATATTGTTATGAAAATGTTCACCCTGTATATGGGAATTTTATAAAATAATTTTTTTTTTTTTTTCTGTTCAAATAGTTATTAGGAGATGTTTATAATTGAGTTAATATACAAGTTAGCAATTAATTTTATATATGATAGTGTTTGAAATGAGTTAAATATCATAAAATTTATATTAATATTGATAAAGTTATGTTTAAAATTTAATTTATTAAAAGATTATTCAAAGTTAAATGTTATGTTTATTAAAGAAGATAGGAGAGTTGATATGCAAGTAAAGAATAGGAAACGAAAGGTATTATAGATAAATTGGCAATAAATTGAAGAAAAGTGAAAGAATCTTAAAAGTTATTAAAATTATGAAAGAAGTTATAATGAAATCGAAATTTTGGAATTGTCATACATCAAATTTTAAGTCAGATAGTAAACAGGGAATATAGGGTTAATAACCTAAAATAAGGCTGAGGTAGTTTAAAAAAAAAATCTAGTGGTAAAAAAAATTTTGGAAAAAAAAAAGAAAAAAAGAATAAACAAGTCAATTTTGACTAAAAATGGTTTTTTGTCAGAATATTAATTTATGGTTTATGTAAGAGGATTTATGTAGAGATTTGGAAAAAATAAATAAAAATATACACTGGTACAATGCAAAACGCTATTTAACTAAAAAATAAATAGAGTTTGTAAGGCATATAGGAAGACAACTAAAAGGGGAAAACCCAATAAAAACACGTAAGGAGGAGTATAGAAGTATAGAAATTGAGAAGCTGTGACCAGGTTAAGAGGAAGTATTGAGAAGAAGTGGCTGGTCAGAGAAAGTATGTGAAGATGAATTTGTCGGAGGAGTGTTAAGAAGAAAGTAGTTAGGATACAGAATCGTAGAAAAGAAGAACCGATGAAAGAATTTTTAAGAGGCCAAAATTATAATTATTTTTATATATTTTTTTGTAATGTTTATTATTTTTTTTACTAGGACCCAGCCAAATTTCTGAGACAAATTGTAAATATCATTACAATATATAACTGATAAAAAATAACGAGAACAATTTGTTTAAATACCCTAATTTTCCTTAAAACGTTATTTTTTATATCATATCAAATTTAATTTTTATACAAATTATTAATTTTAAGATTTAAAACGAACTTTTGTTACAAAAATTATAAAATAACAACAAAAAGTTGAAGAGTAACGTCACCACTAACCCAAAACCACTCTTTTACTTTCCCGGATCCATAGAAGGGAAAGTATAGTGAACGAGCACAAAAAAAAATCGATATTTCAATGGAAATATCCATTTTGAGGTCTCCCGGGAAGATTGAGAGTATTTCCAAAGTAAGGTCTATCTGTGTGTCTATCTGTCTGTGTTTAATGCGCCTATTAGATTTTGGTTTAAATTCGTGCATTGGATGGTCCTCAAGTACAACATTGATAGAATACACACGTAAGATTTTTTTTTAATTTAAATACATACAATACAATTTATTACAAAATGTTTTGTTGCAAGCATTAAATTCCCTATAATTTTTATATGAAACTTTTTCCAAAATTTCCATTAGTTGCGCCACTAAATGTGCATGTAGATTTTCAATAGTTTTTCGAGATTTTGAAGACAAACAATGCACTTTAAGGCGGCTCTACCGCAATGTAAATTCTTGTTAGCCTTTAAATTTGATTTTATTAAAAAACTATTTTCAGAAATAAATTCTAAATGAAATTGACTAAAGGTTGATGGTGCTAGATTTTTAAATTTCCATCTGTTTTTTGAGAAAAAAATTGAAATCGAAAAAAACTGATTAAATATGGCATGATCAACTTTTATAATTTATTTAGGACTTTTTAGATTTTTCAATTTTTTATCTTTATGAATAAATACGAAAAATTAATAATTTTTTCAATTAATAACAAGTACCGGTAGTCTAGCAATCTATGTTGTCGACTGACGTCATCCGGTGGCGAAATACATGAACATCTAGAACGATAGACGTCCCATTTAACTACGCGGCAAAACGAGAGAAAAATATTACACGCACAACTGTCTGTATACGAAAAAAGTGGGTGTTACGTGTAGGGATATTTTATGAAATAAGGAGCGGTAGAGCCGCCTTAATGCAAAATGTTCTACAGAGAATGAAAAAAATACACATGTAGAATTTTTTGCCTTTTTTTTAAATTTAAAGACAAAAGATGCACTTTTGTGCCAAATGATCTAGTGTAAAGATGTAGAGCATAAAATTCCATAAAACTTTTGTATTTAACTTTTTTTCGTATCCCCGTAGTTTCGTCGCTAGAGGGCGTCAGAAATACACATGTACAATAGTTTTCACCCATGATATAGGAGGTCGTAATTGTAGCAATTTGCAATGCAATGCGCGCATGCGCCAGCTTATGTCATTATTAACATTGAAATATCAATTCGGTAGACGTATTCACCATCGGCACACTATTTTAAATGTATTCCATAAATTATTGTAATGCTTAGTATTTTGTAATTAAAATAATCCTATTCTCTACAACCGAGCCGGGAGAGTTCTGGGGTGACACAGCCGATTTTTTTAACACTCTGCGTACGTTTCGCTAACCATGTTAGGATCATCAGTAGTTTATGATAAACTGTTGAGTTGATCATCAACTCCTGATGATGCTAACATAGTTAGCGAAACGTACGTAGAGTGTTTTGCTTCATACTACAAGGATGCCAATTTTTTTAAATAAATACACACAACTGAGGAAAAATTAATAAATTAAATTTAAAAAATCGACACTTACATTTTCTTTAGCTTGTGGTACATTAGCATCTTTACTGACTACCCCATTGACGCAGGATTCTTTCTTAACGCACGTCTTGCCTTGACCTCTACAAGCAATTTTTCCACTTCCTGGTGCTACTTCGTTATCCACATCGTTAGCTTCAAATCCGAAAGGTTGAGGTCTTGTAACTGGGAATGGTTTTTTATTATCCAGAGGATGTGAAGTTGGAAATCCTGGTTTCTTAGGTTGGACGCCTATAAAACCGTTTTCGTTACGTATTTTATCACCGTTACCTGCAAATTATACAATGTGAGCATTAAAAAATCTAATTGTAGTTTGGTTATTTACCTGCGGTAGAGAATTGACCGTTTAAGAAAGGATTCTTGCCGATATCAATATTGGCTCCAGTTTCCTTCGTCTCAGACGAAGAACTGGAGAAGTCTGATGAACTTCCAGCTTCGTAAACGCCATTTAGGAATGGATTCTTTTTAACATTGATTGGGCCAAAGTCCAAATCGCCTTCCTTTAAGTTACCAGGAAGAAGATTGACCGGAGGCAAACAATTTCCTAAAAATACAAAGATGTTGTTGTATGGTATCAGATAGAAAAAGGTTGCAAAACAAAAAAATATTTTCTTCTTGATTTACCTGTTTTTGAGCACTTTTTGTAATAGTCATAAGCTGCTTTCATCGGACTGTTGGGTCCCATCCACCAAAAGTCTCTGGGGTTCCCCGTTTGGTATGCATTTGGAGGAGTGACTAGAGAATTGACTTCGCTAGGACTAGCGCCGTCTCCTCGTCCCCCTTTGACGTGCGAAATATCTGCGAGGGCCGTGGAGATAAGTATCCCCACTAGTAATAGTGGAGACATCTTCTTTTAAATCTAAAATTTAATAAAATTAGTAAATAAAATATTTCGTTATGTTTAATGAAAATCTGGTCGATGTGGTGCTATTGTTACACTTCTTGCGATAGAAAGAAGTGTATAATTACGTAAATCGATTGAGTTTGGTTGTACCAGATGCATTCATATTTTTGTTTTTTTTTTCTTTATAATTTAATCAAAAATTACCTTTTTGTTTGCATTTTTAATTTGTTAGAAAATTTTAATCTTGATAAAAGTTTTTATATCTAATATTTTTTGTAATTTTTGTAAATATATTTAATAGGTATATATGTGCTTAACGGAAACATGGACAGCAAACTAGAAGTAGCAGACTGATATTTATTTTCAATCTAATTGTCTGTAAGGTGCGTTTTCTTTTTTATTTAAATAAATAAGGTAGACATCTTCAAAAACTTCGAGAATTATTATTAATTATCAAAACAAAATCAAAAACCTTGAATTGAAATTATGTCTAAAAATTTGAGAAAAATAAGCATAATCGTTAAAAAAATTTAAAAAAAAAACAGAAAAATATAAAATATATCGATGACTATAGAACATGTAGAAAACATATAAGAATAAAGAAAAATTAAGAAAATAATTAAAAATGAAAAAAAAATATAAAAAGTATAGAAAACTGTAAAAAAATATAGAAAAATGTAGAAACATTTAAAAAAATAGAAATACATCGAAAATATAAAAAAAGTAGAAGATATACAAATATATAGAAAACTACTTTGTGAAACATTTAAAAAATTTAAAAAAAAATTATTATTTTCTTAGTACTAGAATAATCGTCAATTTTGATTTATTTGTCCGCAAAAGCTCGTCTGATGAAATCTATATGACAGACACACTTGTTTTAAGATGCAAATCACATGAATAAACATTAATCGATTGAGTTTAATTGTACGAGATGCAAAAATACAGAATCATTAACAATTCTCAAAAGGAAACCAAAAACAATCACCGAAATTTCAAGTTTTCTCTAAAAATATGGAAAAAAGTCAAAGATAAACTTAAAACAAAGTAAAAAAACAGAAAAATATAAAAAATATTGAAAAATGTAGAATATATAGAAAAAAAAAATGAAAAATATAAATTATATAAAAATATATAAAATTATATAAAATATATAAAAATATATAAAAATATATAAAAATATATAAAAATATATAAAAATATATAAAAATATATAAAAATATATAAAAATATATAAAAATATATAAAAATATAAAAAAATATATAAAAATATATAAAAATATATAAAAATATACTGAATTTGAAATTATCTCTAAAAATATGAGAAAAAACAAAGATAAGCTTTAAAATAATTTAAAAAAAAAACAGAAAAATATTAAACAAATCGAAAAATATAGAACAATGTAGAAACTATAGAAGAGAAAAGAAAAATTAAGAAAATAATTAAAAATGAAAAAAATTCAGAAAAATGTAAAAAAATATAGAAAACTATAAAAAAATACAGAAAGATATAAAAATATTTAAAAAAATATAGAAAGTAGAAGATATACAAATATATAGAAAACTACTTTATGAAACATTTAAAAAATTTAAAAATATAAATTTTTATTATTTTCTTAGTACTACAATAATCGTCAATTTTGATTTATTTGTCCGCAAAAGCTCGCCTGATCAAATCTATATGACAGAAACACTTTTTTTAAAATTCAAATCAAATAAATAAAATTAATCGATTGAGTTTGATTATACGAGATGCAAAAATACAAAATCCTTATTAATTATCAAAAGGAAACCAAAAACAATCATCCCTGAAATTTCAAGTTTTCTCCAAAACTAAGAAAAAACGTCAAAGATAAACATAAAAAAAAATAAAATATCGAAAAATGTAGATATATAGAACAACAAAAAAATTAAAAATATATAAATATATAAAAAAATAAAAATATATAAAAATAAAAAAATATAAAATACTGTAAAAAAAAGTTATAGAAAAACACTAAAAAAATATAAATACAGTGAAAATGTACAAAAAATAACTAGAAGATATAGAAATATCAAGAAAAATTAGAAAATAATTATTTTGTGAAACATCTAATAAAAATTAATATTCTTTTCTCAACAAATGCACTTGAAAATATATAAAAAAATTGAAAATACTGAAAAAAACTAGGAAGTTATTGAAAAACATAAAAAAAAATAGAAATACAGTGAAAATGTACAAAAAATAAGTAAAAGATATAGAAATACCAAGAAAAATTAAAAAATAAATATTTTGTGAAACATCTAAAAAAATAATTTTATTTTCTCAACATATACACTTGAAAATTTATAAAAATATAAAAAAAATTAAAATACTGTAAAAAAATACAAGAATTTATAGAAAAACATTACAAAATAGAAATACAGTGAAATGTATAAAATAAGTAGAAAATATAGAAATATCAAGAAAAATTAGAAAATAATTATTTTTTGAAACATCTAAAAAAATTAATTTTCTTTTCCCAACATATAGACTTGAAAATATAAAAAATATAAAATACTGTAAAAAAATCTAGGAAGTTATAGAAAAACATTAAAAAAATAGAAATACAGTGAAAATGTACAAAAAATAAGTATAAATAGAAATATCAAGAAAAATTAGAACATAATTATTTTGTGAAACATCTAAAAAAAAAATTAATCTTTTTTTCCCAACATTGAAAATATTTTGAAATAAAATTTTCATGGTTATAATGTTTTGTTTGTATATTTTTAATCGTTTTGTCTTTATTTATTGCATATTTGATTGTGATGAGCGTAAAATATTGAATCGATAAATTAAGACGTGGCCTCTATCAAAGATTTCATACAGCCAGTTTTGATCCTTGAGCAGAAATTAATTTGTTATTTTAAATGTCAAAAAATTTCGTTCTCACACACACGAAATAGTGAGAGGAATGAGAATGAATCTTTCGATAAAGCAACTAATTATGTAATTATGGTGTATAGTTTGTTGTTTATGATTAGTAATAGTGTTATTATGGTTTATTTAATTTTAAATGAACTTTCATTTTTTTATATCAGTCAGAATAAAATATATTTTCGTTAATAATTAAAAATAAAATTTTTGACCCACGAATGATATGAAGGTAAACAAACCATATACTTAAACACCTTCAAGGTGATGAATATTTCTTATATTTCCCATATATACCGAGTGATTCCTAATTACATATCATTACATGATCTAACAATGGTTTGGTGATTTTAATTGAATATTAATAGTAATTTACTTCCAGAAAAGTAATTACTTGTAAAATATATGACTGCATACAATGATCTTTCGTGGTTCAGTAATCATAAGTTTTTATTATTTAGTTATATGTAAATAATTAAACTTTGTAGGCCATATTCAATGGCGTTACTAATTGAATTTAGTATATTTTTATTAAAATTTTCACATAACAGTAAATAGGAGAAATATTTCTACAAAGAGACCAAATTAATCCCCAATTATCAATAATAATAAAATTATATTAAAAAGTATGTATTATTAAATTTATTACTAATTTCAATTAAATATTACCATGTAAAAATACGGAAATTTGTGGAATTAATTTTTTTTTGAGACAATCATTAATTTTTTTTCAACATTTATTTTTTTTTAAATATGCAAATGATTCGATGCAGAATGTAAAGAAGAAATAAAAAGAGGAAACAAGTCAAACAGGAAATGTTACAAGCAGTAATAGACGAAGACAAAAGACATCATATGGAACTAAACGAAGAAATATTTTTGAATAAGAAATAAAGAACTTTTATCAAGATATCAAACAAAATAAAAGGAAAAATAAACATTGATCCATATGTATAAATGACAAACAAGGAAATATAATAACAGATAAAAACGGTTCAAAATTAGGAAGAATATTTTAAAGAAATATTAAATACAGAAAATGAGGAAGAGTAGATGAAATAAATCACATTTCTAAATATACAAAATTACGAAGAAATACTGCCGTCAAAGAGGGAAGAGATATCAGAGATAATACAACAACAAAAAAACGACAAGTCCCCTGGAGAAGACTAATAATAGCTGCTATTTCATTATCTTGTGAGGTATTTCCAGCACGTTTCGAAGCAACTAGCAACTTTAAACGCTCAACCAACTCATTAGGATCGTCCCAATACATGTATTCTATAGGTTTTTCATTGTAAATCAAATATCATCGTGTTGCGGCTGGTTTCGATAATCCTGCACCTTCTCGAGGATGAAACAGAGGGCGGATAATGTCCATATACTTTGCTCCTTGTACCTTTTAAATGTACTTTAGTATTTCGATGAACGCTCGTTGCTTCTAGAATGGTTTTATATCATCATAAGAAATTAATTAATACAAGCCTGAAGTTGCCACCACCCACTTCCATTCATTGCCAGCTTGAAGTACGTTTATTGTTTGATTTTTAGCATCAAACTCTATACGTTTGTTACCCAAAAACCACCAATCTTTTCCTGCATCGTACACTGGACCATACACTCGATGATCAAATATCGACAGAGACGCATTAACAACAAAAATATACTAGCTAATATGGGAACAAAAGACAATGCCAGAAGCGTGCGAAATGACAAAAAATGAAAAAAAAAGATACACTGTACAAAATAATAGCAAAGAGTATAGAAAATAGGTAAAGGAATATTTAGAAGAATTGGAGATTTCCAATGCGGGTTGAGAGTACTAAGATCACTCTAAAGCCATTTTTAATGACTTTTAAAAGGCTTCTGATACTTGAAACTATTAAAAGAAATCACCTCAGTATACCGAAAAAACTAGTAAATCTCATCAAAATGACCCTCGAACATACAAAAACGAAGATTAAAGTGAACCAGAACTCATCAGACAGTTTTGAGACAAACACTGAACTAAATAAGGAGATCGACTGTCTACTACGTTGCTTAATATTATATTAGAATGGAGAGTAAGAAAGAGTGGAATAAACAGAACAGGGATACTGAAAACAAGAACAACACAACTGTTAGAATACGCGGGTGATGTAGTAATGAATGTTGTTAACATTAGGAAAAGGGCTAAAAATTATCTGCAAAGCTTTCATAGAGGCAGCAAAAACAAAATTCACAAAAATGACAACACCACAAAGAAAAGATACAAAAGTAAATTTTCCAGTAGAATTAAACGGACAAAGGGTATTGGAATTTGAACAAGTAAAAATCTACGTCTATCTAGGTGTAGTTATCAATAATAATAATCTCAAAGAAAACAGTTATAAGACCAACGGCACTCTAGGGAAGTGAAACATGGATATTGAATAAAGAGGAAGGAAGTAAAATAAATCTACGGGAAAGAAAAATACATAGGAGAATATTAGGAGTGGAAAAAGAGGAAGGAGTTTGGTTAAGAAGAACAAACGAAGAAATAAAGAATTTATATGGAGAATAAGAAAAAGAGCAAAAGAATAAGATTGCTGGGTCGTCTACAAAAGGAAACCTAGGAAACCCTGACGAAAAAGTTTATTTAGCATTATTAAGAATTTAATTATAGTAGATAAAATCTTTAATACGTATTAGGACACAACAAACATTTAGTTATGACAATAACAAGGGCTTTAATTGTAATTATTACGGTTAGTTAACTTAAGTCAATTAAACACTTTAATAACAAATAGCAATAACCATTAGTAACCAAAGTTGGTAACCTTAGAAATCCAAATTATTGGGAGTATTAAATATTTTACTTAACATAATTAAACAAATTATTACCAGTAATTAAAAAAGTTGTGTAGTGACTGGTGACAAGTTTTATTAGTTTTGTGTTACTAAAACGTGGCTTAAAAATGGAATTTGAAGTACTTCTTATAAAATTTGGACTCGAGAATTTCCAGGACCGCTTTAGACGTAAGTTTATATATTAATCATACGATATTCTCTAATTATTTTTGTCTTGGATAGAATATATGTACCTTAAATGTTAAAATCTCAATGATCAGATTCTATTTAAATTACGTATTTAAAAAATTCTGTTTATCCAAGACAAAACTAGTTAGATAATATTCTAATATGATTAATTTGTAAAACTTACCTCTAACGCGGTCTAGGAATTCCATACCAAATACATCAAGTTCCTTTTTTAAATCACGCTTTTGTAACACAAAACTAATAAAAAATTTTGTCACCAGTCACTATACCATAACCAAATACCGAATTATAGCTCGTAGCTACCTGTGCAAGGCACGACGATTTTATTATTTTGTTGTAAATAACACCCACAAGTCATCATCCAAGCCTCAACCATAAATGACGCCAAAAGGCAATCAGTTACTTACAAATGTGCAAGATGTTGCGTCGATTACAGCCGATCTTGTGCAAAGTGCAAAATTGCCCTTAGTGTTAATTAAACCTATTAATTGTAGTTAATATACTTATGTCAGGCATCTGTTATACTTATTATAATTAAAATAATTTCAGAAAAAAAATTAATTGCTCGAATTAAACTGCTAGCTTACGGTGGATATATTTCAGAGGAAGAACTTCAGAAAACAAAATGTTTTTGGAGTAATTCTACAAATGTGATTGGGGTTAGCGAGGATTTCCTAATTAAACTAGTTTACTTGGCCTATTTTTCTCGGTGTACATTGAAGAGACAGAAGACATAAGAGAGAGGAGTTCAGGATTAAAAGACAGGGAACAGTGGAAAAAAAACCATCATCAAGCTGTGGGCCTAAAAGGTCAGAGTTTAACATCACATTTATATTTTTTTTCTATTCTGATACCAATGAAACTTTTATAAAATATCTTTTTTTTTCTCATTTTGTTTTAATAAATATTTGGCGTCCAACTTAAGATAACGATATTTCGTGCTACAGCTCAAATCCACGCCCTATCTGTATCTATAAGGTGGGGAGGGTGGGTAGCTCCACTAGTGGGCTGTCCCACTGCACTTAAGACTCATTAGGCCCATTGTGCACCCCCCTTAGTAAGTGAGGACTTGGTTCGTCAGACAACGAGTGGTACTCGCACCACTGTTCTCTCGTTTTGAGAGCATGTTATGTATCTATTCTCCAGCCATTTGTGGAACATTCCTACTGGTTAGTGAGTCTATTATTTTATTGAAGGTGGTCATGTCAAACGCATCAAAATTATGAAGGTAGTTACGTCGTACCTTCTAGAATTCAGCACTGCTCTAATTGGCACAATGATCCAAATTAACCCAATTTTTAACTCTCAACTACGCATTCTGGATCTGGTTTGCGCCGATGTTCTCGATACCATTTCATGCAATAAATGTGACCTGCCTTTATCAGAAATCGATCTCTTACATCCACCTCTGCTTATCTCTTTCCTAGGAATCAAAACTGAACCCCTTCGTGGCCATAAAACGGTTCCTTCCTACCAGTTTCATAAAGCCAACTTTGTTGATTTAAATAATTTCTTCACTGAGACTGACTGGTCATTCATATCTAATACTTAAGATATACCGTACAGTGTTTCCACAATATCGTCAAGGAAGGGTTCGCTAAGTTCGTTCCCAAAAAACGTACCAGAAACTGAGAATATCCTGTTTCGGTCGACTACTCGCTCCGCAAACTAATAGATGTGAAAAACAAGCTGCTAAATAGATTCAAACGAACACGTATTAATACTTACTCTGCTTATTCTGAGAAAAGACGCGAAGTTAAACACAAAACAGAGTTGTACTACCTTACTTTTATTACTAACTCCAAACTCCTAATGTCCAATAATGTGAAGCACTTTTACTCTTATATTAAAGATCTAAAAAGAAGCTCTGGCTTGCTAACATGAAACTTTCCCAAATCGGTATATCTGGTAATTACTCGAATTGGATCTACTTTTAGTTAACACAGCATGTTCTAATTCAAAACTCTATCTTTCGTGCCATATCAGTAGATTCTGGTGTCCCTCAGGGCTCCCACATTGACCATGTTTTATGTATATTGTTCTTTAAGAACGTGTTAAAATCATTTAAACATTGAAGATTCTGCCACGCCACTGATTTTAATTCTCTATTCCTTTTTCTCAACAACGGCTCCCACGAATGGTGGGGACATATCCCGCCAAGCTGGGCATCGTGACAAACTCTCTTCCACTTCAACATTTGTGCATATAACATCATAACATGTCATTTTTATAGTGCTTTATGATACCGGCGTACTTTTTTCAACCTAAAGTAAATTAGAAAAAATGTAATGTGTAATGTGTATTATTGGAATTTATAAGGTAACAGATCTTTTCCAATTTTATCATAAATATGCTAAGACCGCGTGTCTATTTTTTAACTCATCATGGATATTAGAACATTGTAGAATTCCTTAGGACAAGGTCCAGGATACCTATCATACTTTATATCTTTTTAATATGTACTGTTGAACTGTTTATTGTATTGTATTATATTATATTCTTGTAACTTTATGTCTTGGACAACATTTTATCTAAATGAGCTGTAGCAGATATAACCTGTTTGATTGATGTTTTTGTTGATAGTTCAATGAACTTTATGTAACCATCAAATTTATATGTTTAACCATGAACCTGACAGCTTACTGTTTAAAACTAGTCAGAAAGCCGGACGATATGTTTTATTGTTCCACGCCCCCTAAACGTGTAATAATTATAGGGTGGTCCTTCGAATTCTCTTATTCGACCACCCGATAGCTTATGTGTGATTATTTGAACCAAATCCTTTTTTACAAATTTACTAAATATATTTCGCTCGTCTAAATTATAATAAGGTTTATCTACTAGAGTTTGTTTAACCATCCTATGCCGTTACGTCATAATCGGTGACGTATTCTTCTGTTTTACGTTTGCCATATATTATTTGAATGTTACTTTATCCGTAACCTCAAAATTAAAATATAATTAATGACATATGTTAAGGATTGTCTTCAATGACGCATATTAAGATAATACATACATAATTTAGTAATTTTTTTTAACTTGAAAGCTCGGGTTTGTTTAATATTTATTACTCAATCCATCTGTTAAATTCGGCTAATTCAGAATATTAAAAGGGATACATCAAGATTTTGTGAAAATGGGTATAATTTTTCATTATACACCTTTGTATGAAGAAATATAAGCCATTCGCGCATTTGTGGGCGACAAATTAAATAATATAGCCGTGCGTCAACAATATTTAAACTAAAAGTAATATTGGTTACCTACCCTGTAGGAAATAATCGGCTCGTGTTGCAACTTGCATCTTCATGGGTAATAGCCATCATTATACGCTTGTTTTAATGTATTTTCTATTTTTTTAAGTTATTCTCTTACTTAATTTAAGAGTCTATACTATTTAGGATTTGTTTCTATAAATAAATAAATTACATCCCAAATATATGATGCTTCGAACCGAAATATTTATAACTATTATAAAATCAACAAATTAGGATTAAAAATTATCTATGTTGTAATTTCAACAAAACAAACTTAACTCGAATTGATTAGGTCAAAATAAGAGGTGATTGTGCAACAAAATACCTAGTCACATTGTTGAATCGTTGACGGTGAGTTTAATGTAATTATCGAACCGTCTTTAATGTTAAAGAACATTAGAATTTTGCAATGTAGGATTATTATAAACAAATAAATGAGTCGTTTCAGCTGTTGTTAGTTAAATATCAACACTAATATGAATTTTATTTTTTTTTAAATATCTATTCACGATTTCTGATAAGATGTAACAACGTTTTTTATTTGATTAGTTGCTTCAGCAAGTAGATAGTTAATAAATGATTTTATTTATTTTTAATAATTAACAAATTAATAAAATTTTGATTTTATTTTAATTATATTTTTTCCAGTTCCTATAACCTTTATTTATATATTTCTTATTTCTGTCTACTATTTTTCTTCGATTATCAGGTCAATAAAATCGACAAATTTTTTGTTCTTAAACTTATCACTTTATCTTTATCAGCTTTTCTTAAGTTTTCATGTATTTTTTGTATTAACACTTTTATATTTTTTTGTATCTGTAATATAAGTTATCCCCTATAATTTGTTTATTTTATTTTTAAAAATTAAAAATTTTTGTAAATTTATTAAATTCTTTATACTTGTTTTGATTATACTATTTTCCACCTACTTTATTTGACAATTTTTATTCTATATTCTACATAATAATTATTATTTTCTATATCATAGTCTGTTTCTTCTTTTTTATATACTTCTGTTCCATTTTTAATTATATTTTTGAATGCAATTTATTTATTGATTTTATATTCATCTGTGCATTTTCGACTTTTATCCATATATTATTGTATTTTTAATTCTATCTGATTTTTTCCTTATTTATTTTTCAATTATTTTCTATTTTTCTTCATATAACTTCTTCGTCTATTTTTATGTGTTCCTTGTATACTATTATTTAATTCTTCTTTTTGATTCTTATTTTGAGCTAAATTTTTTTTATTTTAATTTCCAATTTCAGCCGAAATGATATTAATCATTTTTAAAAGTAATACTGTATATTTTTATATGTTTAACACGTGCAAAATTTTTGAAAATTAATAATAGCATACAAATGATATTTTCAGTTCAAAAGAAAATTGAAAACGTTAACAAAAGTGCTCTGATCGCCCCTATACAATTCTTATGAACGAAAACTTGTCTAATGTAGGAAAGGATTATAAAAGGATTAAAAAGTGTTTAAGAAAGATTAAGAAAGGATTAAGCAAAGACAGAGAAATAGCTGAAAATTATTTTTATGATTATAGGTCAACCATTAGAGGGCTTAAATATAATAATAAAAATTTCTTGAATAAGGATTCCCTGTATATTTTAGCATATTTAGACGCGTCCTGGGAAAATACTTTTTTTTAGAAAATGTTGATCTACTATTTTTCATACTTCTTCCTTCATTAAATTTGCTTTTTTTTAATTCTTCCAAGCTTTTAGCTTTTCCTTATTTCTGTTTTCAATTATTCCTTATTTTTCTTCATATAACTTAAAAATGGTCTTTATAATGACATTTTTAGTTCAAACATTTTTTAAAAACGTTACCAAAATGCCCTGATCGCCCCCATTCAAGCCTTTTGAACCAAAAGTTATCTAATGTAAGAAAGGATTATGAAAGGATTAAGAAAGGATTAAAAAGGATTAAGAAAAAACTAGGAAAGAATTAAGACAGGATTAAAAAAAGTTTAAGAAAGGTTTACGAATGGATAAAAAAAGGATTAAGAACGTGTTAAGAAAGGAATAAGAAAAGATTTAGTAAGGATTAAAAAAGAGTAAGAAAAGATTAAGAAAGGATTAAGAAAGGATTGAGAAAGTTTTAAGAAAGGATTAGGATATGATTAAGAAAGGATTAATAAATGATTAAGAAAGGATTAAGAAACGATTAAGAAACGATTGAAAACGTATTAAGAAAGGATTAAGAAAGGGTTAAGAAAGGATTGAGAACTTATTAAGAATGGATTAAGAAATAATTAAGCAAGGATTAAGAAAGGATTAAGAAAAGACTAGGAAAGAATTAAGACAAGATTAAAAAAAGATTGAGAAAGGATTAAGAAAAGACTAGGAAAGAATTAAGACAAGATTAAAAAAAGATTAAGAAAGAATAAAAAATGGATTAAGAAAGTATTAAGAAAGGATTAAGAAAGGAATAAGAAAGGAGTAAGAAAAGAATAAGACAGGATTAAGAAACGATTGAGAAAGAAAGGATCAAGAAAAGATTGAGAAAGTATTAAAAAATAATTAAGAATGGATTAGGAAATAATTAATGAGGGATTAATAAATGATTAAGAAAGGATTAAGACACGATTAAGAAAGGATTTAGAACGTATTACGAAAGGATTAAGATAGGGTTAAGAAAGGATTGAGAAGTTAGTAATAAAGGATTACATACAGATACATTTTTTTTTTTGGAAAATGTTGATCTACTATTTTTCATAATTTGTCCTTTATTAAATTTTTGCTTGAATGTATTCCGTTCCTTTTTATTGTTATTTACATAATAATTTCATTAATTAATATTATATTTCGGTTTTAAAATCATTTGTAATCGTATCCGACGTTAATAATTTTTTTGAATCGGATTTTCACTTTTACTTAGTACCCAGACTATGTGGGCATTACAGCAATTACAATCATTTATACATCGTATTTTTCGGAGTAGTTTTTTCCAAAAAAGGACGCGTCTGGCATTGACCACTTCATAATAAAATTTAATGAAATATTGTTGAAACGTAATACGTATATTTATAACAGAATGAATCGCTTTAAACCACTCCTTTTATTTAATAAGATTTCTTTCAATGTTTATATAAAACTAGAAAAATATTAATAATGTTCATTCATTTATAATAATTATAGTTTTATTAAAAAATTGAAATATTAATATAAGTAGGATCGAGATAAATTAATCATATAAAGTTAGAAATAAAAAAGAGAAAAAGGAGACTTCAGTGCTCAGATTTTTTTATACCAGCAGCAAATTTTAAAATTAGTTTAAAAATAAGATAATTTTTTTTTAAATTAAGTTCATGTTACAATATTTTCAAAATAAATATACACAACAAATTTTATTACTTTATTTTTACTTCTGCCTCAAGAAAATGAGCACTTAGCATTACTCCACACATTAAGCTAAGTCTCTACAGTTCAGAAAAAAATAATAACTACAAAAAAAAGTTGAAGATTGGTTTGTTTCTATAATTTATATTAGGATTGTGTTTTTATTAACCCACTAGTATTTCATTTTACGCACTAGTGCGTAAAGTTGAATTTTACGCACGACAAAGTATGTGTAAAGTGAGTAATTTAGAAAAGAGTTTTTTTGTGCATATAATTATAAAAACCAGTAGTCTTTGATCATTTTCGCTTTTTCTTGCCAAATAAATATTTTTCTTCCTTTCAAAACATAAAATTTTTCTGATACAAAAAAGTTAAAAATAAGATTATTATATTTTTTTTTCTTTTTTTTTATAATTTAAAATTTATATGTTATACCTTTAGAACGTGTATCTTAAATGTAGGTTACATATCTTCTTCGAATTACGCAATAAAAATTTTTGTGACTAAGTTGGATCAATGAAGGTGAACTAGAATCGGTTTTAGTTATATTATTAAAAAAATTAATCCTGCACTCTTCGAATTTTAAAAACAGTTATACAAGGAGGACCAAAAATATTTGGAGCGTTAAAAATAAAAAAATAAATATGAAATTAATGTATATATTTTTTTACTAACCTAAGCTAAAATGGAAAAAAATTGTAATTTTTTTAATTTCCCTTATTTTGTACGAAATTTTAAATTTGACGATGTCTTTTTATTTCACTTCTTTAAAATAGAAACTCAGATATAACTTTAAAACCATTAAATTAGATCCCTAAAATTTTTATTGATGATGGCTGATCATATTGACGAAACAATATCATGTAATAATATATATTTGGAAGTGTACAGCACCGTATTTAAAAGAAATAATTTGTTAATGGAAATGTTGAATTTTTAATTTTTAGTATCAGATTTATCCGTTTAAAAAATCATAGTATTGTCCCATTAATAATTATGGACCCTGTATACAAGGAATTAAGAGGCCCGCATACCAAGTGACTTCATGGTTGGAGAATTACCCAAGGAAAATATGTTTTTATTCTAATAAATTGAGTGTCAAATGGATTTTTTAGTATTTTCCTACCCCCTAGTCCAATTTGATTTGTTTTTGGACGAAATCTCGCCTAATATGGTGACTAAAAATATGCAGATTTTTTCATGATATTTAAAATATTTATTAAAAGAGCACGTCTGTCCTACTTTTTTCAAATTTATCTAAGGAAAAAGTTAATACTCGTATTGCTTTTACTTAAAATAATTTTAAAAAGTGCCACAGACGTGATCTCACGAATTAAATAAAAAATCTATTGATGAAAACCGGAGCTTCCTATCTTTAATATTAACGGAGCGCCCGTCCAAAAGTAATTTTAGGCAATGATATTGATGACTTTTAAGATGAAAATGAAATTAAATTTATCTGTGTCAATTTTTCTAAAATTTTGTGGAAATTGTAGCAACTGTTTTTGATAAATAATTTTATTTAAATAAAATATGTCTTCATTTTTAACGTTTCTGTGGGTATTTAAGGCCAAAAACCAAAACCAGACACCGGGAAATTAAATGTTTCAAAAATTTTATAGTTCCCATAACAATATTTGAAAGGGCACAAAATTTTATAGTTCCCATAACAATATTTGAAAGGGCACAAAAAACGCTACAGGAATGAATTTTTTCTTGATTTTTAAAATAAAATTGGCGGCATTTGAGAAAAAAGCAAAAATTACGATTTTGGTTTTTTAGTTTGTAAGATTGTCAGATTTATAAATTTTGATAAAATTCTGTAGATTCCTGCGTATTAATTTTTATATTTTCAAAAAGCGAGAACTTATTATTATAAGAAAAACTACCCAAAAAACTTAAAAGAAAAGAAAAATTTAATAAAATATAATAATTTAAAAATATAGATACTAAAACAAGCAGCCTGCATAGGGCATATTCTAATGTACAGGGTGTTAGATAGCACCGCGGAGTGTAGAATCTTTTTTTTAATTTTCTAATACCTTGTAGAAGGTTCTTAGGAAAAGAAAAATTAAGAAAATTTTTCCAGAAAATTAGAATTTCAGAAAACAGTCTGGTTGGACCGATTTGGCTAATATTTTTTTAACGTTCGTAATAGTCCGAATAAAATTTTTACGGAAAGAAAAATTAGAAAGGTGACTGGAAAATTATATAATTCGGAAAATATAGCAAAATAGAGAAAAAAGGGAAAAATATAGAAAATAAAGAAAAATGGGATACAACAAAGGATATGGTGAAATATTTCTAAAAAATAATGAAAAGCAGGGAAAAATAGGAAAAAAACATAGAAAAATGAGGAATAATAGTGAAAAGTAAAGAAAAAATAGAGAAAAATAGGGAGGAATTAGGAAAAAACGGGTAAAATAGGTAAAAATAGGGAAAGAATGGGAATAAGAGCGGAAAATAAAGTAAAATAGGAAAAAATAATGAAAAATAGGAAAAAATACAAAAAAAAATGCAAAATATAAAAAAATAGTGAAAAAAGAGAAAAATAAAGAAAAACAGTAAAAAATTGGAATAACTAAGAAAAAATAATTAAAAATAAAAAGAAATCTGAAAAGATTGGGAAACATAGGAAATAATTTCTAGAAATACAGAAAATAGGGAAAATGGAGAAAAATACATACAAATATGGACAAATAGGGAAAAATAGGGGAAAACAGAAAAAACTAATGACAACTAGGAAAAATAGAAAAAAGAGGCAAATGGGAAAATATAGGAAAAATAGGTACAAATAGGAAATAATAGAAAAAAAAATAGTGAAAAACAGAATAGAAAATTCTAGGGACAAACAGTTAAAATAGGGAAAAATGTGGAAAATAGGAAAAAATTATAAAAAACAGGAAAAATAGAAAGAAACAGTAAAAAGGAAAAAAGTAAACGAAAGGGAAAGAGAGAAATATTAAAGCACGTTTAGAGTTGAAAAAATAACGTAAAATACTTCGTTCTTGAAGGGGATCCCTCGACCGCACAAACTTTTTTTAGGTAGTCCTGAAAAAGTTTTCAGGAAAAAAAATTCGGCATAATTTCAACTGAAAGTTAGAAAATTTTACCAAATTGTAAAAATCATAAATTTTGTGTGCACTCTCGATTTTCAAAAATTCATGATCACAAACACCTTTATTGAAATTTGGACAGGACAACGTCTGTCGGGTCAGCTAGTTATAAATAGTTTTGAATGGTGGAAATTGACATTGAAATATATAAAATTATTATAAATACAAATTATAAAAAAGTATCGTAAACTCAAATTCTCGAATATTCCCGTCCCACCCCCGGCCCCCGCGGAGGTCGCTGTCGGATAGTAGTCGAACTAGATAAAATTGTATTAAAAATAACTATATAATAACGAAGTTTGACACTAATGCCCTTTGGTCTTTATTGCCTGAGAAAATTTTTCTTTAAATATATATTCTGCGTCACATTTCAAATATACCACCTCTTTCCGCATTCAATTTGGACTAATAATAACGAAGTTTGACCTTAAGGAACTTTAGTCTTTGTTTCTGCGCATGATTTTTATTTATATATTTATTCTACGTCACATTTATAATACAATGCCGTTTGTTCCATTTAAATCTGACTACTAATAACAGAGATATCCCTCTGCATACTTTCCCTCGTCCCTGCGACACCCGCGGAGGTTCATTGCATTCATGCTATCTCTATCTACTTAAAATTGAACCCAATCTAAGTCGAAAGTTATTTCATGTTCGATTTATTATTAAAAAAAATAATCAGTCATACGTTTCTTTTTCCTTGGGCCACACTATAATCCATATTCTTCTCGACCTCTATATTTTAAAATCTGAATTTACTTCTATTTCTGGTCTATTGTCACCACTTCCATTAAAAAAAGAAAAGGCAGATTTTGCAATATGCCAAATTTTTTTTTATCAATTATTTCTAATTCCAACAAAAAACTAAATGACTGGCGCCCGTAAATTTCACTTAATTTAATTATATTACTTCTTGGTATATTTCAAAATCTATTCCTGATGATGAACCCATAGAAATCTGAGCTAAATCACAGAAAATTAAATAAAAAAAAACTTACGTTTCGCAATTTTCGCACCCAACGTGGGACACGAAATTCCTTTTTTAAAGGTTGGAGGAGTAAACACGAATGAAAATTAAATTAAATTTATTTTTAAAGCGATTTCCTTGTTGAAATTTGAGATAAATTATTTGGTGATCAATTGACTTAGCTGAAGAGAGAGAGAGGGAGAGAGACCGTTAGTTGAAATGAAGATATTTTTTGAGCAGAAAGCAAGCGGTGTCAAAAAGAGACCTCTCAGATTTTTATACATCTGATGATTATTACAGATGACGTGAATGTAGTAGGTACCATGAAGTAAGCCGCTGTTGTGTATATACGTGTGCCGTGAATATAGCACGTAACGTGAACCCCAAAATTTCGATGGGAAAACGGTATAATACTATGTCCACGATATATAATTAAAATATAAAGAGAAAGCAGTGTATTGCGGACTGTCGGTTTATAGGTAAACCATACTTGATTTTTGATGGAAGTGAAATTTTTCAGTGAAAATTTTGTCGTTATTGGAAGTGATGATAACAGAAAAAAATAGAAGTAAATTCGGATTTTAAAATATACAGCATGAGAAGAAAAATAGATTATAGTGTGGCCCAAGGAAAAAGAAGCGTAACAGCTTAATATACATTTGAAATTGAAATAAACCTAATGAAAAAAAGTTGTAATTATTTATATAAAAAAATGCTTAATCATAATTATATCCATACAGATATAATACCCAAACCTAAACAAATTATACCATAAAAGTACTTAAAAAACTTAAAAAGAACTAAATGACTAGTTTAGAATCTAAAATAGTAAAGGAATGTCCGTGGGAATTCCAACGCCAAGTATAAACGCGTACAGGCTATTACGTGCTCGAAATGATAATTAAACAACAAGATAATTATTACAAGCGTCTCCATAATAGACAGTAGCTAGGCTAATTCAACCAGATATAACAAAACAAACGTCACAAATAAGGTGATTTTTTGTCTAATCCATTCATCAAAATATTATATCTATTTTTTTTGTTTATTAAGTACTGTGCAATCTGTTATTCATTGGCTGCTGTCAATTGTAAGAATGTGGTAGTGGATCGGTTTTAATTCATTCACAGTAAACTCGTGTCTATTTCATGGTTAGGGAAATACTGATAATTTAATAAGTGCTTTAGTGCTATTTATCATATACGAGAAGCAACAGTTTTGTCTACGGTAAATCCTAAATTTGTTGTTTTAAAAATAATATAACAGATCCTGTTATATACCCTCCAAAAGGACTGATATTACTTCAAGCCGACCATTTCAATGTTGCTAGCATTGCAAAAGTAAATATGTTTATCATTTTGTTGAGCGAATAACACGTCGAAATTATTTTATCAACGTCATTGGTTCGGGATTCGGAATAATACCGACAAAGTAATATTTGACAATATATTTCTCTATCATTTTATGTTTTCTTCCTCAGACTGTCGCATTTTACTATACCTAATATTTGGTTAGAGCGTGTCAGTATTTTGACGCTTGGCCTCTTAGTTTTAAATCCAATATAAAACATTAGGATCATTTTTTAACTACACAAGGTTTTTCCACTACACTCTACAATAATTTCTCTGACTCTGGGTTCATCTGGATCGAAGTAGAAATGCCTCCAATATTTTTTGTTAGTTCTTGGTCTAACGCCGCGATGCCAGCCTTCTACCTTATTATTTGTCCTGTGGCGATCATTTAAGGTTCTGTCATATACATTCCACATTTCAAGAAAAAAGAGATGCTCTCCATTGCCTTCTATTTCTACATTCTATATAACAGTCCTCAAAATAATCCCCTTATTCATTCCTTCCTGTTAGAGAGATACTTCAGAATCAAAATGGGACACGTCCTATCAGATTATGGAGTACTTGAAGCAGGAGCAGTCCTTTCAGCACAATTATACACAATTTTCACCTCAGATAATCCCGGATCTCCACACACAATGCTCAGCTTGTATGCAGATGATACTACAATCGCGGCAAGCAGTTTAACAAGGGCTTAAACTACCTACAAGATCACTTGGACGATTTAGAGAATTGGTTCGTAAAGTGGAAAATTGTGATTAACGCGGATAAGTCCCAAGCCATCTATTTCAGGAAGAGGAGGAACTACCCAGATGGACACCTGGGAATCCTAAACACCAATATAGCATGGCAGGACAAAATAAAATATCTAGGAGCTCTAACGTTCAGAAAACATGTAAAACGAATAGAAATAAAATCCAAAGTTAGCAAAATATTTGTTTATGGGAAGCAATAAACCTACCTTGCTATGTTTCCAATCGATGGATACTCCGGGATCTAAAATCCACCATGGTTTTAGATACCTTGAATAACGGCCAAAAAAAAAAAACAGAAAACACAAAAATTACAATTGTCCGCCAAAAAAACCAAAAAAAAAAACCACAAAAAAAGATTTGCCCCACCAAAAAAAATGCTTTTTAAATTATGTTTTAGGTACAAGAAAACATTACTCAGGACTAAGAGACTGACAAATCCATCCACAAAGCGACTGAATAAAACAGACAGACAATTGGGATAGAGGCTCCGGTCGTCCCGTAAAAACAAAATGAAGATCAGCCAGGAATCCGCCAATGCGGAATACGGCGATATCATAGCACAGCGAGGATCGTGAGGCCAAGGGGACTTGGGTCAGAAAAACAAACCCTCGATATGTCCATAGTGGCGGGAATTTCGGGGGAAAACGCTGGAAAAGTGGCAGGAGACTTGGGGATCAAGTGCTGATTAGGTACAATATCCCCTTGGCTCGGGCTCATGAAGTGGATGGATGATGGCAGTGCCTTTCGTCAAAAATGCTCGTCTTCTATCAGCACGTTGAACTGGTCTGCTAGTAAAGACAAGGGTGTAGTAAATGCGACGATTACGGTCCCCCCTGCCCTGCCCCGTTTCTTGCGCATACGTGTTACTTATATTTTTCTTGTCGAACTATTTAAGACTGACAAATAAGGTTTCCTGTCATAATTCGAAAATTGAACTGGTAATTTTGGACAATTTTCGAAGTATCTCAAATCCTATCAAAATTGAAGGAAAATGGATAAGAACTTTTCTTAGATATTTTCAAATACAGCAACAAAAAATGTACTCTTGATATTTATCAATATTTGCCCTAGTTTTTGAAATTTTTGGATAGTAATTTAAATTTTTTTTCCCCAACTTTTTCAATAATTTTCTGAAAAACAGTTTAAATAAAACTTGTTGAGATATTTAATCTCTATATTTCCGTGTTTTTTTTTTGGAAAATGGTTCAAATAAGACTTAATTCAACTACTATATTAATGTATTTTTTTTCAAATATCTTAGTTTCATATAGGTATATCGATTTGTAAAAATTAAAGCCCACAAGAAATTTTCAGATAATTCTGATTTTCAATAAGCTTCGTAACGGTACTTCAAGGTTAGGTTAGGTCTACGTAAGTTAAAAAATACGTGAAAAACTGAAAAGTGAGTTATAACATTTTTTTTTCCTTAAGAAGACCCTTTTTTGTGTAAAATATTTTCACCAAAATTATCCATCTTTTCTATTTCTATGTCTACTTGTTTAAAACTTTTTTTTTAAAAATTATTTTTTAAATTTTGTTAATTAAAAATTGCTTTAAAAAATCCTTGAAAATTCCTTTTAAAAAACTACTTAAAAAATCTTTGAAGAACATGAATAAATCCTGGAAAATGATTGACAAAAATTATAAAATTTCCTTGATAAGCTCAAAAATGAAAATCCTTGAAAAAATCATAAAATCTCCTTGAAAATTGCTTTAAAAAATCCTCGAAAATTTCTTTTAAAAAACTGATTGAAAAATACTTGAAAAAAATGAATAAATCCTGGAAAATTATTGAAAAAAAATGAAAATCTTTTAATAAATTTTAAAAACTTCTTGAAAATTTCTTTAAAAAATCTTTGAAAATTCCTTTAAAAAAACTACTTAAAAAATCTTTGAAGAACATGAATAAATTCTGGAAAATGATTGACAAAAATTATAAAATTTCCTTGATAAGCTCAAAAATGAAAATCCTTGAAAAAATCATAAAATCTCCTTGAAAATTGCTTTAAAAAATCCTCGAAAACTTCTTTTAAAAAACTGATTGAAAAATACTTGAAAAAAATGAATAAATCCTGGAAAATTATTGAAAAAAAAAATTAAAATCTTTTAATAAATTTTAAAAACTTCTTTAAAATTTCTTTAAAAAATCCTTGAAAATTCCTTTAAAAAAACTACTTGAAAAAGCTTTGAACAATATACATAAATCCTGGAAAATTTTTGACAAAAATCATAAAATTTCTTTGGTAAGCACAAAAATGAAAATCATTGAAATAATATTAAAAAATCCTTAAAAATTGCTTTAAAAAATCCTTTAAAATTCCTTTTAAAACACTGCTTAAAAAATCCTTGGAAAAAATTAATAAATCATGGAAAATTATTGACAATACTTTCAAAACTTCTCTGATGACCACAAAAATAACGAAATTTGAAGAGGTTTGCTCAAAAAATACGACTTGTATCGTGTTTCCTGCAAAACTCAAAAAAGTGCAAAAACCCCGGAAAAATGTAATTAGAAATTATCCCATTTCGCTCATTTTCTATATTCAAAAAATGGTGAAAATTTCATGTTGACACATTAAGGCGTTCCAAAGTTATGAGGTTTTCTAGCTTTGCGGATTACAACCAGACAAACAGGCAGACAGACATACAGACCACAGAAAAAAATTAAGTTGTTCAGAATTCGATGGTGATCATTTCTCTAGAAGATAATATAGCCCGTTTTCTTTTAGTTACGGAAATAGCGATTTCATATAAGTCGTATTATACAACTCCCTTTTGGGTCGTCATTAACAAGTGCACAATATTGCAATAAAAATTATAATAAATATTATTTTAAAGACAATTATTTGTTGATCTTTTCCTACTTGTTTATTGTTTTCTCAAACCCACCTCCACAAAACAACAATTTTCGTAGGAGTAAACTATTTGGGGGCGAAATGGCATCGGGAGCGAAACGGCGGGGGCTAAACTGAGGTAGCGAAACATCCCCATCTCTCCTTTTCTTTTTGTCTCGAATTTTTGATTCTGAGTGACAGCCCTAATAACCAATATTGTATTTTACTTTCCCGGATCCATCAAAGGGAAAGTAAGGTGAACGAGCAAAAAAAAAAAATTGAGATATCGATGGAAATATCCATTTTGAGGTCCCCCAAGAAGATTGAAACCATTTCCAGCGTATGGTCTGTGTCTGTGTGTCTGTGTGTCTGTGTGTAATCTTCCACGATAACTGCCGAACCGTTTGACCAATCAAGCCGAAATTTGGTACGGAGGGTCGGTGTGTGCCTAGAATGCGACCATTAGTTTTTGGTTTAAATTGGTACAGTATAAGGTCCTCAAGACCGACATTGATTGAATACACGTGTAGGATTTTTTGCCTTTATTTAAATTTTATGGACAAACAATACACTTTAGTGGAAAATGTTTTAACACAAAGTTTTAGGGCATAAAATTTCCTACAATTTTTATATCAAACTTTTTCCAGAACTTCCAGTAGTTGCGCCACTAGAGGGCGCGCAAAAGACGTGCATGTAGTTTTTCCAAGTTTTTTCACATTTTGAGGACAAACATTGCACTTTGGTGCAAAATGGCCAAGTGCAAAGTTATACAGTATCAAATTTTCTTTAACTTTTATATTTAACTTTTTTTCGAATTCCCCATATTTTCGCCGCTAGAGGGCGAAAAAATGAACAATTAGGAGTTTTGCCTTTTTTTTTAATTTTGAAGACAAACAATTCCTTTGAGTGCAGAAATGTTTTACTGCAAAGTTGTAGTGCATAAAATTCCCTACAACTTTTGTTTCAAACTTTTTCCAGAATTTCCAACAGTTGCGCCACTAGAGGGCGCGTAAAAAATGTGCATATAGGTTTTCTCTAGTTTTTCTTGACTTTGAGGACAAATAATACACTTTAGTGCAAAATGTTGTAGTACAACGTTTTAGAGTATAAAATTTCCTACAACTTTTGTCTGAAACTTTTTCTAGAATTTCTAATAGTTGCGCCACTAGAGGGCGCGTAAAAAATGTGCATGTATGTTTTCTCTAGTTTTTCTTGATTTTGAGGACAAACAATGCATTTTAGTGCAAAATTTTCTGGTTCAAAGTTGTAAAGCACTTTTATGTTAACCTTTTTATCGAATTCCTTATAGTTTCGCCGCTAGATGCCTAGATGGCGAGAAAAATACACATTTATAATTTTCCATTTGTTTAAAATTGGAGGTAAATTATGCTCTTTAGTGCAAAATGTTTCAGTACAAAGTTGTAAAGCATAAAATTGCCTATAACTATTGTATGAAATTTTTTCCCGAATTCCCAATAGTTTTCACACATGATTTTAGGAGATCCTAATTATAGCAGTGTGATATACAACGTGCGTATGCGCAGCTTATGTCATCAATATTGAAATATCAATTCGAAAGACGTATTTTTGATGTGTTCCATAAATTAATGTAATGCTTAGTATTTTGTAATTAAAATAATAATAATAAATAACACATTCGCTACGGTCGAGCCGGGAAAGTTCTGGGGTGACACAGCCGATTTTTTTTATTTTGTTCTTAGTTATTTCTATAGTACAGATATTTAAGTATACAGTGTACAAATATTTAACAGATTGTACTGTACAAATTCATTTTAATTCTCCAGGTGTGCTAATTTTTGAACTTAAATAAGAGCATTTTGAAGTTGAGTTGTTGCAAGTATAAAATTCCAATTTACTGCTAAAACAGCTATATCATCAGCAACATATTTAAGGTTTGCAGTGTAAATAACATATAGGATTAGTCCAAGACCCTGTGGGATACCTCATCTTTATAAGCAGTATTTAAATCTTGCGCGGATATGACTTCAAGGAAGTTTTTCTTAAGTTCAAATAGTAAGTCTTGATGCAAAACTTTGTTAAAAGCTTAGCTGATATCAAGAAGGGCTTTTGCATAATAACGTTTATCTTCGAAGGATATATTTATATTCGTATTAATATCTGAATCCAATCTGGTTGTCAGGTATCAAGTTTTTACTATGGATAGTTAAAAACAGTAAGTTTTTGAAACTATACTTTTCGACAAAGTACCACTGAAGATTCTTGTAAGAATGAAACATATATAGTAATGGTCGGAGTGTATAGTTTCAAAAACGTAGTCTCTCTGTTTTTGATTTGATTGCGAAGTGCCCGTTCACCCTAAGGCATTATGATGGTGGATGGGTTCTACTACCTACTGGTATCAAGTTGTAGTTTATAAGTCGCGTTTACAAAATTTCATCCTATATAGCAGCTTGCCCGGTTGGATCCCCTTCAACCTACCTATAATCTTTTTTCATCTTCCTTGTCATTATTGGTTTCTGCTGGTTTTCCATTAAATTTTCATAGGGAAACTTTTCTGCTTTTTTCTTCTGATAGAGTTAGATTTAAAGACTATTATTTTTTTTAACTAACTCTTTTAGCTGCATTAATAATTAATAAGTTGCTTATTTTTGTTCTGGATTGTTCTGTTCCTGTATGATTGTTGTGTACTTCATTTTCCAACTCTTCGTGTATATAAATGATGTCACCTTTGTTTAATTTTTTATTACGTTTTATCTATTAGATAAATTCATAATGTATATATGTTTTGCATAAATTTGATTTTTAGTCGCCTTGAAATTTAATTTCTTCTTTGTTTATTTACATTACAGGATATAGAATGCTTAATTTATATTAAACTGTATTCACAAATTTCAATGAAGTTAATCTATAAATCCGTGTGTATGTATAGTCTATCCAATTTTTCTTTTAACATTTTGACAATTCCCAGCTGAGTTGGTCAAAAATAAAATCACTAAATCTGCACAAAATTGTAATTGTCTATTGATCGATTTTAAACTCAGATTAATGAGTTTAAAAAAATCTCGCGATTTGAGACAGAACAGCAGATCCTTTTGAAATTAGTTGATAATTTCCAACAAAAAAAGGCTGAAATAGTCTTACCCTTGAAGCAGTTTGTGATGTAAGTAGAAAAATACGTACCATAGTAAACAGTAAAAGAAAATAGTATTTCATATTTACTATCTCTTTTAGAAAAAGTCTGATGCTCTACATATAAATAAGTTTCTGTTTAGGTACGTAATTGATAAAAAACCTAGCTGAAGAAAAAACTTAGCTGAAGCAAAAACGTAACAACCTTTGTCAATAGAATGTTGAACTGACTGAATTTATTTCCGACATACCCCAATTGTTTAAAAGTAGGTTATTTTGTGACGTATTAATCAACAATACATTTTATTCCTTTTCCAGAATAATAAATATTTAGTAATAAATTTAAATATGCTGAATTATATTGTCTGTAATTACATTTTTTATGCATATTATGTTTAAATAATCCACTAATTTTTAGACTTAGTACTGGTCCAGTAGACACATCCAACTAGATTAGCCACAATATATATTTTAACACATGATTACTAGTTAGTCTGACATCTATCGTTTTGAGAAAAAAAGAAATATTGGACAGAGTATATATGTGGTGCTCTGATTTAAGTCACAGCCACATAGTGTTTTTGCCGAAGTAATTTAATTTTCAAATTTTGAGTTGTCAAGTTTGACACCATTTTTTTGATGTGTCATTTGATGACAGTTTTGTGTTCGAATTTTAGGCGAATTTAGGTGAACTACCAATTCGTACACTTGGTTAAACCTTTGGTTATTAAAGAAATGTCACTTTGAAATGTCATCTTGGAATGCGAAGGGCATGACAAGTAGGCGCCTAAACGCAACTCTCAATCCATGTCAAATGTCAATAGTGCAAACACAAATCACAATAGGCGAATTCGTGATTTAAAATTAAAGCAGTTATTTATCATTATTCATTACACCTACTGTTTAGAAGAATGTTTGTCATTTCTATATCATTCACTTCCACCTGAACATCTTCCACTTCGATGTTCAGGCTTAATAAATAACTTTCCTTTTCCATTTTGACTTTGACTAAATTTTTAACATAAACTCACACTTTTGCTCGTGTACTCACCTTTGGTGACAAAGTAACATATGTCAACCAGATTTCACCCAGCTTTAAACTTAGGTAGATATTGGTATACGAAAACAATAACGTCACGAAGGGCTTAATAGTGACGTCACATATGTCACAACTACCAAAATATCTATAACCAAATCCTCCTAAACGCGATAAGTACGTACCGCTGCTAATTGGTTATTCGCCTAAATTCAGATTTTATGTTTTTATATATATGACAGAACTGACAGATTTGCAGTAGATTTCTACTATTATTAAGAGACCTTCACCGAAATCTCAAGGTTGTGTCTTTGACCAATTTTGGGAAGGATTTATTTTGGATCGTCCTGATTAGAAGATTTTTATATTGATGAAAATCTAGGAATGTTAAAAGAAATAAGAAAACAAAAGACAGATATCAACAACAAAAATTAAACAATATACTTTTGTCCGAACTGATTATACAGTGTGACCCATTTTGTTTGAAAGCACCCTTGTAAAATCGTCATTTTTCAACCGATTTTGATTTAATTTTTTTTGTTAGATTCAGTATAAAAAACTTCATTATCTTCATATCATTATTAAACACAATTTTACTTTCAGAAGCTATAACTCCAGAACGGGTTAAGTTATCGGCTTCGAATTTTTACTGTGCAATATGTTTCGATTCCTAGTTTTTGTTTATCATGTTGCCATTTTACTACAGCCCACCAATACTTCACCTTTGGTGAAGTATAGCAAACCGTAGTATTGAAATCGTGCAAAAATCTCAAATTTTTTTTTTGCTCCAAATGACTTAAAATGTACTGAAACGTGGAAAAAATTGATTTTCCGCGAAAAAAAAAGCCTGTCTGTGTGGATGTGTTGATGTGTGGATGTCTGTGCGCACGATAACTCGAGAACGGTACGGCCGATCCGAAAAATTCTTTCGGCCATCGGTTTTTATTCAAAAAATAAAGGCTCTATCAGAAGATGAGCAATTTCGGGTCCGAGGATCCCGGTCCCGCCTACTAAGTGAAACTGGTAATCGAGATATCTCGATAAGGAAAGCAAATTTGTCGATACTGATTTCTATTAAGGTGTTGTGTAAGTCAAGACCTTCTCGTTGGAAAAAAAGTTGGAAAAATTCCGATTTTTTCGAATCGGACTTTCTTCCGCTGACGGAAACGGGCCGTAGTCTTGAAAAATCGCGCAGAGATTATTCCTTTTACTAGTTTTACATTTGTCTACATTCTACATAAAAAATTAATTAAAATACAACTTTTTCCAAATTCATGTTGTAATAACTTTGTCGTTAATAAAAATTTTTTTATAAAATTTTGGTAGTTTACATTTATAATGATTCTGAATCCAGTGGTGTAGTCATATTTTAGAAAAAAAAATGCCTAATATACTTTCTTCTTTTTTGGCAAAGAAAAATTAACCTAGAGAGGGCCTTGAAAATAAAAATTAAGCTATGAAAATTTGTGCCCAAATACTGTTTTTGATACTGAATCTAACAAAAAAAATTAAATCAAAATCGGTTAAAAAATGCGGATTTTACAGGGGTGCTTCCAAACAAAATGGGTCACACTGTATATATTGTTCTTATGCATAATTTTGGTGTTGTTTCATCTATTGTATGGTTGAATGAAAATGAAGAGTGATAAGTAATTGTCATATGTAAGTATGACAGGAATAAAAATAAGTTTAGATTAGGTCTTAAAGATTCAAAATTGTATTATAAAGAAGAAACAGAAAAACTTTGGAATAAGATAAGTTATATCTTTTTTTATTATTTTGGGCGTTATTTTTTGTAAACAAAAACGAATTACAGATCTGGATTTTTTGTACAAATTGATTAAAACACAATTATTATTATCACAAAATTGAATTTGAATATAATTTAAATATTGATTATTATTTTTCTGTATTAAAGAATTAATATTGATTATATATTTTTTTAATAGAATGATTGAAATTGAACTTATCCTGAGATTAAGTTTTCTTTTCAAAATTTGAAAATTTAAATGTCTTCACAACGTGGGGCTTTCTAAGTTTGAAGGCACCACATACCAATTTAATACATATTTTTTTTTTTAAATGTATTTAATGAGTAAATCTAATTTTACTTTTAATTTTAAGTTATCTTTTAACAGGCAAATAACTTTAGTGTAACATCAAGATATTTCGAATTTGACTTCAAATTCTTATTATTTACGGCAAAAAAGTATGTCAATAAAGTGTTTTTAGTTTTGATGTCGAACGAACCGTTGCCGAGAAAAAGTTAAAAATATTGAAAAATCACATCTTTTAAAAAGTAATAGATATTAAAATTGGACTACAACTATAATAAGTATCTGTCCATTATTAAATTAGAAAAAAATAACTTTACTGACAGACACCAAAATTAGCATTACCAGACGTTTTTTCTTAAATAAGCATCAAAATAACTTTAATAGCATAATTAGTCATCGATTTTTGAACCATTGTTCTGCTACCTTTATTTGAAGCTAGCAGAACGTATCCTAACCTAAGAGCCAGAAGTGGCAGTTATGATTTATATCTACACCGATACCTCCAAAACAAAACAAGACCAAGAAGGCAGCCAACCAAAAATTATTTGGATCTGGTCGTGACGAACTTAATTAGGGATCACTTCATTGTAAACTTCAAGGAAAAATGAGATGAGTCAAGTAGCTGCAGAGTTGCTAAGGACCTCGTAAGTTACCTGACATCACAATAGCCAACAAATACTTGTTCATGACTAGGCAAAATTTGCGCTTTTGTATTTAACAATTATTGGTAAAGATCTGCCAACATAAGAGAGGCACCTATTGAGAGGACTTTGTCAACTACATAAAAACTGTAGGCTGGCTCATCACTAGCAGAAAATTTCGTATTTGCACATACCATTTTACTGGCACGCTTTTTTGTATGCGAGTTCAGTTTTGAATGTAGCTGTCTCTTAGATCGATCTCAGAAGCCAATACATTGTATCAATTTCAAAACAGGATATAAGTATCAGATTCTAAAGCGTTGCATATACAAGATAACATCAATTTTTAGTGACGAATTAGAGGACATGTTAGAGGATATAATATAGAGTGAACAGATTCCAGACAGTAGAACAAATAAAATGTGGATCAACAATTGGATCACATGTCGTTATCTCTGAGAGCCTCTAGTACCCATCTTCAGGAACTGAGGGCTGAATTTATTTTCGGAAAACACACGAAACTGCTAGTACAGGTTTACACTTGCCAGTGCGCTGGTGCTCTCGGACCCCACTATTTACTAGCACAAATATGTAGAGCTGTGCCCGAGTGCACTCGCAAGCAAATGCACTAGTACTAGTGACTGTTCACATATAGTATTTGAATATTAGTGGTTTGCTAGTAGTGTACTCGGCGAGTACACCGGCATGTGTAAAATGAGCCTTAAAGGTGCTAATGTGCTCGGCCGAGACCGCTCGATGCGAGCGAACTTACGCACGAGTTCTGTTGCCCATACAATTTTACAAGCTTGGTTTAAGTATAATGCAAAATAAACGAATTAAACCAATTACAATTTATAAAAAAGCGACGTCCCAGAAAGTGGATAAAGCGGGGTAACATGTTTGGTGCTTTTGCAGCATTTCTATGACAAGTGTATATGGAGGATCCAGAGACGTGAAAAATCACTTAAGACTTGTTTATTTTTATAGAGAGCATGCCGAAACTTCTGCTTCTTCATATATTTCCACAAATTTTATAGTTTGCGCTTTTGTCCATCTTTTGTTCGCCATGTTTACAAGTACTAGTATGGAACACGCAGGCTGAAAGGAAGACGACCGACTATCTCATATGACAAAAAATAACATGCGAGTGTACTCGCCTGTCTGTTTATACAGTACGAGTTTTTAGTGATGGGAGTAACGAATCATTTTACGTAACGTTACATCAGGTAACGTTACAAAAAAATAACGTTACAAAATAACGTTACGTTATAACGAATCGTTCCCAGTCTTTGCATTGCATACCGTTCCTAAGTAACTCACTACATTGTAGTGCGCGCGCATACCGTTCCTATATAAGCAATCTTTTCAATTAGAGGCGCCATCTGTGAACTAAAAAATAAATAATAAAATATTTGAATAGCAGTACTTTTTAACTGAAATTAATTATTGAATAAAAATGAAAAAGATGTCGCTGGTACGAGAAATATATTGGGGGAGTCTCGAAGGAAAATATAAGTGGTTTTAGTTTGGGGTTTTTAATGTCTTTTTGTCTGTACTGAGTTTCAGTTTTCAGTTATTAAAAATTTTATGTAAAGTGGTTGTTTGTGTCGAATTTTGTTTTCAATATTTCAATAGACAATTTTGAAAAAAAATCAAATTATATTATCAACACTTGTGTTCATTAATCATAATAGAAAGTGGCAATAAAGATTAACTGCTCTTTTAAGTGCGTTTCAAATTTCAAAACTTCAAAAATTTCTTGAGAAAATATCAAATTACAGAGCAATTTACTATCAACCTTAAAATAAATAACCCTTAAGAGTAAGAAACTAAAATAAATAAATCAAAACTACGTATTAATTCTCGTTAAATTCCCCTCAAAAATTCCTCAAAAAAAAAATTACTTCACTTTATACAACTGATAGGGCTGCCATCTAGTGATAATTTGTAGGAAAAAGTAAAAAAATATGTAGACTACTTTAGCTTATGCCTTATTTCAATATTCTTATTCTTTACGGCGCGGCGCTTTCATCACGCATCGTTTCGTTATTCGTTTTGTTTCGTTTCTTTACTCGTTTCGTTTCGTTTCGTTACTCGTTTCGTTCAATTTACTAAATTTTGTCTGGTTCTGGTTAGGTTACGTTTCGTTATAATATAACGAATCATTTTTCATCTGTGTAACGTTACGTTCCGTTCCATAGAAATAACGTTACAAAATAACGTTACGCATATAACGAAACATCACTACGAGTTTTATGCTAGTACCAGCCGAGCAGGCACTCTAGTCGGTTCGGCCGAGCACACTAGCACCGTGTCAACGCACCATAAGTGCTGTGGGACAGCCCACTTGTGGAGCAATATACCATCCCCACCTTACAGATACATATGTCCTAATCTAAACTGATCCAACTTATGTTATTTTATTTTTTTTTAAATCATACCTTTAGCACATTTGGCAGTCTTTTATACGAAGGAAATCCGGAATAAATAACTTTATTATTTTCCTTATTAGAAATATTTTAAGTCCTAATCTAAACTAATTCAACTTTTGCTACTTTACTTTAAAAAATTGAAAAAAAATCGTACTTATAGCACTTTTTGCTCTCGTTCATAGGAAGAAAATCCGGAATAAATAACTTTATTACTTTACTTATTAGAAATATTTTGAAGTCCTAATCTAAACTAATCCAATTTTTGTTATTTTACTTTAAATTTTTTAAAAAAATCGTACTTTTAGCACTTTTACGCTCTTTCATAGAAAGAAAATTCGGAATCAATAACTTTATTACTTTCCTTATTAGAAATATTTTAAAGTAAACTGATCAAACTTTTGGTATTTTATTTTTAAAAAATCCTTCTTTTAACACTTTTTGCGCTCTTTCATACGAAGAAAATCCAGAATAAATAAATTTATTATTTTCCCTATTACGAATATTTTAAAGTCCTAACCTAAACTAATCCAACTTTTGATTTCATTTAAAAAAAAATAAAAAAATCGCACTTATAGCACTTTTTAAGCTCTTTTATACGAAGAAAATCCGAAATAAATAACTTTATTATTTTCCTTATTAGAAATATTTTTAAGTCTTAATCTAAACTAATCCAACTTTTGTTATTTCGTTTTAAAATTTTTTAAAAAAATCGTGGTTTTAGCACTTTTTGCGTTCTTTTATACGAAGGAAATTCGGAATAAATAACTTTATTATTTTCCTTATTAGAAATATTTTAAGTCCTAATCTAAACTAATTCAACTTTTGCTACTTTACTTTAAAAACTTGAAAAAAAATCGTACTTATAGCACTTTTTGCTCTCGTTCATAGGAAGAAAATCCGGAATAAATAACTTTATTACTTTACTTATTAGAAATATTTTAAAGTCCTAATCTAAACTAATCCAAGTTTTGTTATTTTATTTTAAAATTTTTAAAAAAATCGTACTTTTAGCACTTTTACGCTCTTTCATAGGAAGAAAATTCGGAATCAATAACTTTATTACTTTCCTTATTAGAAATATTTTAAAGTAAACTGATCAAACTTTTGGTATTTTATTTTTAAAAAATCCTTCTTTTAACACTTTTTGCGCTCTTTCATACGAAGAAAATCCAGAATAAATAAATTTATTATTTTCCCTATTACGAATATTTTAAAGTCCTAACCTAAACTAATCCAACTTTTGATTTCATTTAAAAAAAAATAAAAAAATCGCACTTATAGCACTTTTTAAGCTCTTTTATACGAAGAAAATCCGAAATAAATAACTTTATTATTTTCCTTATTAGAAATATTTTTAAGTCTTAATCTAAACTAATCCAACTTTTGTTATTTCGTTTTAAAATTTTTTTAAAAAATCGTGGTTTTAGCACTTTTTGCGTTCTTTTATACGAAGGAAATTCGGAATAAATAACTTTATTATTTTCCTTATTAGAAATATTTTAAGTCCTAATCTAAACTAATTCAACTTTTGCTACTTTACTTTAAAAACTTGAAAAAAAATCGTACTTATAGCACTTTTTGCTCTCGTTCATAGGAAGAAAATCCGGAATAAATAACTTTATTACTTTACTTATTAGAAATATTTTAAAGTCCTAATCTAAACTAATCCAAGTTTTGTTATTTTATTTTAAAATTTTTAAAAAAATCGTACTTTTAGCACTTTTACGCTCTTTCATAGGAAGAAAATTCGGAATCAATAACTTTATTACTTTCCTTATTAGAAATATTTTAAAGTAAACTGATCAAACTTTTGGTATTTTATTTTTAAAAAATCCTTCTTTTAACACTTTTTGCGCTCTTTCATACGAAGAAAATCCAGAATAAATAAATTTATTATTTTCCCTATTACGAATATTTTAAAGTCCTAACCTAAACTAATCCAACTTTTGATTTCATTTAAAAAAAAATAAAAAAATCGCACTTATAGCACTTTTTAAGCTCTTTTATACGAAGAAAATCCGGCATAAATAACTTTATTATTTTCCTTATTAGAAATATTTTTAAGTCTTAATCTAAACTAATCCAACTTTTGTTATTTTATTTTAAAAATTTTTAAAAAAATCGCGGTTTTAGCACTTTTTGCGTTCTTTTATACGAAGGAAATTCGGAATAAATAACTTTATTATTTTCCTTATTAGAATTATTTTAAAGTCCTAATCTAAATTAATCAAACTTTTGTTATTTTATTTAAAAAAAATCGCTCTTTCATACAAAGAAAATTTGGAATAAATAACTTTATTATTCTTCTTATTAGAAATGTTTTAAAGCCCTAATCTAAACTAATCCAACTGTTATTTTATTTTAAAAAAAATTTAAAAAATCGTACTTTTAGCACTTTTTGCCCTCTTTCATACGAAGAAAATCCTTAATAAATAACTTTATTATTTTCCATATTAGAATAATTTTAAGTTAGGTTTTATTATGAATTTAAAAACCATATATAATTTATAAATTTATTATAAATAAGTTTGTGAGACTTTTAGCCCGGTGTGTGAACGCGATTTTATAATAATTATTCTTGTAATTAAATGAGAAGAAAGAATTGTGTAATGCTCCGTTACATTCTATTCTTTTTGATAACTACCTCCTTGCGTTTCATTGTTAAATTGATTTCTTCACTGTCTTCGAATCCTGTACCGGAATTCTAAAGACTAAAATTAAATCAAGGCGTGAAGAAATAGAAGTCAGTATATAGACATTAGATGTAATTTACATTGATAATTTTATAAGTATGTGGGTAGGTATGAGTAAGTGAATATATGTTAGTACTTAATTGCTTTGTAATAAAAATACTATTTTATAAGTTTTAAATTATAACTAATAATATTTAATTATTTGTTTTTAATATCCTGTTTTTTTATTATTAATAATTTTTTTTATTATGTACAAATTAATTAATATTATATATTAATTATTTATTTATTGTTGATCTTTAACATTTACATTTTTTTTTTAAATAAACCCCTTTGAAAAAACATTTTGTTACTTAAAAAAAATCCTTTGAAAAATAATGTGAGTAAAAGAGCTTTGACAGTCCGAGTGCACTCCTTATGGAAAATAACATGGGAAATCGCTAAGGTCAATTCTGGTAATTTTTGGTATACGTCATAGCTTTTTTACTAATGTGTCTTAAATCCTCTTTTTTCCGTTCGCGGAAAAATTTTAAAAATATACAGGATATTTTTGCTGACTGAGGTTCCATCAAATTTGGTTGTTTTTCTCTTGACTCGTAATTAACAAATCACCTAATATAATGACTGGATTAATAAGGCGTAGCTGTACGTCCTTATTGGGAGGAGGCCATGTTATTTGACCGATAAAGAAAAAACACGATGTCAAAATTTCAACCCAATACCCGCATGTCAATGAAAAAATATTATATTATTATGTTATCTAATGCCAATCCAATGTTTAATAAAATATTTTTTAGATTAAATTTGACGGACGGACTGAACTTCAAAGGCCACACAAACTATTAAAAGGGGGTAAAACAATAGAAAAAAGGGAAAAGCAATAGGGAAACAGCTAATGAGACTATAAATCCTATATGAGAGGGTAAGGTGTACAGCTGATGGGACTGTCAATTTGTAATTTTTAAAATTTATTTTTCCATCATGTTTTTTTTAGCCAATTGAATAAAATTTAAAATTTTGATTTCAGAATTTGAATCAGCATAAAAAATAAACCAAAAATTTTAGTCTGTTAAGACAAAAAAGTTATAGTGGTATGAAGTATTAAAATGTTTCCCATTTGTTTTAAATTTTATAAATATTGTACAATAATTAAATTATAGAATAAACTTAAATGTTAATTTAATTTTCCAGGAAGAGTAAAAAACGTAAAGTTTAAAATTTGTGTAATTTATATATTAAAAGTTTCTCGAAAATGATTCAATAAGGGCCAAGTTAGCCAAGTATATTTAAAGAGGAGGCAATTAGATTGTTTAAAATCATTTCACGAGTAAATAATACTTATTGTCAAAAAAATGTGTTAAATACTTGATACATTTTTTAAGAATATTTATAATATTGTAATCAGTTAATAGAACACTTTTAATGTAAAGTCTGCTAGTTCAGTAAGTACCTAGTAATAACATTTGGTCCTTCGAGCCGTAATTTTAGTAAATCAGATCATTAGAAGAATATTATACAAAATTCCAGTTGCAACTTAATAATTTTTCAAGGTTGTTCGACAGATTTTTCAGTAACAATTATAGAATTTTTCAGGGACTTTTAAAGAATTGTAAATTGATATTTTAAGTATTTTTCAAGGACTTTTCATGAGCTTTCAGAATTTTTCAATAAATTGTTAATAATTTTTCAAGATTATTTCACAGATTTTTCAATTACATTTACAGGACTTTTCAAGGACTACTAGAATTTTTTAGGGATTTTTGAAGAATTGTAAATGGATCATTTAAGCATTTTTCAAGGATTTTTCCGGATCTTTCAGAACTTTTTAAGAATTTTTAAAGCATAAGGATTTTCTAGGATTTTTCAACAATTTTAGTAATTTTCAAGGTTCTTTGACAGATTTTTCAATAACATTAACAGGACTTTCATGGACTTCTAGAAGTTTTCAGAAATTTTTAATGAATTGAAAATATTTTAATTATTTTTTATAGACTTTTCAAGATCTTTCAGAACTTTTTTAGAATCTTTCAATGATTTTCTAGGATTTTTCAACAATTTTTTAGTAATTTTTCAAGATTGTTTCACTGATTTTTCAATTACATTTACAGGACTTTTAAAGGACTTCTGAACTTTTTTAGGGATATTTAAAGAATTGTAAATGGATATTTTAAATATTTTTCAAGTCTTTTTAAGACCTTTCACAACTGTTTAAGGGTTTTTCAAAGATATTTCATGAATTTTCAAGAATTTTTCAACAATTTTTTAATAATTTTTCAAGATTTTCTATGATTTTTCAACAATTTTAGTAATTTTCAAGGTTCTTTGACAGATTTTTCAATAACATTTACAGGTCTTTTCATGGACTTCTAGAAGTTTTAAGATCTTTCAGAACTTTTTAGAATCTGTCAATGATTTTCTAGGATTTTTTAACAATTCTTAAATAATTTTTCAAGATTGTTTCACTGATTTTTCAATTACATTTACAGGACTTTTAAAGGACTTCTAAATTTTTTAGGAATTATTAAAGAATTGTAAATGGATATTTTAAATATTTTTCAAGGCTTTTCAAGACCTTTCAGAACTGGTTAAGAATTTTTCAAGGATATTTCAAGGATTTTCAAGATTTTTTCAATAATTTTTTATAAATTTTGCAAGATTGTTTCACTGTTTTTCAATTACATTTACAGGACTTTTAGAGGACTTCTCTGGAGGTTTTTAGGGATATTTAAAAAAATTTAAATGGATATTTTAAATATTTTTTAGAGCTTTTCAAGACCTTTTGGAACTGTTTAAGAATTTTTCAAGGATATTTCAAAGATTTTCAACAATTTTTCAACAATTTTTCAACAATTTTTCAACAATTTTTCAACAAATTTTTAATAATTTTTCAAGACTGTTTCACTGATTTTCCAATTACATTTACAGGACTTTTAAAGGACTTCTAAACCTTTTTAGGGATATTTAGAAAATTGTAAATGGATATTTTAAATATTTTTCAAGGCTTTTCAAGACCTTTCAGAACTGTTTAAGAATTTTTCAATGTTATTTCATGAATTTTCAAGAATTTTTCAACAATTTTTTAATAATTTTTCAAGGATTTTCTAGGATTTTTCAACAATTTTTTAGTAATTTTTCAAGATTGTTTCACTGATTTTTCAATTACATTTACAGGACTTTTCAAGGACTTCTAGAATTTTTTAGGGATATTAAATAAATTTTTAAATGAATATTTTAAATATTTTTCAAGGCTCTTCAAGACCTTTCAGAACTGTTTAAGAATTTTTCAACAATTTTTTAATAGTTTTTCAAGATTGTTTCACAATTTTTGTATAATTCCCAGTTAGAACAATTAATTATATAGAAAAACCGAAACCATCTTAAAGAACTTAAAATTCATGTTGCAAATATTTTGCTTAATTAAATTTAATAATTTCACATTAGTTTTAATTAAATCTGAAATATTAATATGGATCAAATTATTAAAAATTTTGAAACAATCAAAGCAAGAATAATATTATAATTTGTGTATTAGGTATTTATTATTATTATTATCAAATAATTTGTTACCATGCTGTTGGGTACAGAAAGCGGCAAGTTATTATTTACATCCAGCTATAAAACATTTGGTACGGCCCTGATCAAACTACTTTAAAGTTACTTGATACTTATAAAAAAAAATTACTATTCGTCACACGATATTTCCAACTAATCGCGAACGTTCAGCAACTAAAAAGAAAATATTAAAATTTTCTTGATACACCTGAGGAAGATTAAAAATTGCTAGTGGATATGACGACATAACGATTAATATTAGTTCGCACAAAAAGTAAAAATATTTTTATATAAAAAAAACAATTTAAGAACAATATGTAATATCTCTACGACATCAAAGTAGTTTTATTTCAAAAGTGTGGGAGATGCTACCTTTACGTAATCCAAGTCCAAACTGGTAAACCACAAGAGAAAGTGTCATTACACTAGAAATTTTTAAGGATAAATTATGACTTGACTCGTTTACTCTCAAATATTTGTTTAAATCTTACATTTTATCTTGAAAAGTATTTCTAATGATCTCCCACGATCATTTAACGATTATTTTTGTCAACTGTGACATAAGTATGTATAGGGTGATCCTTAAAACTAACATTGGAATTATAAATAATAAGTTGTATCATACTTTGATTTAATAATTTACTTGTCTTTTTTGCATTTCTTGTATATTTTTTTTAATTTCACTTTTTGTATTAGCTAGAGTTATACAGTGTGTTCACTTATGTTTGCAGCATATGGAAAACTTTTTTATTATCAATTTTATGGTAAAAAGTTATTCTCCATAAAAATTTCTGAATGGTCTAAAACGCAGAATAAAGACATCAGAGATTATTTTTTTTTAGTTGTATACAAGGTGTGTCGACAAATGTGAAATTTTTCCGAGATTAAAGTAATTTTATTTTTGACAATATCAAAAACTGTTATTTAGAATTGAAAACTTTGTAATAAAAAATTAACCACGTTTATCTCAATCATCAAATTTCGCTCAGAAATAAAACAAAAATATTAAAAACAATTTTCGATATTGACAAAAATAAGTGCACATTTCAGATTCATAAATTATATTTACACACCTCGTATACGACTAAAAAAAAATTAATAATTGATCGTTGTATTTTAGGTCTCAAACCATGCAGAATTTTTTATGAAGAATACATTTTTTCCATAAAATTGATAATAAAAAAATATTCCATGCGAATGGACATGCTGTATGTTTAAATGAAGGTGGAAAGTAATTATTTTTTTTTAAATGTATTCAATTATTTTTCAATTTTCTCTAGAATAAATCTAGTTAAGATTGAGATTTTTAATATACAGAGTATTTCCATAATGAAAAATACAGCAAAATAAAGTAAAATAGAGAACTATATATAAGCTAAAATAGGAAAAGAAAATAGGGAAAAATACAGAAAAATAAGAAAAGTGCCAAAAAAAGGAAAGTATGGGAGAAAATTGGTAAAAACAGGAAAAAATAGAGAAAACAGGGAAAAGCAGATAAAGATAGGGGGAAATAGGGAAAACAGGCAAAAATACAACAAAATAAGAAAAGTAGGATAAAATATGGGTAAATCACCTAAACACGGAAAATCAGGAAAAAATAAAGCAAAATAGAGAAAAAGGGAAAAAACATGAAAAAAAAACCAGTTAAAAATATGAAAAATTAAGGCAAAATAGGGAAAATAGGCAAAAGTAGAAACAAATAGAGCAAAATAGGGAAGAATATGAAAAAATAGAGCAAAATGGAGAAAAATAGGAAAAATGATTCAAAATGAGTAAGTAGGACAAAATAGAAAAAATAAGAAAACTAAAAAAAGAACAAGGAGGAACTTGGAAAAAAATAATGAAAAATAAAAGGAAAATAGGAAAAAATAGAATAAAAAAACTGGAAAAAATGGGGAGAAATAAAAAAATCAAGTCAAGCATGGTCGTACAGGTACTAATATTAGACTCGGTTATTCAGCTAGTCTTATATAAAGAGTCAGATGTCATATTAAGGATGATCAATCCTGTATAAAGTATTATTTGGAAATTTTAATAAAAAAATTGAATCAAGTGGGAATGAAAAAATTTGTCAATATTTGAAGAGAGAATTTTTGAATTTTCATAAAAAAGATATGAAAGTTAATAGTTTTGATTTGTAAAAACAATAAAAAGAGAACGCACTACTACAAGCTGAGTCTTTATTAAAAAAATAAATATAGAAGTAGAATAAAATATATAAAGAGAGATCAACCATTATCATAAGAACCAGTAAGAAGATACACCGGGTAGAGGAATAAAATAACTAAAAAGTAATTGAAGTATTATTCATTCAGAGGTATGAGGAGAAGACAGAAGATACGCCCAGTAGAAAAAAAATAAACTAAGAGGTGATACAGAGAGAGAGACAAACAGAAAAAAGTAACAAATTAATAAAAGATACACTAGTAAAAAGGAAGAACCGACAAAAATAAAAGAGGCAGTAGATAGTCTATACCATTACTACCGCCTCCATATGGAATTCAACGTATTAGAGAGAGAAGTATAGAAAATTCCGTGTGTCAGAAAGAGAATGGACCAAAACTGACGGAACTGAAGTATCTGAAGACCAGAGCCGACTTAGACCAGACGGAGCCGACTCATAGCGCTCTCTCTTTCTGACACGCTGAATTTCCTATACCTTTCTCTCTCTAATACGTTGAATTCCCTATAGTTGCCATAGTAATGGTATAGACTATCTACTAAAGGCGTAATGTACATACAAAATTAAGTAAATTGAATTTTTTTTATATTTTTTCTCAATTTATTATAGATTGAGAATCATAGATAGGATATCTGATCGACTGGGTGGTCCATATCAATATTTCATAGAAAGGCAACTAGTTTCAGTTATATACCATCATTAGGCCTATGGGTACAACAGTTTAAGAATTAGAGTGTAACAATAAAGTCAAAAAATGTTTATTAAACTTACCATTATTTTATTATATGTAAAGAAGTGGAAAACCCACACAAAGTGAGACCCTTTAGGGTTAGGAAGGTTAAAAAGACATATGGTACGTGAAAATATTATATAAAATTGATGTTAAGAGACGTCGTGAATGTCGTTCAGAATTGGAGCGAATAAAATTTGACCACAAGGTCATAGTCAAAATGACTAAAGGTAAATTAAACAATTTAGAAAATGGCCAACAAGTGAGAGTGGGAAACAAAAATGAGTAGCAAAAATAATGGTTATGTATAGCAGGTTGCGCATATATAATTAATTTATAAATTGAAACATAATAAACAAAGCATCAAACATTAATGACAATTTTTTAAATAAATATACGTCGTTTGATGGGAAAAAAATGATAGGTTAGGTTACTTAGGAAATATAAACCAATGGGTATTCAAGTATAGAATAGGAACTGTTGAAAAAGAGGTTGAAGTTGTAGGAATATATATAAGAACAGAAAGTGGACCTTAGGGGGACAGTGTTTCAAAGATAGGAGTGAAAAATAAACCGGACTGGAGATGCGGTTCTCTTTAGGGTGTAATTGTTCGTTCGGACAATTGATATTGACATTTTAGAGTAAAAATGTTATTTGGAACATCTCTAAAATCAATTGGGTATTTGAATTGGGGTATTTGGATCCTTTGGTTTTCAACGATGTTGAAGAATATCGTCACCACTAACCAAAACTTAGTTAGTTAAACTGGGTTAGCGAAACGTACGTAGAGTGTTAAAAAAGTGTAGTTTTAGTTAGTGGTGATGATATTCTTCAACATCTCTAAAATGTTCAATCTATTACCTTTTCGACAGTCATGAAGACGTTTAAAGACACTTTCCGAACCCAACAGAATTAAAAGGAAAGTATTACGATCATGAGTTTTTGGCCATACCCAGATTTTAACGGATATTTACGTTTTGAGGTCACCTGTGTCTGTAAATACGATAGCGTCTAATCAGCTAACCCGATTTAAATGAAATTTTATATACCTACTTAGGGCAGCAAGCACACAGCCTGTATATATTTTGATATTAATCGGATAACCAGAAATAACAGTCGGTATATATATATATATTTTTTGTATCAAATCATTTAGAAAAATTTATATAATTTAATTCATTTTTATTATTAGTATTATTATTCTTAGATAAATAAGTGTTGTATTATTAATATTATTTTAGAAAGGTTTTTATAGTTGAATATAATGAGTTAATTTTAAGTAATTTTGTATATATTATGTCTCAGTAAGTTGGAACCATATGGGAAACTTTTTCATTATTAATTTTAGGAGAAAAACTTCTTCATACCAAGTTCTGCATGTTCTAAAATCTAAAATACAATCATCATATATCCATTTTTTTCAAGTAGTATACGAGGTTTGTCAAAAAACGTGAATTTTACTCAAGAGTACCTTTAAATTTGACAACATCGAAAAATGTTATTTAAAAAAGTTGATCAGGACTAAAAACTAAGTTGAAATATGCTATCACATCAATTTACATTGAAAAAATGGATTTTGTGCTTGTTTAATATCGTTTCTATTTTGAATGAACATTTATCTCTTGTGATTATAAAAGTCATGATAAACTTCTCGTTTCTTAATGTTTTCTAACAATTTTGCAATTTAAACACGTAACTACAGTCAAATTCGCATTGTTATTGTATCTAGAAATACATTTCCAAAAAGAATATATTTTTTCATTGTAAGTGGATGTAATTACATATTTGAACCTACTTTTTTAAATAACACTTTCGCTGTTGTCAAATTTAAAGGTACTTTACTCTTGACTAAAATTCATATTTTTTGACAAACCTCGTATACTGCTGGAAAAAATTGATATTTGACGATTGTATTTTAGATTTTACAACATGCAAAACTTTTTATGAAGAATAAGTTTTTTATCTAAAATTAATAATAAAAAAGTTTCCCATATGGTTCCAACTTACTGAGACAGTATAAGTAAAATTTTTTGTATAATCAACAAATCTTAATATCCAATTAAGATCTTATGAAATTTTAATAGAATTAAAATTTGTTTTGTATTTAGAAACGTAATAATTTCAGATTTAACTATGAAAATTAAAAATCATTCAGTATAAAAGATTTAGGAATCAAGTAATGATTTTTTTTTTTTTGATAGAAAAAAAAGAGAATGAGAATAAATTAGAGACGAGAAGAGAATAAGAAAAGTCATAAGTTCTGTATATAATTTGTCAGAGGTTTTGAAATTGTGATATTTGATAAAAAGATCTGAATTTAAGAAATTTGTAGATATGAAATTAAAGAGAAGAAATTATAAATTATGATGAACAATTAGATTTTTATTTGGAATAAAAATAAATAAAAATAATACAATTTATCACATAAAAGGGGAAGATGGAAGAAATATTGTTTTGGGGAAAATTTAATGGTATTATGGTTATAAATAAAACAATTAAAAATATATCAGAAAAAAAATTAGAAGTTAAAAGAAGTGGATTTCAAAAGTATCATCAACAAATGTGTAAAATAAGAAGAAGAAGAGGAATTTAGAAGGCAACTAAAATTTTATTAATTTTCTACAGTTTATTTATAAAAAAATATGATTTTTCATTTAATATAGATCCCACTCTCAATTGAGATAAATGATCAAAATGTTATATTTATACAGGGTGTATCATTATAATATATTATAGTTTAATTTCGCATCATTAAAATTTTCAAAATTTTTGTCATAGTTACCAGATTTATCAAAATGTTAATTTTTTCATAGTTTTTAATGCGCCTATTTTTTTAGAGAAAATTAAACATATTTTAAAAAAGAAATAAAAGTCTGTATAAAAAAAATTCAGAACAATATTTGATTAAACAATCATTTGAGTTGGAATATTCGGAAAGTTGGGTGGGATTACGATCTCTTTATTACATATTTTTTACATCCTGAAGTATCTTTTTACACATTTAAAATACTTTTTAGTTTAGTAGGTCATTTTTGTTTTAATGCTAAATAATGTAAAAAATGTTATTCTTAATCTAAAAGAGTTTTACTAGAATCTGTAGATAAAAAAAATATTCGGCGAACAAAGTTGTATGTCAATTAACGACTATATTAGCAACAGTTATAGGTATCCTAAATTTTAAAGTTAAAAGTGAAAAAAGGAAGTTGAAATGCTCCTTTGTTGTATCTCCTAAACTGAAATACCTGGTGAAACAATTTTAATATTGAACTATTCGTCTTACCGCTCTAAACATGCCTGTTAATTACGACTAAAAAAATACGTAATATGAATATCTTTAGTAAAAAAATAGAAAAAGTATGTGATACCAAAAGTATCTTAGATATTTTCATTTAAGATACTTTTTGGTTAATTTACTTTAGATACTTCTTAATTCAGATCTACTAATTAAAATAAATTTAACAATTTTATTAATAAAAAAATTAGTTTCGATAATTTTTAATTTCATCTTGAGCGCTCTTTCATAAAACAGATTTTTCATACAGAGTAAAAAGTAAATCAGTATTTTTTTTTATTTAAAAAATAAATGCGATTCTGGATAATATTTTTATTCATATGGATATATGAAAAAAACTGAATTTTCGTTTTATAAAAATATTTCTTATATTGGAAATTATTTTCAACAGATACTAATTTATTTTTAATAAAAAAATTGAAAATACAGTAGCGTCACACTTTATTTAAACAAAGTTTGTAGCATAATTGGATTAAAAATTTTCATTTGCTATAGTTTTTGATGATATATTTGCTAATTTTTATATTTTCCAAATACTGCTTGGTGTATTATTATTGAAAATATAATAATCAAATTCAAAATTGATTCTTGTAAAAATTAATATTTTTTCACATTTTTTTTTGATCTAACCTAAAACTACCTTTGACTATTTCTTAATATTTTCTAATATCCTCTGAATAATCTTAATTTATTTTTTTCCGCTATTTTTAAGTACATAAAAAATTATTTCTGCTATGATCTCAAATATATTAAAAATAAAATATATTTGTACTTCCTTTTTTTGTATAATTGTTTTTAAATTCTGTAATTTTGTATATTTTATTATTATTTTTTTGAGGAAAATCTAGTTACGTATAAAAATTTTCTGCAATCATCTAAAATTAGGTAATTAAATACCCAGTGATTTAAAATTTAAAATTTTAATATTATTATTCTCTAAATTTGAAGTTTCTAATATTTCAAAAATAGTAGATTATCCATAACTCAAATGTGGTAAAATTATTCAACGAATAATTAAAACTCAAAGTCATACCAAATAATTTATTTCTGGTTTAGGAAGAGATCAAAATGGCGACATGTTTCGGCCAAACGATGGCCATCATCAGACCTAAAATATTACCAACAACATGTCTATTTTTTATATTGAATATTGTTGCTAACTTGGAAACAACAAGAATAACAAAATGCAAAATTTGATGTCGAGTAGTTTAAATAACACATTTATTATTAAACAACATAATTTTATTTCGAACAGAATAATATCTGATGATGACTCGTATAATGAACAAAACGTATTTAAACAATATTGTATAATCAATATTATTTCAGTTTTGGATACAAAAAGTTAATGATGGTTACTCACAGACGAAACGTTTAACTGCAAATTTGAACTGATTTTAACACAAATAAGTGCAAACACACAAATTGATTTATGCCTAAACTAATAATAATTTTTAATTGAAAAGAAAATTGCTTAATTATTTTTGAAATTAGTCGAAATACTTTCTTTATGCATTATACAAAATTCAAATTTGTAAAATTATAATCGTTTTTTTATTAAAAACAAAACAGAAAATGCAAAATTGCTATTAAAAACCCAGTAGCCTTCCACTTCCTATAAAAACAACATCGAACTTAGAACAAATTCGTGTTAAAATCCAATAAAAAAATGTGTAATGTCACATTCTGAAAAAAGTTTCTCTACAACTTTACACCAGAACATTTTGCACTAAAGCTCATTTTTTGTTTTCAAAATTTAAAAAAAAATGGCAAAAAGCCTAAATGTGGATATTTTTCGCTCCCTAGCGACGAAACTATGAGGAATTCGAAAAAAAGTTAAATATAAAAGTTAAAGAAAATTTGGTGCTTTTCAACTTTGCTCTAGAAAATTTTGCACTAAAATGCACTGTTTGTCCTTAAAATTTAGAAAAACTACGGACTACCTACATACACATTTTTTGCGCGCCCTCTAGAGTCGCAAGTATTGGAAATTATAAAAAAACTTTTATATAAAAGTTGTAGGGAATTTTATGCTCTACAACTTTTCACTAGAACATTACAAGTATCTAAAATAATTAGAAGTATCTAAGATATTTTTACTTAAATACTTTTTCGGTATTTTGTATCTTTAGCTACTCTCACAAAAAAGTATCTTAGATATTTAGTATCTTAAGATACTTTTTGCCTCAACTATCTTAAAATTATCTTAAAAAGTAAACTTTTATTTTATGGTAGTGTCGAAAAAATTAATCTGGCCCTAGCAGTTATTTTTTCAAAATAGCTTTGTTAATAACAATAATTTGACAAATTTATAACATATTTAATAAATTTCGTGAGTAGAATAAAAATATATAATAATAAGTTACCAGCTGTGTAAACGTAGTTAGTTTCCGTGCATGTTTTAGGTCATTAAAAAAAAAGGTTTTCTGCTACTTTGATGACAGTTATTAAATATACAAAATTATGAACTTAATTGATACTCACGATTATTTACATATAAATAAACCAGATGTTACATAAACGAAATAATGCATCTAGCTTCGGGATATTTGGCATAAACTGGTTATTCGGTATCTTAGGTGTCTGCGAAATTTTCTGTCTGTACCGAAAGTGAAATTTATGTGAAAAGCGACGGCAAACAGAGCCGGTGCTAGCTCATAACAAAGAAGACACGAAAAAGAGAAATTGATTTTTTTTTTGAAAATTAGAGTTCAGTTTCCGAAATATTTGGTATACAATTTTTAAAATAATGTTTCGTTTTAGACGCACCACCTTCAGCTATTTTTTTTTAAATACGGACCTAAACATTTATTATATTTTGTAATCTCCATTTTTTTCTCTACTGAACCATGTAAATAAACATTTAATTTTACTTTCCTGGTCCCATCAAACTGAAAGTATAGTGAACGAGCAAAATAATTGAAGAAAATTGAAACCATTTCCAAAGTAAGGTCTGTCTGTCTGTGTGTCTGTCTGTACTCTTCCACGATAACTGCCAAACCGTTTGACAAATAAAGCTGAAATTTGGTATGAAGGGTTGGTGTGTGCGTTGAATGCAGCTATTCGTTTTTGGTCTAAATTGGTACAGTATAAGGTCCTCAAGACCGACATTGATTAAATACACATGTAAGATTGTTTACCTATTTTTAAATTTTAAGGACAAACAATACACTTTAGTGTAAAATGTTATAATGCAAAATTTTAGAGCATAAAATTCCCTATAACTTTTGTATAAAACATTTTCTACAATTTCCAATACTTGCGACACTAGAGGGCGCGCAAAAATGTGCAGGTAGATTTTGGGTAGTTTTTCCAATTTTTGAGGACAAAAATGCACTTTAGTGCAAACTTTTCTAGTGCAAAGTTGTAGAGCACCAAATTTTCTTTACCGTTGATGCTTAACTTTTTTTCAAATTTCCCATAGATTCGCCTCTAGGGGGCGAAAATTATACACATTTAGGCTTTTTGCCATTTTTTTAATTTTGAAGACAAAATTTGCCTTTTAGTGCAAAATGTTCTAGTACAAAGTTGCAGAGCATACAATTCCCTACAACTTTTGTATCAAACTTTTTTCTGGATTTCCAATATTTGCGCCACTAAAGGGCCCGCAAAAATGTGCATGTAGGTTTTCCGCAGTTTTTCCAAATTTAGAGGACAAACAATTTACTTTAGTGCAAAATTTTCAGTGCAAAGTAAGAGAGCAACAAATTTCTTTTTACTTTTATATTGAACTTTTTTTCTAATTCCCCATGGTTTCGCTACTAGAGGGCGAAAAATATACTCATTTAGGCTGTTTGCCTTTTTTTTAATTCTGAAGACAAATAATGTTCTTTAGTGTAAAATGTTCTAGTGTAAAGCTGTAGGACATTAAATTCCCTACAACTTTTGTTTTAAACTTTTTCTGGAATTTCCAATAGTTGGGCCACTAAGGGGCGCATAAAAAATATGCATGTAGGTTTTCCGTAGTTTTTCCAAATTTTAAGGACAAACAATACACTTTAGAAAAAAAATTTCTAGTGCAAAGTTGTAGAGCACTAAATTTTCTTTAACTTTTATGTTTAACTTTTTTTCGAATTCTACATAGTTTCGTCGGTGGAGGGCGAGACACATTTAGGCTTTTTGCCCCTTTTTTTTAATTTTGAAGACAATAATGTGCTTTAGTGCAAAACGTTCTAGTGGAAAGTTATGGAGCATAAAATTCCCTACAACTTTTGTATCAAACTTTTTCCAGAATTTCAAAAAGTGACACAGCTGATTTTTTATTGGATTTTAACAATGAACTATACTTAAAGAATTTGTTCTAAGTACGATATTGTTTTTATAGGAAGTGAAACGCTACCGGGTTTTTAAAAGCAATTTTGCATTTCCTATTTTGTTTGAAAAAAAAATTATTATAATTTTACAAATTCGAATTTTTTATAATGAATAAAGAAAGTATTTCAATTAAAAAAATCAACTAACTTCAAAAATAATTAAGCCATTTTCTTTTCAATCAAAATTTATTATTAGTTTAAGCATGAATCAATTTGTGCGTTTGCACTTATTTGTGTTAAAATCAGTAGTTAAACGTTTCGTCTCTTATTAACCATCATTAACTTTCTGTTTCAAAAAATGAAATAATATTAATTTAAATGCCTTTTGTTCATTATACAAGTCATCATCAGAGATTATTCTGTTCGAAATAAAATTATCTTCTTTAATAATAAATGTGTTTAAACTATTCGACTAAATTTTGAATTTTGTTACTCTTGTTATTTCCAAGTTAGCGACAGTATTCGATATAAAAAATAAGACATCTTGTTTGTAGTAAAAGTAGGTTATTTAAAAAAAGGAATTTTAAAATATTTAAAATATTTTTCACCAGAACGTAAAATCAATAAATATTAGAAAGTTAAAATTTAGAGAATAATAATAATAAAATTTTAAATTTTAAATCACTGGGTATTTAATTATATAATTTTAGATGATCGCAGAAAATTTTTATACGTAACTAGATTTTCCTCAAAAAAATATTAATAAAATATAAAAAATTACAGAATTTAATTAAAATTTAAAAATTATACGAAAAAAGGAACTACAAATATTGTATTTTTAATATATTTTACATCTTAGCAGAATTCATTTTCTGTGTACTAAAAAATAGTAGAAAAAAATAAATTAAGATATTTCATAGGATATTAGAAAATAGTCAATTTCAAATCGCCAGGTAGTTTATTTTTAATATCATAAAACCAATTTTTGTATGCAACTAAATTTTCAAAAAAAAAACGTGAAAAATTTTTAATTTTTACAGGAATCAATTTTGAATTTGCTTATTATATTTCCCCTAATAAAACACCAAGGAGATTTTGGAAAATATAAAAAGTAGTACGCTACTGTATTTTCAATTTTTTTAATACAAAACAAAATAGTAACTGTTGAAAATAATTTCCACCATTAGAAATTTTTTTATAAAAGGAAAATTCAGTTTTTTTATATAATTATATGAATAAAAATATTATCCAGAACCACATTTATTTGTTAAATAAAAAAAATACTGATATGCTTTTTACTGTGTTTGAAAAAATCTGTTTTATGAAAGAGCGCTGAAGATGACATTAAAAATTATTGAAACTAATTTTTTTATTAATGAAATTATTAATTTTATTCTAATTAGTAGACCCGAATGTTTAAATTAAATTTAAATTTCAGTATGATTTATATCAAGAAATTTTTACAAAAGTTAAAAATTTAGTTAATAATATTTTTAAGTACTTTAATTTTAGTTTATCATTTAAGAATAACCATCACCTTTATTTTTAAACTTTAGAATAAACTAAAATTTTGTTAATTTATAAATAAATAATAAAAATGTATAAAAATATCAATAGGCAGGTAGAACAGAAACTTTGATAAATTTTTTACTTATACAAATAAGAAAAAAAAAACAATAACAAACCAAACTCAATCGATTAATCCAAAGCAGCACCATCAGCACAATTTCACAAATCACAAAATTATTATAAACGCGTAATTTAAATTTTTTTTTTTTTTGGCGCGAACACTCTTTCCAAGCTTTTCGATTTTATTTTCTACTTACTTTTTTTGTGTATGCGTTCAGTGAATTTTTGATTTTGACACCATGCACCTAGCTGGAAAACTGGCAATATTTTGAGCCCGCCATCTTCTTTATAGTCGCATATCTTTTGGTATTTACAAGTTGTGCATATGTCTTGAGTCATGGAGTGCCACCTCCTCGAATTTAGCGACGGCGACGCTGGAAGATCCTCGTACGGAGAGATGTACTGGTACACAGGGTGATGCTGTGAAATGAAAGAGTTACAGCGTATTTTTATTTTTATTTTTTATTTAAATAAATATGAATTGTTAATAATATTTTTATTTGCTTTATAGGATACATTACTGTGAAGAGATATTTATTTAATTTCAATTATTTCCAAGAAAAAATCGTATTTTAATAAAATTATTTAATTTAATCGAAACTGACCGTATCTCAGAAATTATAAATTTTTAAAAAGAAAGTTAATCAAGAAAAATCGCTGGAAATTATTTTCACGTTTCACTAGGGGGCGTTATCTAATAAAAATATAAATAAATAAAAAAATCGTCTGTATTCATCAATAAATATACAAGAAAAATGATAATTAATAACAAAAAAAAATAAAAAAAAAATCAAGAAAAATTATTTAATGGGGAATTCAACAAAAATATAACTTCACGTTTTTTCTTTATTCACAGTTAGAATTAATCAAATAGAACCCATTGGGTTTAATTATCTACCGTAATTTGAGCTAGATTTTCCAATAAATTAATTTAAAAATACAAATTTCTAATTATTTGAATATGCCGCCATTACGATCGTGACGTCACTTATGTGCAATGAAGTTACAGTCAAGCCATTAACTTCAAATGGGTAAAGAAGAGAATACGAATGAATAACATCTGTTAAATCTCACTTATTCAGACAAAGATGGAAAAACCCATTATATGATAATTGGATAAAGATGAAAACTTGGACCTATCCACTGTGAATTCGCATTCAAAATCGAGAGAGATAAATAGATATTAGATTCCGCTATTAGATAAAGAAAACGACTATTTTAACGAGATCAGGTAATAATTTGCCGTTTGGTACATAAGTGAAAGGTCGCGTCCGCGTCCGCTTACTACATAGTTCACTGTCGCTTTTGTAGTTTGTACTCTGTAGAGCTGGTTGATGTTGATAATTTTCCGTATTTATTTATATTCGTAAAGATACGTAAACAAAGGCAAAAGTAAACACAATTAAAAACATATTGACCAAACGACACATTATAAGCAAACGTCATCTATATTTGAAAACGTCAATTTTATTTAGAGAAACTGTCCCACGTTAATATTATGCTGCAGCTATTGCACATAAGTGACGTAGGTGCACTACAAGTTGCATAGATGCAGTAATTTTTAAATATCAATTTTTTCATAAAAAGAAATTCATTTTTTTCTCAAATAATGCAAAATTAGATGGACTAATATTTCAAGTTGAACTCCGCATTAAGGACTGACCCTGACCATATTTGAGAAATTTTTCAATAGAATGTTAGTCAAGATAAATCGCTGGAAATTATTTTAAAGTTTCACCAGGGGCCTTATCTAATAAAAAAATAAATAAATAATATAATCGTTTGTATTTACCAATAAATAGAAAAATGATAATTAACAACAAAAAAAAGTAAAAAAAAAATCAATTCAAGAAATCTTCACAAATTTGAATAACTAATGAAATGAAATATTGATGAATGAACGAAGTGGTAGCATAAGCTGTTTTTCAACTTAGGTTAGGTTAGGTTAGATTCAATGTCAGTAGAGCGTTTGCTCGCCCTTATAATGCGGCCAGCTGAGGCCTATTATGGCTCGCCCCTATGGACTATAATTCACCATACAATTTAGGTGAAGCTTCCTTGAAGTCGTTAGGCTCCAGCTGTACAAAACCAACCAAACGTACGAAGCCTATTCATTTCCAGGGCAGAACAGGAGCATAAAATATACTCCGCCATTTCATAGTCCGATGTTTGACTCAGACCTAGCTTCTTATCTCCGCCATTTCATAGTCCGATGTTTGACTCAGACCTAGCTTCTTCAGATGGTACCGCGGACCACAGTGCCCTGTAAGCAGTCCAATTAGGATGCGTAGATCACTTCTACTCTATTCTAGGATCTGCGATAGGGTGCTACCTGAGGGTTTGACTATAAACGCCTAAGAGTGAGCTGACCCAGGAATGTCTTTCGAGTGCTGGAGAGTTTTCCTCTCGGCCCATTTCCAGATAGTGTCTTTGGCACCGCTTTTGGCTATGCCGAAGAATGGTTCCGGTCCAATGAACTCGGATTCTGCACCTCTTCTCGAAAGGGTGTTTGCTTTCTCATTGCCCTTCACCTCTTTATACCCAGGTACCCAGAGTAGGGTCACTCTGTTACTGGTAGCAATGCGATCCAGCGATTCGATGCAGTTCCACACCAGCTTCGAGTCCAGCCGGTTGGAGCTCAATGCTTTTAAAGCTGCCTGGCTGTCCTATAAAATGTAAATACTTTTGTTGACAAGATGATGGTTTACCAACTCTCTTGCACACAATTCTATAGCGAAAACCTCCGCTTGAAAGATGGTAGCATACTTACCGAGGCTTATTGTGATGTCAACTCTCGGTTTTCTGCTGTACACTCCTGCTCTAATACCACTTGGGGTCTTTGAACCATCTGTGTACAGTACATAAGTCGTCCCTTGAAAGAGCCCTTTTCCCATTCGTCTCTTTTCGGAAGAAGGACGTTGAAGGACTTCTGTATGTGAATTCTGGGGAAGAGCACATCCGAAACCATTCCGAGAGTGTGGTGAGTACTCATCTCTTGCAACAGTCCAGAGTGGTCCCATAGCCTCTACCCCTCAATTTGACTAGCCACCGACATGGCTCTATAGAAGGTCATTCTGACCTCCTTCTTCAGTAATATATGGAGAGGAGTAAGACACAAAGATCTTTCCATTGGCGCTGTCGGGGTAAATGGCATGGCGCCTGTAATAGCCACACAAGCTAATCTCAGTAGTCCAGATAATTTAGCCGCCGCAATAGACTGGTGCCCCTTCATCCACCAGGCTATTGCGCCATATGTGACCATTGGTTTTATCACCGTTTGATAAATCCAGTAAATCTGTTTAGGGTTCATTCTCCACGACTTGCCGCATATCCTTCTGATATTCCAGAGAGATGCTCTGGCTTTATTGATTGTTCTTTCCAGATGAGAGTTCCAGGTAAGTTTTCTATCAAGGATAATCCCCAGATATTTTATATCTTCCGCAAATGGAATGGTTACGCCTTCCAAAATTGGATGACGTCGCTTATCAAGCTTCCTCCTTTTTGTAAAAGAAACTACTACCGTTTTGTGGGGGTTCCTCCTCACACCATCTGTATACGATGTTAAGGGCTTCCTGAAGGATATTGGAAATAGTCTTTTCAAATAAGCCTCTAACCATTATTAAAAGGTCATCGGCATAGCATTAAAAATCCACCCCCAGCTGGGAGAACCTGTTTAGTAGGGGATCCACCAAGAGTGACCAAAGAAGTGGAGACAGCACTCCACCTTGAGGACACCCCTTCGCCGCCCTAAACCTAACAGTCTCCTCCTGCAGTGACGACGTGACAAAACGATTTTCAAGCATGCATTTAAAACATTCGTAAAATGATATTAGCGTATTAAGTAGAGGTGCATCTGTACATTTTTTTTGGAGACGATGCACTGGTAGATAACCGTTGATGAGATACCTTATTGATATTTTCAGACAAAAATTTATCTGCCTGCAAGTTCCGAAATAGACTGTTTTTTAAGTCTAGCCTTCGCCAAAGCACAACTAAACGTTATTTCTTTAGTATTTGTTTGTTCCAGCTTTAAATTTGTGTCTTGCATTCTATGAATAAATCTATCTCTAAGCATAATATCAAAGGCAAGCTTACCTTCTTCAGAATATTGTGATCTTGTATAGAATACTTCACGAGTTGGTATTTCATGTTTACTAGGTTCAAAGCGTTTATCCAGTATTTCAAAAATATCCTTTAAACTCTTACTCATCAACGTACCAGGATACACTAGCTTCTTCGATATTTCAAATATTATTTTTCCAACTACGCTTAAAAATAAAGCTTTCTTCTTTCCCTCGTCTTCTACGTCATTGGCGAGGAAATAGAAATCCAATCTTTCCATGATTCCATTTCTGGATTAAATTCTTCGATAGTCCCTATTGGCATTCTTTTATTACTGACTGCGCCAAATTTGTTATATTCTCAGTAAAACATACAATAAAGTATATCAGAAGTAAAGTATTTATTAAATTTCAAATTTCAATGACAAAAATGTCAATCACACAACGACAATAGGGCCGTTCGGCAATTGCACTCTATTAACTCGGAACACTCCTTTCTTCTTTAAACGTTCGGTTATTATAAAACAAGTGAAAGGAGCATTCTTTAAATCGTTCGGCTACGATGGAGTAGAGTGAAAAGTGTTGCTCCATGTGTACCACCTCGGCGAGATGGGGTTTTAGGAGTTAACATGCGCTTTTCTATACCGAATACTGGTCGTCAAGAAATGTGTATTTTTTTTAGCACTGTGATTTTTATTTTATTAGTTGTTATGCAAATAGTTTCCCAAAAAACCCATCATCTCGTAAGAGATGAACATGAAAATATTATTATTCAAAATAATAATATTTTGCTACAAAACAATGAAAGTAAGTTTATACGCCCACATAATAGTAATAGAGAAAAAACTATTATTAAGTTGTTTTAGCTCATGAATGTTTGTTGGTACCAGTTTCTCAAGAAATAATAAATGAATTTCTGTATGGGGAGGTTCCCACAGCACATACCTTCGAGGTTCCATCCACATCTGAAATTGACGGCGAGGAGGAAAAAAGTTGTGGACCAGAGAAAATACCTTATTTTTGATAAGTAAAGTTAAAGAGTTCGACGAGGAACTGATCAATGGTGTTAAAAAAAACGTATGGCTAAAAATAACCATGGAATGTATTAAAAAGCTTCCCAAAAACCTAAAAATCACGAATAAATCTTGTGAAACCAAATAGAAAACTTTAAAGCGAACCTACAAAAGCATTTTGATCAATAATAATACGTCAGGGTAAAAGAGAAGACATTGGGAATATTTCAACATCATGCATGAGTTTTTATTTAGTAAGCCAGAAATACAGCCATTAGCTACAGGAAGTAGTTTAAAAGGATTGCAAATAAATGAATCTGAAAGTAAGTTTTTTACCTGGGATTGACTTATAATTTCAATTTTAATTTACAAAAGCACAGGTTGCAAATAATATAACTCCTTACTCTTTTCACTTAATTTATAAATTATTTTCTTTTGTAGGTGCAGAAAACACTGATGAAAAACCTGGACCTTCTAAATTAGGTAAAATAAGATAAGCAACTATTTGTATTGTCTTCTTAAAATAATTTATTTTAGAAACATCTGAACATGAATCTTTATTCTCAAAAAAAAGTAAAAACACATGCATTTAAGGAGCAACATAATTAGAGTGGTAACTTGTGCCATAAATCTATAGAATGAGGTGTACAGGGTGTTTCATAGTTAAATTTACAAACGATAACTGTAAATAGAGGGCATTTAGGTGATTTCAAAAACTCATACATGATGAGTCTGGAGATACAGGATGTTTTATCGATTCTAACCATTTCTTTCTTGTGTCATAACTTCCAAATCATCCTATACATTATTAATACCTCTATTTACAGTTAATATATGTTAACTTAACTATGAAACACGCTGTATATTGCTGAATGTATTTATGTTATAGTTAGTTTGGACATTTCAGAAAAATCTTAATTAACCAGTTTTGTTTCGCCTCATTTATTTGTTTACAAAAAATTTTTTAGTTTTAATTTTGTTTATGTTCTTCAAAAAATTATACGGATGTTATATTTTTTAAATATTTTTGATCTTATAAAAAAAATAGTTAGGTAGTTACTTTTGTTCAATGGCTCTTCTTATTTGTAGTAAATATTGTTTGTAAATGTTAAGGAAAAGATATTATTTTCTTATAAGAGTCTATTAAGTTTATGTTTCTACATATTATCAATAAAACAATTATTTTTTAAAAAGTTGTATTTTTAATCTATTCTTAATGCATTTACAATATCGCTTTGCAATAGTCTCAATTGCCATGTCTTCTTCAACAATATCTAGAAAATTGGCTGGATCATTTTCTCGTTCTTGTCTCATCTCTTCTTCTACATTCATGATATCGTTAGCATTATCCCCATTAAGAATGCATGTATTGTGCAAAATACACGATGTAATTATGAGAAGCACTATCATGTCTATATTTACATTTTCTACAAATTTAAGTCGGCGGAACCTGCCTTTAAGAAGGGCAAATGTTTCCATTTTGAATTTCTCCATACAAAACTGATTTACGATAAAGGGTATAATCATGAAGTGAACCAACTTCACCAGTATACACATCGGTAAATAATTTTTTGTGATCACATATTCCTTGAAGAAGTAATGAATGAAATCCTTTTCTATTAATGTAAGCATTTCTGTTAACAGGGGGAGCTGCTATTTTAATGTTGCTTCTATCTATGCATCCTATGATTCCTAAAAATTGCTGAGGATTATAAAGGTATAGAAGCATTTCATACCTACCTGTAAAACCGTGACTATTAAAATAGTTCGAAATTCGGGCCTGTCTATCATGATTGGGCCAAACGATTATTTGGAAATCCATATTTATTTGCAACATTAGTTTACATGTTCTATTTACTACATCCCAGCACGTCGATTTGGTAACAACAAATCTATTTGCGACTGATCTGAAATTTAATTGTAAGTAAAAAAATTCATAAATTTTAATAGACCTACCTGAATGATTCCATGTTGCCAAGATATTACAGTGATATCGTAAATTCTTTCTCTATATCCATTTTAGGATATCCGATACCAGCAACATTATTGTTATGTTGCCTAAACACCTGCCTTGCTTTTAAGATGATGTCCTCAAACGTATTCGTCGTTAATCGAAAATGTTGCTGAAATTCGCAATCATTAAAATTGGGTATAGTCACTTCTGCAAAATTTTCAATTTTTTCCAAAATATTTTCTTCCTCTTCATCGGAGTCCTCCAAAAAAGCAAATTTTGCATAATTTACAATTGCTAAATAATTCATATTATATATCAAACAATTGCACACGTCCGTCGATTACCATGAATGACACATGTCATGTTTCAGCGTTCGGCAACAAACGATCCATTTACTCCATGAAAACTGCTTCTGCTCCGCTCCGTTCACACTCCATTTTGGAGTTAATTGCCGAACGGCCCTAATAATACCAAGAAGCGAAGGCCGGCGAAATTTGGGAGTGCAAAAATTTTTGTGATAGGTGACGGATAACTAATATAATAGCTGAGTTCGGCTTCGTTATCCTTTTCACTCGTTTACCCCGCTCTTGATCTATCCATTCGGGTACTGACAAACATTCATTTAAAATCATATTACATACATATATGTTTAGAAAACAAAGTAATATTTATAATAAAATAATATAAAATAAAGGATATAAACAAACAATCCGCACTTTATTTAAAAATATAGCACCTTTAGACAAAATTGACATTGACGTATAACTGATATAACTCACACATGCGCGTACAACTTTTCATTTTCCCGCGAATTGCTTCCATTCATCTTTATCAGATCGTTGATTAGTTTCACTAGCTTAAGAACTCCCAAGAAGACTGTATTTAAAATCATTCATCCGTTGTGGTAGTTTAGTTTTATCCCTACTTCTCAAAAATCTGGGATATGGACTTCTTCATGGTCCTATCCTATCCTAGCTAAATCGGGCATGGGATCCCATCTACACTGAGGCTCTAAGCCTATTGTACCCCACCAGTTTTTACATCAGACTAGTACTATTGACAAATTCAAGAAGAGTTCTAAAGTTAGCTTTCGCTATCTCTTTGGGATCTGGATACTTTACCCTAAAGTGCCATTCCCTTTTCCTGTTCAGGTCCCGGTAATAGCATAATATGGAGATGTGTTGCGACTGGATTTTTAAATGGCAATGACAAACTGTGACTGCTCCGACAAAATTTGCGACTTTTTGGAAGCAGTCACAGTTATGTCATAACTGCTTTCTTTCGACCATGTTCCTGGAATCCTGTTCTTTCGAGCAACTTTGCATTATGATTCATCTCCACTCCACTCATAACTTTGGATCATGATCAGTAACCCCTATTCCCCCCAAAAAAGATAAAACAGAGGACAAATAATAAAAGTATTTTTAAAATGAAAGTTTTAAACATATACATATGATCCAGAAAAAAATATTACTGCATTGTTTAACCTAAGCGAGGAAGATTATGTACATGCGATCTCATGGCGATGAAGCTCTAAGAGCTCTTCCCGAAGCTCTTCCTTGGTTATTTGGTGAAATTATTCATTATTATACATAAAAAAATCAGTAAAGAAACCATTATATATTCTATACATTTAAAGCATAACCTAAATTTGCACAGCTGCTGATTGACAAGTAGGGACTGTTCTTTCGTCTTTTGATGGGTGAACATGTTCTTGTAATCAAAATGGTAAAACTGAAACATGATTTGAAGATCATGATCCTAAATAATTGGCGAAAGAAAACGTTTCATAAGTAACAAGAATTTGTAGAGGGAGAAGCGAATGTCTAAAAAGTTTTATTACATATATTTTTGTTAATAAAAAGGTTCTAAAAAAGGATCTTAAGTATTATTTGTTCTCACAGTTTTGTGATATAATGTATGAAACTTCTGAGAAGTATGACTATACTGCGATAGAATACTGCGACTAGTGTGATGTGGTGTAACTGCAAATACTGCTTCGAAAAATTACTGCTATTTCTTGAAATTCTGGGCAGACCACTCCAGTGACAAGCGCGGAGCAGTGACAAAGGAGCAGACAGTGAAATCGCAGGAACTGACCAAATGGACCGAGGCATTACTAATTATAGAGTTGGTAGAGAGGTATTGGCCAATTTTTACGTGGATCCTGGATGCAGCAATAAACAATGCATGGTTTTTATATAGGCAAACCACAGAAAAACATCCAACTTGGACTTTAGAAGGGAGTTACTTGGCACCTTATGGTGTAGCACCAAGATCACCATGCACTGCCAGAACGTCCGTAAATCGTACACTTTTGCCAGGTATTCGTTATGATGGTATGTACCATTATGTTGCTCCATGCAATAGATGTCGCTGTGCGGGAACTGGATGCAAAACTTTTTTTAAGAACAATGTGTTCTAAACGTGATTTTGGTCTATGTGTATCTTGTTTTATTATCTTTCACACAATGTAAATACATATGTATTTTGGATATTTAGTTTTTGTATATTTTTAGTAGTATATACGCCCAGTGATATACCAATTGGTATCACCTTTTATTTCCCTACTAGTCACGTGATATTTAATAAAATAATTTTTTTTATCGAGTTAGGACCATATTATTTTAAGCATATGAAAGTTTCCGAAAAAATAAACAAAAAATAATTCTGGGCGCTAATGGGTTAATCTATCCAACAGGTTATGGTCCCAAGATTGGTTTGGTTATAGTTATGGAATAAACTTCAAAGACCAAAAATTAAATGAATGGAATTCATAAATTCAAGACTGTTATTGGTTCTCAAAATTTTTAGAGGATTAACTGCATGTAATTTAGTTGTTTTTAAAAATGTATATTCTACTTAGGACAATATACAGAATGAAAATGAAAATCGTCTTTAAAAACTAAAAAATAGTTATTTCACCGCCAGGACTAAAACTTTTACTCCTTCATTTTAGGGACTAAAGTGCCACTTTAACTCACTAGGTACTAAAATATTTAATAATCTCTAAATGTTACGGTTTAATTTACTGTTTATTTTATTTAGAATAAAATTATCATGATACGCCTATGCTCGGTTATATTTATTCAAAATCGATCGCTCATATGGATCGGACATGTCGTTTTAACAACCGCCACCTACGACGATATATTCGAGTTTCAGAAATTTGGCTTTTGCTATAGAACTGCCTAAGAACCAAGTTGGCAATTTATATTATTTAAATTTGTAAATTTGTGCCATTAGATTCTACCCATTGATTAATTGGTTTTTCCTTGGGAGCTACCTAAGCAGCCAAAGAAAATGTTTTTTTTGGTGCTATATATAAGCAGTTTTTTTTTGGAATTGTCAATGCAGTTTTTTTTGAGCTACCACTGAAGAAGAAAATTTTATTTTATTTCGATCACCAATCAATGAGAATATTTTTTTTTAGAGTACCACTGAGACTACTAACCCTTCAAGCGAAATTACTTCTTCTGGCCATCTCCTCTACTACAGTAACCCACAGGTGATTTCGTTTCGATTCGGGGAAATTACCCTACAGATATAGTTTTTCTTGTTTTAAATATTGTTAAATTTAAATTCAAAAAATTTAATTACATTTTTCTTATAATTCCTGTATTTATATTTTTATTTTTTTTGGCTCAGGAGGGAAAGTTTTATAATTTTTGTCATTTTATTTTCAACGAAATGTCTGGCGCACTTTAATGTATGCATTCATTTTTTTTCATATTAACCTTTCACTCAGCTTCCAGCCTACGAATTCACCCCTAAGATAAAAGTCTATATTAAAAAAAGATCTAATGTAAAATCAGTTTTATAAAATAAAACGTAACATAAATAGGGACTAAAGTACTACTTTTACTCACTTAAGACCAAAATATTATTGCAGCGACTTACTCTATCCAACAGGTTATGGTCCCAAGATTGGTTTTGCAATAAACAGACAATTATGACACATGGAAAATACATCTATTTATAACTTAATTCTTCATGTACTGATAAAACAAAATGGGCTATTTTCTAAAAATATGAGAAAAATTTAAGCTGGAAGTTTCTACAGGTAATTTAGAAACACCCTGTATATAAATAAAATAAGTAGTATCTGATTATCCAGTTACAAGATTTAAAAAGATAAAATGTCGGAAATATTCATTTCTAGACATGAGCCATTATTACGACGTTATTATTGAACAACAAATTCTGAATAGGTTTATCAATCAATAGTATAGATTTTCGTAACAAATTTCTCCATTATTCGATATCGAATTTAATTTCGAAACCTCTCGACGGTGTCAAATTTGACTGTTTTATATATCACGACCTTTCGCGTGTCTGGGGGCTACGAAGAAGCAAATTTCTTTTTATAATCGATGGCGAAGATGTTCGCGATATAAACGGACACGAAAGATCTTCAAAAGAATGCGCTTAAAGAGGATACAGATCCGTTTCTAGAACGATTCTACAACATATTTGTCCCTCATGGAATGTATTATAAATAGAGAGGCTGTTGTCGGTATATTAGTCATGTTAAATCTTAACAACTATAGTAAATAAAAGGACCACACGCTAATGAGCAATGACGTTTAGATTGTGACGGTTATAAAAAGAAATCAATAGATATTATAAACGTTATTGCCATTGGTTACTGAATAATTAGTTTTAAATGGAAGGTCGAGCTACCGGCTGTAGATGATACTAAAATATATAAAAAATAAAAATATTACAAGTCTTAGAAATAATAATAAAATAATCAACTATTGGTTAGTTAAAAACTAATTAACTGATAAAGCGAACTCTCCAGGTCGTCCATGCCTAATAAGGAAAAAGCCTCAGGGACTATTATTATTATTATTATTATTCTTTTTTTGTCTGAAATTTTTTTTTTCAAAATTTTCCCTCATTCTTCTCTCAAGTTTTTCACTTTTTTGCCTCAAATTTTTTCTTTCTAAAATTTCCCCTCATTTCTCCCTTAATTTTGTCACTTGTTTAGTACTTCAGTTCCCCTATTTTTATTACTTAATTTTGACGGTTTTTTAGTACCTTTTTCCCCTTTTTCAGCCCAAAAGTTCCCCTCTTTTCTTTCATAGTTTGGTCACTTTTTTAGTATCTTTAATTTGTATATTGGACCCAGACTATTTAATAGCTTACATACTTTGTAGTGTAGTCAACAAGTGCTTTTTGGATCAAACTTTTTTCTCCGCCACCAGAATAGCGTGTAGATGATTTTTGAAAAAGTTCAAGAGCCGCTTGCAAAAATTGCAAAAGTTATAAACAATTAACTGAAAAAAATGGGACTTGGTTTTTTTGCATACATCTCAAAAACTATTTGGCATTTTTCAAATTTGAAAAAAGATTTAAAAAGAGGAGGAAATTTCCCAGAAAAAATTGTACCTCCCGGAACTGTAGGACCAATATTTATAATTTTCCCAGAGGGTTGACAATACGACCGAAAACGAGGACTTTGGCTTTCGTAAGCGCCGCCCACTTTGGACCTTTAATGAATAAATATTAATTAATCTTATTAAATCTGAAAATTAAAAATTGATTAAATTACAAATCTGATTTTTTTTTCCTTTTTTAGACCTATTTTTGAAAGGTCTCAGAAGAGATTCCCCTTGGAAAAATTAAAAAATTGTTATTTTTCATTTTGTTATTAACAATTCACTTAGATTAAAAATTAAAAAGCTTAATTAATCATTAAAAAAATTTTTTTTCATATTACTATTGGTCCATTTTTTTATGATCAGAGGTCACATTACAAGGATTTTTAAGTTTTTTTAATTCTTAGTTTACAAAAATTACTATAAACAAATGCTTTGTTTATAAGATAATTTAAAATTTCTTTTTTGGAAACATAATCTTATAAACAACGCATTTGTTAATAATAATTTTTTAATTCTTAATTTTCATATTTAATAGTCCCCGTTATCGGCCGCATTTTCAACCCTCTGGGAAAATTATAAATATTGGTACAATATTTTTTTTGAGAAATTTCCTCGTCTTTTTGAATCTTTTTTCAAATGTGAAAGATGTCAAATAGTTTCTGAGATATTTGCAAAAAATCAAACTCCATTTTTATTTTTCAGTTAATTGTTTATAACTTTTACAATTTTTGCAAGCAGCTCTTGAATTTTTTCAAAAATCATCTACACGCTATTCCCAGCTCATATTTTTCGGAGGCGGAAAAGAGTTTGACCAAAAAAGCACTTGCTGACTAGGGAATCAATAACTGTTACTATTTTTAAAAAAAGATTAAAGAACTATTTATTAGAAAACTGTTTTTATACTGTAAGTGAATTTTGTAAACAATTATAAACTTTCTTAGTTGTAAAGTGACGAATCCTACACAATACAGTGTTGTCAAATGGAAAATAAAGTATTATTATTACTACTATTATAACATTCATCACGAATTTTTCTTAAAATGCGGCTATGAAACATGACTTAAATATTCGTTGTTATTGGAACTAAGTTCTTGCGGTAGGGATTATCTGGCAGATATTGTAACGTAACGATAAATAGAGATGTTGAAAAAGTAACTTCGTTCTTATTAATTTAAAATGTGAATGCGACGCCGATGCGTACGATAAAAATTTTACAATTTTATAATGGAAAAGTAAGTCACAATAAGAAAACTAGAGAGAAATTTGGATAAATAAAGAAAATTAGGTAAAATAGGGATAAAATGGGGAAAAGTAGAGAAAATATGGAAACTAAAGTAAAATAGGGAAAATAAAACAGAATAAGGACAAGCAGCTAAAAATAGACAAAATAAAGTAAAATAGTTAAAAACAAAAGAAATAGCGAAAAAATAGGGAAAAATGGAAAAAAATAATGAAGAATGGTGCAAAATAGGAAAAAAAGGAAAAATAGGTAAAAATAGTGAAAAATGGGGAATATAGTAAAAAATAATAAAAACTTTCTTCAATGTTTTTCTTTCGCTTGTGTTTCTTCTATCACACTTATGTCAGTTTATTTCTCTCTCAAGTTCTAGTCTTTTTCTGTTCTCTCTTCTTTTGAATACTCGTTCTATGGAATTTAATTTATTGTGTCCATGCAAAATATTCTTATATCTAATAATTCTATTTATATTTTATTAAATAATATTGCTCCGTTCCTTTAATTACATTATTTTGTTTATTTTTGTATTAACAATCAACAAAATTTCTTATTCTTTAACCCCAAAATTAATTTTCAAATATATTTCTAACCGAAATCCCCGGCTCGTGTGTGGAGAATAGGATTATTTTAATTACAAAATATTAAGCAGTACAATAATATATGAAACACGTTTAAAATAGCGAGCTGATGGTGAATACGTCTACCAAATTGATATTTCAATATGGGTAATGACATAAGCGGACGCATGCACACATTGCATAGCACACTGCTACAATAGGGAAGATGACGCAAAACTAAGGGCAGGTGGCGCCACTACCGCATGTGCCTAACTATAATATTGTCATATGTGATATTAAATTGTTGGTTTAGTTTTTTATTTCGCTTCACATAAGTAAATTCAAATTGTAATGAATAAAAAGCTATAGTCCAACTTTAAGATTTATTAGGAAAACGTAGTGCTTTACTTAAAAAAAGATCTCATAATGTTCATTTTTACAGTTGTTGTACAGCAAAGTTAAATGAAGCTATAATTAATTTAGCTCAATCCCACACTCTTTAAAACGAAACAAACCCATTATGGCAAAGACTGTGAACCAAAAGTTATAAAATAGTATACTTTTTTTAGAGTAAAATTTAAGAAATGCGGTTTGATTCTTATGAAAAAAACTCCATGGAACACCATTTTGGAATTAAAATCTCCATGGAACCAAAGAAATTCTGTAATAAATGCAGAATCTGTACCTTATCAAATTGAAGGTCAACTAATGGTAACAGGTCACAAATTTGCTAATCTGATAGTTTATAGCTTTATAGAATATACTACAATTTATGTTTCACGTAATGATAAATAAAAAAATAATGCTCTTTTGTTATAATTATTTTAAGCAATCGTTACTTGTAAAATGTCTCTACAAAAATTACTCTAATTTTTTTCCGACGTAATCGTAAATATTTCATTACAATTTCTATATTACATGGCATTAAAAAAGACAGGATATTAGAACTATAAGTTTCTTTTGTATTATTAGTATAAGTATATTTTATTCCATATTTGTATGGTATGCGCAATTTTAAAAAGTAAACTAGTGTAAGATTATTTCAGCATTTGTGATAACTTGGGATTATAAAATTACATAGCATTTAACAAATTAAATAAAGGTTTTTTTTAGCATTTTGGATACCTTAAAAAGAAAAATATGTACAAATCTATAGTTTAGGCTACGTCTAATATATTTTTTCTACGATCGTGCAAAAAGTGACCACTTTTTGCACTATCTACCGTGTTAAAAGTAAATCTTTTGTGCACTGGTGCATAAAAGTAAATTTTAGACTGCTTTGAATTGTCAATTTCTTAGTAAATAAAAATAAAAAAAAATAAAAAAAACCGGGCCGCCTGACAAACGATCAACAAGCAAATTTTAGTGGTCATTTTATAAACAGAAATCCGTTTGATTTATCAAAATCGTTTCATGTCTACCGATTTGACCTATGGATGTGGCCTGAACTGTCACTGTCAGATTGATTGTGATAGTTTCTGCAATTAATTTCAAATTGTCAGTTCAAATTTTATTTTTTTGAAAACTGTTAAAAATGTCATATTTATTTCGATCGTAGAAAAAATGTTGTATGCAACACGTGCAAAAAGTTACATAAATAACTATTCCAATGTTGATCTACATTTTACCTAAAAAATAACAAAATCAGAGATATTAATTAATGTGGTTTTTTAATTTACTTCAATAAAAACCTTCCTCTTGATAATCTTCGGGTCGTGCTGTTAGTCGAAAAGTTTTTCGTTTTACAGCTGTTTGCCATCGTTTTCTTTAATATAATATTTTACTTTCCCAACCCACCTCTGAGAACGGAAAGTATTGTGACCGAGCTAAAAAAATTTCCATTTTGAGGTAACCTGAGATGATTAACACCATTTCCAGATGGAAGTCTGTCTGTCTATGTGTATTCTTCCACGATAGAGGCCACATGTTTAATCCGATTGAGCTAAAATTTGGTATATGGGTTTGGGTTACCCGACGGAAGAACCCATTAGCTTTCGTACGACATCTGTCAAACGGAAGTGTCACTATCAAAAAATGACAGATGCAATATTGTTACGGGTTTATAAATAGTTAAATATAAAATATGAACACTCACACTATTGGAAAGGTTATACCTAAAATAAAAATAGAAGCTAGTTAATATTCCTTAAAAGTATAATAGTTATACTTACGAACAATCGCTTTTAAATCATTTTACTTTATTTTCTTAACCGATACAATGGTTAGTTTCAATATTTCAGTGAACAAGCTAAAATTCTTGCATCCTAATGTTATGTTGGAAATGCTCTTTACTCATTTCGTTTCTAAAAGAATTAAAACCGGTCATAATAATAATAAGAATTTGTTAAACACAATATGTTTGTTTACCTTTTAAATGTCAAGTCTGACAATCTTCAAATATCTTCTTTTTCAATTTCTATCTAAATCTTCAGAATCTACATTCTTATTAAGGTAAAGGCCCTAATTTGAACTTCTGGATATATTATTACTTTTTTTTTAACCTTTTTTTTCTTCTTAAAATGGTTGCTGGATTTAACGCTGGTTAAATATCTATTCTTTCTTGTTCTGGATTTTTCAATCATTTTAAAGAAAATATCTACTACTTCAACGCAAGTAAAATATTTCAATTCGTTTGAAGTCACTTTTTGTGGATTTTTCTACTTGCGTCAAAAGGCCATTCCATCTTCTGCTTTTTTTTTTTGTGTGATCATTCAGATTTAATCTGAACATTTTTCTGCTGAGTTATCTGCCAACCTATCCTGAGATCAGGTCACAGCAATAATTCCACCCTCAATACTGATAGGTTGCAACTATATCACTGGTCAACCCAGTGTAACCCTCATTTGGACTTTTGGAGATTCCTTTTACCGTCAGGGTACAGCCGCAACAAAAATCAAGTAAGATCTTTCCTTTTTGTTCTTCGATTTCTCCATACCAAGGCAGCAATAGTCAAATATCATTTTTTTATATATATATTTATACTTAATCTATTAAATATTGTGTAATACGGTACGCTGTAACTATCAAATTTACCTCTGTACACCAGGTAGTACTACCCGGGATAAACTCGCTTTTGTAATTTTTTTTCGTTTATACCTTACCTACAAAGAAAACATTAAATATAAAATTTATTCTGAATAAAATCGCTCGTCAGTTGTTCCACGTCCCACTCTCCGACAAACCCAAACTTGAAGTGGCCATTGGCAATCATTCTCAACTACTCTATGCTGGACGAGTGTAACAATATATCACAGAATTTGAATTGAAATATGTCATTTGAATGCCCTTGAAAAACTATTCAGAACAGTCAAAATTATTTCTCCAACTGTCACTTGTCAAAAATAAAAAAAAAACTGTTGTGTCGCCCCAAAACATTCTTGACTAGTATCGACGAATACTTTTTCAGATATTTAATGTTAAAGTTTCAAACTTTGACATTTTTTATTTTTGACAGGTGACAGTTGGAGAAATAATTTTGACTGTTATGAATAGAGTTTTTCAAGGGTTTTCAAATGACATATTGCAAGTTAAATTTCGTGACATATTGCATCTGTCATTCTTTAATATTGACACTTCCGTTTGACAGATGTCGTACAAAACTAATGAGTTCTTCCGACGGGTAACCCAAACCCATATACCAAATTCTAGCTCAATCGGATTAAACGTGTGGCCTCTATCGTGGAAAAATACACACAGACAGACAGATAGACAGACAGACTTCCAACTGAAAAAGGTCTGTCTAATTATCTCAGGTGACCTTAAAATAGATATTTCCATCTTTATCTCGAAATTTTTTTTTAGCTCGTTCGTTTAGCTTCTCGGAGGTGGGTCGGAAACGTAAATGTCAAAATTTGAAAAACTTCAACATTAAATTTCTGAAAAAGTATTCGTGGATACTCGTCGGGAAGGTTTTGGAGCAACACAAAGGCTTTTTAAATATATGAATACCTTGATTTTGACAACCAAAAGCACAACTAAACCAAAATTAAATTTTCTTCTTTAAATACAATAAAAAAACTTTCAGCACATTATAAGACCAATGAAATTAGCATGCGGTAATGGCGCCACGAATGGAAAAGTCTTCTTCCCCATTAGGATCTCTCTAGAATCATGAGTGAAAACTATTGTGAATTCTGGAAAAAGTTTAATACAAAAGTTACAAGAAAATTTGATGCTTTACATCTTGGCCCTAAAAATGGATAGTTCCATCGATATCCCGATTTTTTTTTGGCTCGTTCACTATACTTTCCCTTTGATTTTACCAGAAAAGTAAAATTAAACATTCATATAAAAAAAAAATCGGTTGTGTCGCCCCAAAACTTTACCGACGAGTATCCACGAATACTTTGTCAGATATTTAATGTTAAAGTTTCAAGTTTTGACATTTTCTATTTTTGACAGGTGACAGTTGGAGAAATAATTTTGACTGTTCTAAATAGAGTTTTTCAAGGGCTCTCAAACGACATATTGCATGTCCAATTCCGTGACATATTGCACCTGTCATTTTTTGATAGTGGTACTTCCGTTTGGCAAATCTCGTACAAAAACTAATGGGTCCTTCCGACATATAACCCAAACAAATATACCAAATTTCAGCTCAATCGGATTAATACTTCTTCAGATATTTAATGCTGAAGTTTCAAATTTTGACATTTTTTTATTTTTGATAGGTGACAGTTGGAGAAATAATTTTGAGTGTTCTGAATAGAGTTTTTCTAGGGCTTTCCAATGACATATTGCATGTCCAATTCCGTGACATATTGCATCTGTCATTTTTTGATAGTGGTACTTCCGTTTGACAGATGTCTTACAAAAACTAATGGGTTCTTCCGACGGGTAACCCAAACCCCTATACCAAATTTCAGCTTAATCGGATTAAACGTGTGGCCGCTATCGTGGAAGAATACACACACACAGACACACACACAGACCGACAGACAGACTTCCATCTGGAAATGGTCTTAATCGTCTCAGGAGACCCAAAAATGGATATTTCCGTTTTTATCTCGAATTTTTTTTTTAGCTCGTTCACAATACTTTCCCTTCTAGGTGGTGGGTCGGGAAAGTAATTCGTTAAAAATTGACAAATCTCTCAATTATTTTTTTTATTATCGATTAATTTTTTTTTATTGCTAAACAATAACCTATGCAGGGCTGATTATCTTAAACAAGACATCCTGTTCCGTTTATATACATTTTCTTATCGATAAATAAATATCATTTGTCATAACCTTAGATCATATATGCTGCGCTAGATACGACATCACGTAGTATTTGTTGGGTAGGTGGGGGGTCGTAATGTGCTTAGCGTATATGATCTAAGGTCTTAACAAACAATTAAGCCTTAAAGAAAACCACATTTTCTTATCAGATCGTTTCAGGGACTTTATTTAAGGTCTATTTCTTTCTTTTTCATGTACGTACTTTTAGAACCCTACTTTCCCAACATTACTATTTTCATCGTTTCCCCCATTTGTTGTGTTCCCCTTTTTTTCTTTTCTCTCTCCGTTTTCTTTAAATTTACAGTTCCTACCCTTTGGGCCCTTTGTTTACATTTTCCCATTTGTTTCCTAACCTCTTCTTCTTCCCAATTGTCACCTGGCACTTGTCAACCTCCTCTTCTTCGATCTTAGTCTTCTTCTTTCTTACCTTGCTTGGACCGAACCTCCTTAAAGCGTTTTGTTTTAAATAAACTTGTTATATTATTCAAAATTTTCACTTTTCTAAAAACCGTTTCTAAGTTTTATTAAAAAGCTCTGCACTTATGTCTCGTTTCCATCATTACCATTATTATCTACTTATTATTTTTAAATCACTTTTGTTACTCCTCATTTCAGCGTGCAGGGCGGTACTTTTATTGTCACCTGTCATTCCCGTTTCACTGTCACCTGTCATTTCACTTTCACTGATTGCCAGTGAGAATTGCTGTGACACGTGGCAACTTTCTATATAGCTTTCTATGTTCTTTTTCGGTGAGCCCCCATATAGGGTGCTTTTTTCCTATTTTCAAGTTTTCCGGGGTAATGATCCCCCCACTAGGTGTTGGTAACTAGTGCCAGCCCTAGGGAGCAACCTACTCTAGTTTTAGTCTTTTTAACGAATACTTAAAGTTTTTCTTCTTTTTCAACTATCAATTATATTTTTTAAATTAATTTTTTCTTAAAAATGATTTTGTGACATTTTGTTTTTTTCCCTTGCGGAAGTACTTAATAACGGTAAGTTTATACTTTTCAATTTTTATTGTATTCATTCCTAACTCTGATGATGGTCAGTGATAGGTGACAGAAACTAGTTGCCTCCTATTATTTTTTCAATAAAATTCTGTGGTACCTTACTTTGTGCTTTACTTCCTTAAAGTATGGCCTTCACGTTTGTATGTTAGTAATGTTTTTCACGATCCCGATGTACCTATAATGTACGAAAAATATACCCATTTTAGAGTACTTTCCATATGAATACTTTCTCTAAGACAGGGACGTTAAGGCGGCTCTACCGCAACGTAAATTTTTGTTATTAAAAGTTAGCCTTTAAATTTGATTTTATTAGAAAAATATTTTCAGAAACAAATTCTGAATGAAAATGACTAAAGACTGATCGTGCTAGATTTTTAAATTTCCATCTGTTTTTTGAGTAAAAAATTAAAATTGAAAAAATTAAAAAAAAAATCGAAATAAATAAATATTTGGCACGGTCAACTTGTTGGACTATTTATTTTTGACTTTTTATTATTTTTTAATTTTTTTTATCTTTATGAATAAATAGGAAAAATTAATAATTGTTTCAATTAATAAAATGTACCGGTAGTAGCGCTCTCTCTGTTGTTGGCTGATGTCATCCGGTATGTTCATCCATGCCTTTGCGAAATACGCGTTAGTCGCCGTACAGTATCGGACGTGCCATTTTAGTTAAGAATTGTTTTTTGGTGATATTATGTGAGATACAGTGTCCTTTTTCTTGTAAAGAGCTTACTCCTGAGGCTGGTGTTACAGAATATAAAATTAAATTTTTAGTTAAATTGGGCAATTAACTTAAATTAAAAAAGAATGATAATTTATATTATCAATTTCAATGTGTCATGTCGATTTTTTTCTTCAAATAGAAATTGTAATTGTTATTAACAAAAAAAAGTCATTTTATTTTTTGATGATAACTCAAAAACTATACAAGATAGCGGAAATTGCAAAAAAGATCCTTATAGAGGAGGATACTAACAAAAAAAACTTTTAACTCCTGGACCTCTAGCTCTAATATTTATAATTTTAATTTGTTGCTGAAAAAAGGTCTCCGCGCGACAGTTTCGGAATGAGTACGCCGCCTCTATAGTGAGTACCTCATCTAAAATAATTTTTTTAACGCACTAAATATTAATTTAAAAATTCGAAAAAATTATGGTGTCATTTCAACACTTGAAGAAAGAAAGTCCCGTTAGAACAAACATTTTAAATTCATTTTTCAAAAAGCTAGCCTATTGTTAATTAACTATTTTCTGTCATACCGCTATTTTCATTGAAAGCTGGATAATTGTTTAAATAATCACAATAAAAATTTTTCACCCTTTGGAGTATTTTATATGAGTGTACTCAATAAGATGACGCTATAAATTTATTTAAAATTTGTTTATATTGTTCATAACGAGTTTTCTAAGTTAACAAAAAATGAAAAATCGTAAAATTGTTAAAAAAAATTTTTCTCATATACTATGGTGTAGCTGTTTTTATATTAGAAATAAGGATAATATTATTGTGGGTAAGATTTTTTAACGCTATTTGTTTATTCATTGCTTATAAACAAATAGTTACTTTAATATTTTAAAAAAAAAATTTTACCATTCAATTGTTTAGGGTCAATGATGATTTTTCAAAAAAAATTTTATTTCTTAAAAAAATTTTCATATTGTTTATAATCTTTTTTTTCATATTTGCATTATTTAAATAATTAGTTAAGAAATAATTTTATCTTTAACAATCATTATTGATGGCGCATAATACAATTAAAAAAATTATTTTTTTCAATAATAATTTCATTGTTTATTTAGTTCAAAATTTGTTATAAACAATATTTGGGTGTCACAATAATTTTTTTCTAGTACTACTAAAAATTACAAAACAACCATATCCAACAATGTGGCGAAAAAAAAATTTCTGAATTTTTTTTGAAAATTGAATAAAAAATACATAAAATTTTTTTTTCTCAACTTTGTTGCATATGGTTGTTTTTATAATTTTTAGTAGAATTAGAAAAAAAATATTGTGACGCTCAAATATTGTTTATAACAAATTTTGAACTAAATAAACAGTGAAATTATTAATGAAAAAAAAAATTTAAATTGTATTATGAGCCATCAATAATGATTGTTAAAGGGAGAATTATTTCTTAACTAATTATTTAAATAATGCAAATATGAAAAAAACGATTATAAACAATAAGAAAAATTTTTGAAGAAAAAAAAATTTTCTTTTAAATCATCATTGACCCTAAACAATGGAATGGTAAAAATATTTTTTTCAAAAATATTAAAGTAAACTATTTGTTTATATACAATTTATAAACAAATGGCGTTAAAAAATCTTACAATAATTTACTCTTTATTTCTAATATAAAAACAGCTATACCATAGTATATGAGAAAAAAAATGTAACAACAATTTTCCGATTTTTCATTTTTTGTTAACTTAGAAAACTCGTTATAAACAATATCACCTAATTTTAAATAACTTTATAGCGTCATCTTATTGAGTACACTCATAGAAAATACTCCAAAGGGTGAAAAATTTTTATTGTGATTATTTAAACAATTATTCAGCTTTCAATGAAGACAGAGGTATGAAAGAAAATAGATAATTAACAATAGGCTAGCTTTTTGAAAAATGAATTTAAAAATATTTTTCCAACGGGACTTTCTTTGTTCAAGTGTTGAAATGATTATATAATTTTTAAATTTTAAATCAATATTTGGTGCTTATTTTAGATGCGGTACTCGCTATATAAGGCGTACTCATCCCGAAACGGTGGAGCGGAGACCCGTTTTCAGCAACAAATTGAAATTATAAATATTAGAGCTAGTTTTTTTTTTGGAAATTTTCTCCCTCTTTAACAATCTTTTTTGAAATTCCCGTGACATCTGACCCATTTATTTGAAATTTTCTTATCAATAAATATGAAAATATAAATAAGAACAATGAATCCAGCTCACATATGTTTTTTTGCAAACTGATTTGTTCCTATGTAGGGTTTTCTGTGGTTTTGTTAGCGCTGCTATAAACTAGTATGATGTGGTACTTATCTAGATCTTAATTTAACGCAAAGGTCAGTGAACATGTTATATAGGATTGTAGTAGCCATAGCCTTTAGACGCCTATGAAATATTTATTTACTTAAGGCGGCTCTACCGCAACGTAAATTGTTGTTATTAAAAGTTAGCCTTTAAATTTGATTTTATTAGAAAAATATTTTCAGAAACAAATTCTGAATGAAAATGACTAAAGACTGATCGTGCTAGATTTTTAAATTTCCATCTGTTTTTTGAGTAAAAAATTAAAATTGAAAAAATTAACAAAAAAAATCGAAATAAATAAATATTTCGCACGATGGACTATTTATTTTTGACTTTTTAATATTTTTTAATTATTTTTATCTTTATGAATAAATAGGAAAAATTAATAATTGTTTCAATTAATAAAATGTACCGGTAGTAGCGCTCTCTCTGTTGTCGGCTGATTTCAATGAAGACAGAGGTATGAAAGAAAATAGTTAATTAACAATAGGCTAGCTTTTTGAAAAATGAATTTAAATTTTTTTTTCCAACAGGACTTTCTTTGATCAAGTGTTGAAATGATTACATAATTTTTAAATTATATTTGGTGCTTATTTTAGATGCGGTACTCGCTATAGGAGGCGTACGTACTCATCCCGAAACTGTCGCGCGGAGACCTGTTTTCAGCAACAAATTGAAATTATAAATATTAGAGCTAGAGATCCAGGAGTTAGTTTTTTTTTGGAAATTTCCTCCTTCTTTAAGGTTCTTTTTTGAAATTCCCGCTATCTTGTATAGTTTTTGAGTTATCATCAAAAAATAAAGTGGCTTTTTTTTCGTTTTTTGTTAATAACAATTACAATTTATATTTGCAGAAAAAAATCAACATGACATATTTCTCTGAATTGCAGTCCGCGTCGAATGAGCCATCGCTCATATTTTTCTTACTCTTCTCAATTCTCGACTAGACTACGTTGCATTATATACTATCTATTTTGATTTAAAATTATTTATTTCGACCTATTTCTACATTATCATTTTTGCTGTTGAGTTAATGTACGATAAAACAGTTTTCAAAAACTTATTTATTATTTAATAATACTAATAATATTAATAATAACAATGACGCTAGAAATGTTTAAATAGAAGAAATAGGTAGCATCAATAATATAAGTACCTAAAATTTTATAATATATCCAAGGATATTCAGTTTATATAGGTATTTTTCATTTTATTTAATTTCAGAAAATCTTTTACTTTAGAATGTAAATAAATATTTAAATTAAATCTTGATATCCATTTATAAAAAAAATACATCCATAAGATGAACCCCACAAAAAACATTAATTAATAAAACACAGAAAGAAAACAACCATTTTTTCGAAGCGGCGTAATTGTACTAATACTGAAATATCATCTGGGAATTCAATTTAACAAATCTTATTTGCTTTCTACATGTATGTTAAATTTTGTTGTCTAGTAATCGAATTATATAATACAATAATTTGTTCTTAGTGTATGTATAATTTTTATTTAAAATCTGCTTGAATAAATGACTCACTGGTAACTTTCATTCTGAATAACCAAATTACTACTATTATATCTGCTTGTAGTTAACTTTTTTTATACTACATATATTGATAGTACGTGCTATAAAAATAGTATAGCATATGTACAAAACTGACCCCATTGAGTAAGACGTATAATCCTGTCCGAGATTATTCATAGCTACGACCAGTTTAGACACACCTCAAAAAAATATTAGTTAAAAATTTCAATACAAAAGATATTGAATTAATTTTCGTAAAATAGATCACAACGACTGGTATACAGAGTTTAATAGTAATTTAAAATTTTTCTTTAAAATTTTAGTATAATAAATTTTATTTTCACTTAACTGTAATATAAAATATAATTTTATTTATAGGAAGTGCTTATGTTTATCTTTCTTCCAGCGCAAGTGAAGAAAGTTATGAATTATTTTGGGGTACTTGTTCTTTGCGATTTTGGTCTACTTCATATAACTCGTTTAACCTAAAAGAATTTTCGACTAATATTTTTAACGCGTTAGCTGCTGTTAGAGGAGACTTTTATTAAATTTTTATATTATGATTACAAAAATAGATATAAATTATTTTTTTCAATTTTTTTTAGTTGAAAAATCTTTAAAATCAATTAAAAATTGTATGTTTATACTAAAATAATTTTTGAAAAATATTTTTAACGCGTTAGCTGCGGTTAGAGGAGACTTTTATTAATTTTTTATAGTATGATTACAAAAATAGATATAAATTATTTTTTCAATTTTTTTTTAGTTAGAAAAATTTTAAAATCAATGAAAAATTATATATTTATCGTAAAATAATCTTTGACAAAGATTTTTAACGCGTTAGCTGCGGTTAGAGAAGACTTTTATTAAATTTTTATAGTACAATTACAAAAATAGATATAAATTATTTTTTTCAATTTTATATTAAATAAAAAATCTTTAAAATCAATGAAAAATTACATGTTTATCCTAAAATAACTTTTATCAAATATTTTTAACGCGTTAGCTGCGGCTAGAGAAAACTTTGCTGAATTTTTATTGTGCGTTTATATAAATAGATATAAATTATTTTGACAAATTTTATTTTAGTTACAAAATCCTTACAATCAATGAAAAATTATGTTTATCGTAAAATAATCTTTGACAAATATTTTTAACACGTTAGCTGCGGTTAGAGGAGACTTTTATTAATTTTTTATAGTACAATTACAAAAATAGATATAAATTATTTTTTTCAATTTTATATTAAATAAAAAATCTTTAAAATCAATGAAAAATTACATGTTTATCCTAAAATAACTTTTATCAAATATTTTTAACGCGTTAGCTGCGGCTAGAGAAAACTTTGCTGAATTTTTATTGTGCGTTTATAGAAATAGATATAAATTATTTTGACAAATTTTATTTTAGTTAAAAAATCCTTAAAATCAATGAAAAATTATGTTTATCGTAAAATAATCTTTGACAAATATTTTTAACACGTTAGCTGAGGTTAGAGGAGTCTTGTATTAATTTTTTATAGTATGATTACAAAAATAGATATAAATAATTTTTTTCAATTTTTTTTAGTTGAAAAATCTTTAAAATCAATTAAAAATTGTATGTTTATACTAAAATAATTTTTGACAAATATTTTTAACGCGTTAGCTGCTGTTAGAGGAGACTTTTATTAAATTTTTATATTATGATTACAAAAATAGATATAAATTATTTTTTTCAATTTTTTTTAGTTAAAAAATCTTTAAAATGAATTAAAAATTATATGCTTATCGTAAAATAATTTTTGACAAATATTTTTAATGCATTAGGTGCGGTTAGAGGAGTCTTTTATTAATTTTTTATAGTATGATTACAAAAATGGATATAAATAATTTTTTTCAATTTTTTTTAGTTGAAAAATCTTTAAAATCAATTAAAAATTGTATGTTTATACTAAAATAATTTTTGACAAATATTTTTAACGCGTTAGCTGCGGTTAGAGGAGACTTTTATTAATTTTTTATAGTATGATTACAAAAATAGATATAAATTATTTTTTCAATTTTTTTTTAGTTAGAAAAATTTTAAAATCAATGAAAAATTATATATTTATCGTAAAATAATCTTTGACAAAGATTTTTAACGCGTTAGCTGCGGTTAGAGAAGACTTTTATTAAATTTTTATAGTACAATTACAAAAATAGATATAAATTATTTTTTTCAATTTTATATTAAATAAAAAATCTTTAAAATCAATGAAAAATTACATGTTTATCCTAAAATAACTTTTATCAAATATTTTTAACGCGTTAGCTGCGGCTAGAGAAAACTTTGCTGAATTTTTATTGTGCGTTTATATAAATAGATATAAATTATTTTGACAAATTTTATTTTAGTTACAAAATCCTTACAATCAATGAAAAATTATGTTTATCGTAAAATAATCTTTGACAAATATTTTTAACACGTTAGCTGCGGTTAGAGGAGACTTTTATTAATTTTTTATAGTACAATTACAAAAATAGATATAAATTATTTTTTTCAATTTTATATTAAATAAAAAATCTTTAAAATCAATGAAAAATTACATGTTTATCCTAAAATAACTTTTATCAAATATTTTTAACGCGTTAGCTGCGGCTAGAGAAAACTTTGCTGAATTTTTATTGTGCGTTTATAGAAATAGATATAAATTATTTTGACAAATTTTATTTTAGTTAAAAAATCCTTAAAATCAATGAAAAATTATGTTTATCGTAAAATAATCTTTGACAAATATTTTTAACACGTTAGCTGAGGTTAGAGGAGTCTTGTATTAATTTTTTATAGTATGATTACAAAAATAGATATAAATAATTTTTTTCAATTTTTTTTAGTTGAAAAATCTTTAAAATCAATTAAAAATTGTATGTTTATACTAAAATAATTTTTGACAAATATTTTTAACGCGTTAGCTGCTGTTAGAGGAGACTTTTATTAAATTTTTATATTATGATTACAAAAATAGATATAAATTATTTTTTTCAATTTTTTTTAGTTAAAAAATCTTTAAAATGAATTAAAAATTATATGCTTATCGTAAAATAATTTTTGACAAATATTTTTAATGCATTAGGTGCGGTTAGAGGAGTCTTTTATTAATTTTTTATAGTATGATTACAAAAATGGATATAAATAATTTTTTTCAATTTTTTTTAGTTGAAAAATCTTTAAAATCAATTAAAAATTGTATGTTTATACTAAAATAATTTTTGACAAATATTTTTAACGCGTTAGCTGCGGTTAGAGGAGACTTTTATTAATTTTTTATAGTATGATTACAAAAATAGATATAAATTATTTTTTCAATTTTTTTTTAGTTAGAAAATTTTAAAATCAATGAAAAATTATATGTTTGTGGTAAAATAATTTTTGACACATATTTTTAATGCATTAGCTGCGGTTAGAGGAGTCTTTTATTTATTTTTTATAGTATGATTACAAAAATAGAAAATTATTTTTTCAATTTTGTTTAGTTAAAAAATCTTTAAAATGAATTAAAAATTATATGCTTATTGTAAAATAATTTTTGACAAATATTTTTAATGCATTAGGTGCGGTTAGAGGAGTCTTTTATTAATTTTTTATAGTTCGATTACAAAAAATAGATATAAAATATTTTTTTCAATTTTATTTCAGTTGAAAAATCTTTAAAATCAATTAAAAATTATATGTTTTTCCTAAAAAAAAATTATCAAATATGTTTAATGCATTAGCTGCGGTTAGAGGAGACTTTCATTTTTTTTTATAGTACGATTACAAAAATAGATATAAATAATTTTTTTCATTTTTATTTTAGTTAAAAAATCTTTAAAATCATTGAAAACTTATGTTTATCGTAAAATAATTTTTAACAAATATGTTTAACGCGTTAGCTGCGGTTAGAGGAGACTTTTATTAATTTTTTATATTATGATTACAGAAATAGATATAAATAATTTTTTTCAATTTTTTTTTTGGTTAAAAAATCTTTAAAATCAATGAAAAATTATATGCTTATCGTAAAAAATTTTTAACCAATATTTTTAACGCGTTAACTGCGGTTAGAGGAGACTTTTATTAATTTTTTATATTATGATTACAAAAATAGATATAATTTATTTTTTTCAATTTTTTAAAAACAATGAAAAACTATATGTTTGTCCTAAAATAAATTTCAACATATATTTTTAACCCGCTAGCTACGGCTAAAGAAGACTTTTACTGAATTTTTATAATGCGATAACAAAAATAGACAAATTATTTTTACAAAGTTTTCTTTATTTATAATTCTTAAAAATCAATAAAAAAATATATTTTTATCCTAAAATAATTTTCAACATAAATTTTTAATGCGTTAGCGCGGCTAGAAAAGACTATTAAATTTTTATAGTACGATTACAAAAATAGATATAAATTATTTTTCAAAATTTTATTTTATTTAGAAAATTTCTAAAATTAATAAAAAATTATATGTATATCCTAAAATAATTTTCAATAAGTATTTTTAAGGCGTTAGCTGCGGCTCGAGAAGACTTTTACTGAATATTTATAATGTGATTACAAAAATAGATATAAATTATTTTTACAAATTTTATTTTAATTAAAAAATCTTTAAAATCAATAGAAAATTATATGTCTATCATAAAATAATTTTCAACTTATATTTTTAATGCGTTAACTGCGGCTAGGGAAAACTTTTACTGATTTTTTATAGTGCGATTACAAAAATAGATGATAAATCCAGCTTTCATTAAAAAAAAATAGTTTATATTAAAAAACTATATTTTCTGAATTAAATATTTAATAAAATAAATGAAAATAAACAATTGAGAAAATTAAAACATTTTGGACTGTTTCGTGAACAGATCCAAAATATTTCTATAACCAACCAAAATTTTAAATATTTTTTTTTTAATGAATGTGTCTCAGCATCTAGGCTATTGACACGGTTACAATATTACGATTTAACTTATTCCTATATTTTATCGTACAAGTTTATATCTTTTATAAATTTAATTACATTGCACTATTTAGAACATCTGGAAGAGATTGTTTCAAATTATTGTTTCTCCTCCGCTCTTCGAAATTCTATAGGCAGTCCAACAGGAAATGTTTGACCGTTTGTGGTCTATCGCAAAACCAGCATGTGGGAGGTTCTTCAGATGCCATTAAATATCCATGTATAAGCCTTGTGTGACCTATACGCAGTCTTCTAATGATTATTCGGTTTCTTCTGGACATTCTGGGAAGGCTTATGTGGTTTACCGATGGTCTAATTTCATGCAGTTTGGTTGATTACTAGTCCAGTTCTTTTACCAGGAACTATTTATTAGACGTTTAAAAAACATCTTAACAAAGTGACATAGTTGGATTTTCTATAGGGTTGTTATTGAGGATGTGGCATTTTTAGCTGAGCAATTAGCCAATTCGTTTTCAGGAATTCCTACATGGGAGGGTACCCAGGTAAGAGTTATTGTTGCACCTTGAGAGGATAATTTGGAACAGATTTCATGAATAGCTTGTGAAAGAGGATGACTAGTATAGGTGATTTTAAGGGTGTTGATTCAAGCAAGAGAATCTGTACAGATGGCTACTTCTTTATGTTCTGGAGTTAAGTGTTTTATTGCTTGCAGTATGATAAACATTTCCCCAGTATGGACACTAGTACAGGAAGATAGAAAGAACTTGGATATGACAGAGTTACTAGAAGTGACTGCGCTTCCAACATCATTTTCGCTTTTTGAGGCGTCGGTATGTAGAATTTTGTCAAAGGATGTTTGGTTGATTATGTGGAGGAATGCTTGTCTCAGAAGTGTGTTAGGGGTTTCTTGTTCAAAATAGTTACACAACAATGAGTTAATTTTTGGTAGGATTTTATTCCAGGGTGGTATGGGGGAGGAGATTGGTCTTGATAAAGTTACTGTCAAGTCAATAATATTAAATAATTTATAAGTTATAAAGATGACTCATGACCATGACACCTTTTATAGTAGATATTAGTATATATTTACAAAAACCAACATAAATAAGATCAAGACAATGGAAATGATATTTCTGAGGAAAATACCAGCGATCATAATAGTTAACAACTCAATATAATAAATGAAGGAAGAATATTCAACAAAATCTATGACACTTGTAAAAAAATAAAATAATAAATAATAGAGAGATCAAGAATAAAATTAGATGAATAAATTCAACAGAAGAATATAATGGATCGACTAATTAATTAAGTACAAGGTTAAAAATTATTTATAATAAAATATTAAAAGAATGTTGACCACAACCTATTTTTAAAATTATGTAAAAAGTAATTATTTAAACAAAATTAAAATTAATAAAATCGATTAATTTGTTGATTGTTCGTCATTTTAACAATAGAAAAGTATTTTTAGAACAAGTACAAACTGAACATATAATTTGATATTTTAGTATTCTACAAGTTAAGAAATCTCAAATAAGGAAACATCGTGTCATGAATATTCATCTATAATGACACTTTAAAACAACAAAAACCAGATGAAAAGAAAATTAGCAACAATTAGAAACAGGATATTTGAAAGAAAATTTATTTTATTGCTTGCGGTTTTGACTGTTAAAAATAAATATAATTATATACCTGTAATTTAGAAAAAAATTGTTTTATTTTTAAACTTTAATATATTTAGAAATAAAATTAAAATAAATTTAAATGATTGGTTGAGTCATGCATCTTTTCGAAAAAGGACATTTATAAAAATGGCACGAAACAGGATATACAAGTTATTTTTTAAACTAAACATATAAATTGGAAATTCCAAAAGTGATATTTTTTGTGGCTCATTTACATTTTGCAATTAATTTAGTAACTTTGTCTCAATAATTTATTAATTGATCGTTTATTAAAATTTATTGTTATGACATTGTTTGTTCTGACCATAGAATATGATATATTGTGAGATGTCATGGACATACATTTTTCTCACAAGTAAATTTTTTTTTAAAGTTCAAAGTAAAAAAATTAGTATTCTAAATATGTTATAAATCGATTGATTTCTACGGTTAATTTCTTAAAAACGAAGCACGAAAACTCTCTAGTAATAATTGGTTATATCCCCAAATTTGGTGTAAAGAATCTGTTTTAAGACCAATTAATGGTTAACGAAGTAAATTTTAAATAACTTAAAAACTAGAATAAAATAATAGTAACTGTACAATTTAAATATTCTCGATACAATAATGTTTATTATTTTTTTATTGAAGGAACCCAACCGAAAAGAGAGAGAGAGAGAATTTCATAGATTTCACGTAATCTTATATAAAATGGCGCTCAACGTGGGGCCACTTTTCTGTTGAATTCCACATAAATTCTTTAAAATGAATTAATTAAACGTTAAATATATTAATTTCAATTTTATAGTCTTTGTCAATTATAATTTTACATCTTCTCATCTTCAGATTTATATTCATACAAGGTGTAGAAAATTTCAATGTACACTATTGGGATTTCGTTAACCGTTATAGATACAAAGTTGGTTAAATGGGAAAAAAGTTGCATATTATCAAGACAAATTTACCGGATTTTGAAAAATTTTAATATCAGGTCCGGTTTAAGAGATATTTTCTTAAAACCAAAAATGACGATTTTGTTTTATTTAATTATCACCTTTATTTTTAAAGATATAATAAAACTTTTTTATTTTTTTTTTGTTGAAGAAAAAATGCCGTTTAAGCTAGCGTAGTCAGTTTTTTATACGACGTTTCGTCTTTAATGAGCATTCCTCAACAATTTTTTCTTTTAAATACGGACCTGTACTTTTCATTTTATTTTTGAAATCTCCATTTTTTTCTCTATCCAACCATATATCACACTTAATTTTTTTTAATTAAATTTCGACCATGAACTGTACTTTAGGAAATTTTGTAAGTACGGTCCTGATCATTTTCATCTTGAATATTTATAAATCTTTTTAAATAAAATTAAGTTATTGGGCACTATTCATTATTTGAATTACATTTTTTTTTACAATAAAACTGTAATTCGGAGAATAGAAAATATAATTTAAACAAATGATAAATTTTGGGAAAACCGAGTAAAATTGTAAAAAATAGGTGAAACTAGTAAAAAATGGCAGTAAAAAAAATAGTGAAAAATAGGGAAAAAAACGAAGATAAATTGAAAACATTTGAGTAAAATTTTGAAAAATAGAGGAAACTAGCGAAACATTGTAAAAAAAGAGAAAAAAAAATCGAAAAAATGATGAAAAAAATGGTAAAAATAATGAAAATTGTGAAAGATGGTGAAAAATAAGGAAAAAACAGAACAATTGTGAAAAATATAGCAAAATTCTGAAAGGTAGGGGGAAATTGGAGAAAATTGGAGAAAATAGGACATAACAGTAAAAAATAGTCAAAAATAGAGGAAAATAGAGAAAAACAGGAAAAATTGCTAAAAATATGACAAAATTGGGAAAAATAAGACAAAATAGGGAAATTTGTATTCTAACGGGAACATCCTAAAATAAAAAATAAACGTAAAATAAAAACTTTTGTCTCATTTAAACGATCTCGTATTTATTTGTTGTAATTGTAGATTTAAGAATGCATTTTTGTGATTAAATTTTCAAAAACATGTTCAAAAGTTAAGTTATTCAAGATGGTTTATAAATATTTTGGAATAAAATAAACAGGACAGTACTTACAAACTTTCCTTAAGTACAGTTCATTGTCAAAATTTAATTTAAAATAAAATTAAATGTGATACATGCTTGGATAGAGAACAAAATGGAGATTTCAAAAATAGAATAAAAAGTACAGGTCCGTATTTCAAAAATAAAAATTGAGAAATGATCTTTAAAGACGAAACGTCGTATCTAAAAACTGACTATGCTATGTTAAACTGTATTTGGTTTTCAACAAAAGTTTTATTCTATCTTAATAATAAATAAAAGTGATAATTAAATAAAACGAAAATCGTCAATTTTGGTTTTAAGCAAATATGTCTGAAACCGGACCTGATAATAAAATTTTTCAAAATCCAGTAAATTTGTCTTGATAATATGTTAACGAAATCCCAATAGTGTACATTGAAATTTTCAACACTCTGTATATCTGCTCTATATTGAACACTGAACAAAAAAATCTGATGTGGCCAGCACATGACCTCTCGCCATTTTTGAATCAAAAATTTACAGGTTGACACAAAAAAGTATGAAAAAAAATTATATTTTTGTAAATCTGGCAACAATGGCAAAAGTTTAGAAAATTTTAATGAGATGAAAATAAACTGTAGGGTATACAAAATATATGTGTAAAACTTTATTGCCGTTTTCTATAATAATGGCGTCATCACCCATAGCAACTGCCACTTCCGGTTGTGCGATTGGCACCAAAATCTAATCAGATCTAATCTAGGGTATCAGAATCCTGTATGCAAAATTTCAAATTTTTTTATTCAGTAGTTTTTGAGTTATCGTTACTACAACATCCATCCAAACACACACACACACACTAACACACTAACACACACACACACTAACACACACACACACAGACATCATCGCGAAAATATTAAAATCGTATTCTAGGGACCCCAAAACGTGTTTATCCATTGAAAACTCACTACCCAATTTTTAGCATGATTCCTATACCTCTCTTATCTGAAGGGCGAGAGGTAAAAACTTAAAAAAAATTAAAAATTAGAAAGAATTGAAATAAATTGCAAAAAAATCTCAACAAAACTTCAAAAAAAATGAGAACAAATCGCAAATAATCATAAAAAATTAAAAAAATAAGAAAAATGAGAAAAAATAGAAAAATCGACAAAAAAACGAAAAATCAGAAAAATAAGAAAAAGACGAGAAAAATTTTAACAACCCACAAAAATCAGAAAATATTAGAGTAATAAGAAAAACAGAAAACAAATGTAAACAAAAATATTGGCAAAAATGAAAAAGAAAATTGTAAAATGGAAAGAACAAGAGCTAAAAATCACAAAAAAAAACAATGTAAAAAAACGCAAAAAAAGAAGAAAAAACAAAGAGAAAAAAAGAACAACCAGAAAAATTGTAACGATAAAAAAATTGAAAAAAAAATCGAATGAATTAAAAAAAAATCGCAACAAAACGGCAAAAAAATCGCAAATAAACAGAGGAATAAGAACAAATGAGAAAACAGACGAAAGAAATAGAAAAAAAATAGAACAATGGCAAAAAATGGGGGAAAATTTTAAAAACTCGAAAAAAAATACCAAAAAAAAACCAAAAAACATAAGAATGAAAAAAAACTATAAAAAACTTTTTCTGCCTTCCAAAAAAAAAGAAGAAAATCGAAAATTATCGTAAAAATTAAAGGAATTAGAAAAAAACAACAATGACGAAAAAATGAGGAAAGATGAAAAAAAATAGAAAAAAAAAGAAAAATCAGAAAAATGTGAAAAAGACGAGACAAAATTTTAACCCAAAAAATCAGAAAAAAATCGGAGGAATAAGAAAAACAGAAAACAAATTTAAACAAAAATATTGGAAAAAATGAAAAATAAAATTGAAAAAACAAGCGCTCTAAAAATCGCAAAAAAACGATGTAAAACAACGAAAAAAAAAACACAAAGAACAACGAAAAAACCAGAAAAAATAAATTGAAAAAAAAATAAAAAAAACGAATGAATTAAAAAAAATCGCAAATACAAAAAAAAATCAGAACAATAGGAAAAAATGAGGAAAAATTAGAAAAATTTGAAAAAAAAAAACAAAAATCAGAAAAATGACAAAAAACGAGAAAATATAAAAAACTTTCTTTCTCTATAAAATAACTATAAATAATATAAAAAAATTAAATGAGATAAAAATTATATTGCGGAAATAGACAGGGAGTAACAGAAAGAGAGGGAGTCGCTTGGAGGGGGCATAACGCTTTTTCTTATATGACGCTTTGTGCCGGGTAAATTCTATCACAAGTCGCTCCCAAAAAAATATCCATTCTGAAAAAATGTACCAGACAGAAAAAAGGTACCGAAACGCCGTTCGGGCATGTTCCGTCCCTTATACACCCACCATCATCATATTTTTACCTCAATACAAATAGCAAACACACTTTGTACTACTGATCAGTTTATTACTATAATTAAATGATATTACTGTACAAATCAAACCGGTTACTAATAACTATGTTTATGTTGTTTTTAGGAAGCTAAAAAATTATCAAAACAAAAAAGTTGGCCATACTGGGAATCAAACTCCGGCCCTTATACACCGAAACCATATGAGATACGCTTTACGAAAAAAACAGAGTAACAGAAAAATTATAAAACTTATCAAGCAGATGCGCAAACATACATTCATACTAGAACGGCCGATATATAAAATAAATGCGTACATCCGATGTACTGCTAGTCACAGCTTTTTATTTTTCACTTTTCAGTATAATATAACCTATTATTTTAATGTTTATGTGTCGCCTATATGTTTTGCTTTTTTTTTAAGTCGCTAAGGCTATTTGGTTTAGTAATACTCGACAGATAACTATAAATATACCTTGTCGTGCCATCTACATTACTTTAAACAAATTAATGTAGCTGACGTCACTTTAAAATTTTGAAAATTTATTTCTTAGTAATCGTAGTGTTTCAAAGTTATCCAAGCTTATTTTTGTGAATAATTTTAAGTATATTTTCATATACTACAAATGAATTTGCTGTAGCTATTGCATCACACGTCCCCATTGCTCATCTATTCCTGTAATAGTATTTAACCTTTTATTTTTCAAAGTTGTCATTCTTCCTGCATTATCTTCTTCCTCTACGTTTACTTTCTCTATTTCTTCTTCTGTTATATTATCTGTATAATTCTTTAATTCTTCTAGTTTTTTGTTTATGCCTTCATTATTTTGTTTTATTTCTTGACTCTCTTTCTTTATTTTTTCTAAATTCTTGTTCATATTTTCATCTATTTTCTTAATATTTTCATCCATTTTCTTAATATTTTCAACCATTTTCTTAATATTTTGTTCTCTGTGTTGTTTTTCTTTATTTAAATTTGATTTGCCTTCTTCCTTGACATTTTCTATTTCCTTAGTAACTGACTGACATAATTTCTTGTTTGTATTATTTTCTATACGTCTTTGAATTTTTTTCTTAATTCTTCATTTGTTTTCTTTATTTCATTTCTTAAGTCTTCCTACTTGCTTCCCCTATACTATTTTGTAACCTTTCTTCTGATTTATTACTTCCTTCTTCTGCCTTCTTATTTCCTTCCTCTTTACTATTTTTTAAATCATTTCCCATATTCATCATGATTTTCATCATCATCATTCTATCATGTCTCCTTGTCCTTCTAAATCTTCATGTTGAAATTCCCCATCAACAGCTATATCTTCTTCTCTTATAGGGTTTCTTCTTGTTCGCAGTATATTTATTTTAATTAATAATATCACCTAGTACTTCTATTGATAACTATTAAATTTTTGTTCCACTATAACACTATTCCACCCCGTATAAACTTTTATATCACAAATGTCACACTTTATTTTAACTTGAAATGTCAAATATTGTCAAGTTAGGTTAAAATAATGTAAAAACGATTTTAAATTTGATAATTCAAATTTAGTTAATTTTTAATCAATGGTCATATAAATCAATAATTGTGATACAAAATAAAAATAAAAAAAATCTTACAAATTTTGATGATGCTTCCGAAATGAAAATGATGTGGAATTTAACAGAAAACTGGTCCCACGTTGGCTAGTGTCATTTTATATTAGATTACGTAAAATCTATGAAACTCTCTTTCTCTGTCTCTCTTTTTTTGGTTGGGTTCATTCAATAAAAAATTAATAAACTTTACAAAAAAAAAAATTTAAAAATTATAATTTTGGGGCCTCAAAATTCTTCCGTCGGTTCTTCCCTTTCACTTATATGTCTTCTTTTAATCTGTTTCTTTTTTTCCTGTATTACCTCCTAGTTAATTTTTTTCTGTCTTCTCTATTATCCAATCTCCCTTTATTTCTGTCTTTCCGTCTAACGTAAACTATACCTCGTTTTCCTACAGAGTCATTTGTTCTTTGTCTTCTTTGATATACTCTTAACCTTATTTTCCTTTTTGATACTTATTTTATGAATCAAGTACAAATGTTTTCAAATTTTTATATAATTCATAAATCCTTTCCATACAATTTTTTTTACAAGTGACAAATTTCTTATAAAAATTTCATGATAATTCCCTTTGTTTATTATTTTTTATTGAAGAAACCCAAAAAAAAGAGAGAGAGAGAGAATTTCATAGCTTTCACGTAATCTAATATAGTATATATATAATCCATATACCCTTCTACCTATAATAGGTGTATGGCGTGAGGTTTTCATTATTCTTCACCGTGGACAAACTTCTTCCATTTCATTTTGCTTCTGCCAATTTGTTTGCTTCTCTTCTGTCTATCCCCTTCGTTTTAATATTTTGTTAATGGTGTCGTTCCATGTTGTTACTAGTCTGCCCATTTTCATTTTTACAAGTCTTTTTGCCTCCCATATCTGTTTCACCGGTCTCTCGTTATTCATCCTTATTAAGTGTCTATACTATTTTAATTGATTGGGTTTCAAATATCTTTTGTATTTATTTTACTCTTAGTTTTCTCTGATGTAGTCGTTCCTAATTATGTTACTCCTAAGATTCTTCGGAGGTATTTCATTTCGACGGTTTGTATTCTTCCTTTTAGCTTCTTTGTCATCACCTAACTTTCTGATCCATAATTAAATATTGGTACAAATACTGAGTTGAATTTTTGTATCTTCCTTGGTATTTTTTTCTTCCAATGAAACTATTTATAATGGAGTGGTACAATTTTGAGGCGTTTTCGATTCGCTTGTTGATTTCTATTTCCTGTAGTCTCATAGATATTTAAAATTCTCCATTCTTTCTATCTTTTTATTATTTATTGTTATATATACTTCTTTGCTGCTGGTCATTGTTTTCGTTTTCTCTTCATTGATTTTTTGTTTCTGGATTTTAGTTTTTCTTCCCAAATTTGCAAATTGTTTCTCATTTCTGTCTCAGTTCTTGCACATAACATCATCCATAAGCACTTATAGAAGGTCCACCCAAGAGCAGAAGCAATCTGCTATGATGCCTAGAAAAAGACAGGAACTCAAGACTTCACTAGGTGTCCTGACAGGACACTGTGTGCTCAGAAGACACCTAAAACTCATAGGACTATCAGAAGATTTGCTATGTAGGAAATGTGAGTAAAAGGACGAAACTCCTCTTCATGTATTGCCGGGACCTGGACAGGGAAAGTAAATGGCACTTTGGGGTACCAGTAACATGAACCCGAAGAGATAGCGAAAGCTAACTCAGAACCATTCTTATTTCATCAAGAGTACTGGTCTGATGTGAAAACTGGCGGGGTACAATAGGACTAGAGCCTCAATGCAGGTGGAACCTCGCACGCTTGATTCACCAAAAAAAAAACATCGTCCATCACCAAGATAAATAATGTCGGACTTAATACCCCTCCTTGTTTCAATCCAGCATCAACTGTGAATTCCTTTAATTCGATGTTGTCGGTTCTTATATAAATCCTATTCTTTTTATGTAGGCTCATTATAGCTCTTATTAGGGAGTCTGTTAAACTTCTTTTTTCAAGAATTGCTCATGTTTTTTCTTTGGTATACTATAAAGATCTGATACAATTCAGAATTTGTTTCCTTAAGTTTTCCAATGACTTGTTTTATTGTAAAAATTTGATCGTTAATACCTTATCTGAATCCACTTTGCGTTTCTTCTAGTTGCTCCTCTATGTCCTCTTTTGTTAGTCGGTGTTTTAGTATTTTTTTATATACCTTTAAGGGCACGCTGAGTAGAGTTATTCCACGATAGTTTTTACAATCTCGTTTATCTCCTTTCTTAAAGATAGGTAGAATAATTCACACCTTCCAATTTTTGGGTATTTTCATATCTTGCATATATGTATTAAGAGTTCTATACCGGTTTTTCTTTAACATCTCCTCTGTAACTTTATCGTGCTGCATTGTCACTTTTTAATGTTGCAGTTGCTTCTCTGATTTCACTCTCAGTTATCTCATCTACATTTCTTTCTATTTCAGCTTGGTCTATTTCCTCACTTTGTTGTTTCGTTTGTGGTTAACAGATTTATGAATTACATTCTCCATCTGTCCATTATATCTTTTGCATATGTTAGCACTTTTCCTTGAAACAAATATAGAAATAGATGACTTAGTATAAAATTTTAGTGAAGCAATAACTAAAGCTGCAAATAAATCAGTCCCTAAAACCAAAACCATACCAAGTGCCATAGTGGAATAAAAAAGTTGCAACAGCCATAAGAAATAAAAAGCATGCTTTTAATACATTCAAACTAATACAAACAACTGAATCCATGATCAATTTCTAACAACTACGAGCCAAAGCCCGACGTATCATTGTCGAGTCAAAAAGAAAATCATGGAAAGAATATATAAATTCAATTAACTCTAATACTACATTTGCAAGATGTTTGGACAAATCTGCGTAAGGTAACTGGAAAAGCATTTAATGTACACTCCCCACAACTAATAGTAAATAATTTACCAATCACAGAACCATTAGAAATTGCAAACGAATTAACTAATAATTTTCAACTTTCAATCTTTTTAATACAAATATATGAGTACATATTGAAAATCATACTTACCCTCTACAATGGAGAGGAACCAAGTCCAAAACTAGGGAAAAACTCGGAATCGCCATCAAACTACGGACCATTGTCTTTAACTTGCTATTTTAGTAAACTCTTGAAAAGAATCGGAAATGTTAGGTTGATATGGGAACTACAAAACAGAAAGTTGCTATCATAATATCAAATGATCTTAGGAAAAAATGGAACTACCAATGATCAACTAGTTCTCCTCAAAAACGCAATCCAATCGGCATTCTCTAAAAGGAAGCACCTCGTAGCTACATTTTTTTACCTGGAAAAAGCATTCAACCAAACTTTACGCCTAATAATTCTTAAAACGTTAGAAACATAGAAGTTCAAGGAACAACTTCCAGTATTTATTTTAAAAAATGGTATTCTTTAGTGATCTATCTACAATAGAAAAGAGGATAGGGAAAAGTATTTATGTTAATGATTGGTCCATTTACTAAGAGTCAGACAACCTAGAAAATATTGAAGAAACTTTGCAAGGAATATTAATAATTTAAATGACTATGCAAAGCAACATGGATTTAATCTCTCCAAATCTCAGACTCACTGCGTTCACTTCGGTAGACTAAGATCACATCACAACTAAACTAGAAGGAGCATATACAAGCTATACAGTCTTAAAATGCAAAAAAAATACATAAATGTATTAAAATCGATAGCTAGCATTAAAAGGGGAACTAATAAAGAAAAACGGGGAAAAATAGGAAAAAATCGGAAAGCACTCTTTTTAAATATACCGGCTCTGTACATAGGAAATTGTTATATTTTTTACTTACTATTATTTACGTCATGATAGGCACAAATTTAGAAAAAGAAAAATTACCATACATAGTAATTTAGTATTTATTGCAACTAATGATGCTTTTAGCCAAATCAGTCATAATACAAAATATAAAATAATACTTATAAGTAATCTAGAGCTTAATTAAAAATAATTAAAATGACATTCAATGTAAAAGCAAATTAAGAAATAAGAATGTTTAATACAACAATTAAAAATAAATAATTGGTAACTATAAGTTTCCAGACTTTTAATTAAATATTTAAACATTTGTAATTCGATATCATCTCCATTTTTATTGACACCCACTATACTCATATTTTATTAATTTATTGTTATTATTTATTAATAATGCATGCATAAAACTAAAACCGAAAAAAAATTAATCCTGCAGCATTACGAAATCTAAAAACTTGAAACTTTCTTCAAAGTTTCCATATATTAAGATTTGTAGTGGTTTCGCCAAAAATGCCAACCGGATCTGATCCCACGTGATTTATTTCGTGTTATTGGCGACGTAGATATACAGGGTTTAAACAAAAAATTGTCGTATTAATAATTAATTTTAATCTTATTTTAACCATATTTATTACAGCCCATATACAGCTGTATTATACTTATGATATCATTAAAAAGCAGGAAAATTATAAAAAAAACTAAATAAATAATGATAGAAGTAAATACTACATAACAAAACATAGTATCTGATCAAGTAGGAAGTGATTTAATAGTTCTGATCGAGCGGAATAAAAATCTAATAAAAAAAGGAAGTGTAAATTTTTGAATATTCTGATTTTTCTTTATATATTTTTTAATTTATTTAATATGACTTTGTTTCTATTTCATAAATAAGAAGCAAATATTCATTTAATTACAACTAAAAATAAAACTTTATTTTAATTTCATTGAAATGTTAACAAAACATTTGTATGACGTCATTAGACACCGATTTGTGTCTAATGAAGACACGACACAAAAACACTCCTCACACAAACCGAGGGCTAAAGCCTATTCCTCATAACTGCGAATTGCGATTTTTTATTTTGCGGAATGTTTCTATTCGTCAAAAATATTCGAAATTAAAAGAGCGCGAAAATATTGCGGTGAGTTTTAACCTTTTGCGGCCAAAAAAAGAGTCAAATAAATTTTAACTTTATGCGAATATTCGCAGTGCTTTTTGTTGCCATCTTTGTTGTTTTTTATTTTCATCTCTCTCTAAACACTCTAAATGTCAAACTGAGAAGCGATGTTAAGTAATTAATTGTGTTTTGTTATTTTATTTTATTGAAGTTTAGCTAAAATTATAGAAGAATTGAAAATTACTGATCCAGAAACAGGAGTCAACCATAAACTGTTTTTAAAGGAGTCTGATTATCAACGTGAATTAGTTAAGTACCTAATCACTCCTCCTGATCAATTGGGTACCATTTTATTATAGCGGTTTCGAGTTACTGCTCTAGTGTTGCTCTCGCGTGTTCAATTTACAATTTAAAAGCGCTCGGTTCCAGTGTGGATAGCTCGTGTCAGTTTTCGGGCAGGTTAAAATGGCGGGAATGATTAATAAACGCAAACGACTAAAAGTTTTGAATCATTTAGATATATTATCTTCCAGTTCAGACGACGATAAAGAAATTTTATCAGAATTGAAAAAAGACAAGTTATACCGAAAAGTAAACAATTTGTGGAACGAAATCCACTTGCGCAGATTAGGTAAAATTAAGAGAAATTTATATGCAGAAACTGGCTTTGGGGAAGAGACAGTGTAATTATTTCATCATTAACTTTAAATTTAATGATTAAAACTTTTTCCTGAGAAGCCTTGATAACAAACACTTTAAATAGGGTTATTATTTCTCCAATACCGCGAGTAAAAACATGTACTCAGCCAAAGCAATTCTGTTCGGGTTATCTTGCAAATATTTAGCACGACGACTGTAACACGTTAAACAGCTGACAAACTTCGGGCAAAACTAGTGCAGCACTAGAGCAGTAACTTGAAACCGATATTAGACATGCAAGCAGTTGGATCTGCAGCGCTATATATCTACCATCTACCATTAAAAACGGTGGACAAAGGGAAGCAACTTGTCGCGACTGGTCACGTTAGACATGTGAAAGAATTGAGACATAGTGGCAAAAGTTATTAATTCACAACGAATAATTGTAGAATAAAACACACATTCGTCTAAGTAAGCATGCTACAGAATTAGGTTATACATTACTTACTTTTTTCTCCTAACTGCATCAATCTATTTCTTTTCTCTAATTTACAACTGGCTCTTAAAAATGTTTAAAATTTGCAATTGCTATTTCTTCCTGTATTTTTGCGCAATTAACACAACAACTATTATGAACCATTTTTATATTTAATTTTGACGTGTTTACTTATGACAGGAGCACGATTTCACGAAATTTTGAACACTACGAGCGCTGGGATCGTTTCAGTTGTCACTATCATGCACTCTGCTCCCAGCGAATAATAGAATTTTTAACTTCACCAGGTGACTTCTTTTTAAAACTAATATTTACAAACTATTCAATATTTACAAAAATTTATTTTAATTTTATATTTTATTTAAATGTTTCATAACCTCAGAAAAGTATTTATTTATTTTTATTTTGGTTAATATTGCACCAAAATATTTCTTGTTAGGCCGAGCGACAACCGAGACGTGTGAATTACAAGAAAATGATAATTATTGACGTAATTATACAAGTACATGTAATCAAGTTCTATCTCTTTCTTAGTGAAGTTTATACAGATATGTTCAAAACCCTTATGAACAAGCACGACTCAGCAAGTTAAGTCATGTGATTTCTAATTTTTTTTTCATTGTTTAGTCAGAAAAACTTGACAAAAAATCTGACAGCCCCGCTAGGAGCCATATTGGATGGCCAATGGAACTTAAAATATTGTTATGAAATTTGTTATACCCTGTATAGGATAAAATTAATTTGTTATAAAAAAAATAGTAAATAGGGGTTGGTTTAAATAAAAGAAAAGGAATAGGATTTCGAACTAAAATTAACAATTTTCCTTGTTTTTAACATAAAAAAAAATGTGAATTAAAAACATTTTTAGTTGAAGGCATTAAAATATACATTTAAGAAGAGAAAGAGACAGAAAATAAATATCAAGATCTGAAGAACTAACAAAAGGAAGAAAAGAAAAAAGCTTGTTAAGTTTAGGGTTCATATAATAAAATTAGAAATAAAATTAATAACAGAATTGACAATAACTTTTACAATAAATAACAACTAAATAAAAATATTATAACAAAGTGGAATATTAAGTTATAGAGAGATTTTGGTGTTAAAATAATAGGTTTTAGTGTTAAAACAAATAAAATGGATATAAGAGAATGGTAAGAAAGTCAGAAAATTAGAAGAGTTGGAATTAGGACAAGGTGATTTTGAAGAAATGCAGTAACAAAATGTAGAAAAAATACAAGAAAAGAAGTGATCAATCAAGTCGGAAAGAACAAAAACAAGATAAACTAGAGATCATGATGCAAATGATTATTCAGAAAATGGATGAAAGTAACAAGAAAATGGATAAAAAAATCTGTTGTGTCGCCCCAAAACTTTCCCGACGAGTATCCACGATTACTTTTTCAGATACTTAATGTTAAAGTTTCAACTTTTAAGGGCTTTCAAATGACATATTGCAAGTCGAATTCCGTGACATATTGCATCTGTCGTTTTTTGATAGTGACACTTCCATCTGACATTTCATATAAAAATTAATGAGTTCTTCCGACGGGTAACCCAAACCCCTGTACAAAATTTCAGCCCAATCGGATTAATACTTTTTAAGATATTTAATGCTAAAGTTTCAAATTTAGACATTTTTTTATTTTTGACAGGTGACAGTTGGAGAAATAATTTTGACTGTATGGTATAGAGTGTTTCGTGGGCTTTCAAATGACATATTGCAAGTCGAATTCCAGGACATAGTGCATCTGCCGTTTTTTGATAGTGACACTTCCGTTTGACACATGTCGTACAAAAACTAATGAGTTCTTCAGAAAGGTAACCCAAACCCCTGTATTAAATTTCAACCCAATCGGATTAATACTTTTTAAGATATTTAATGCTAAAGTTTCAAATTTTGACATTTTTTTATTTTTGACAGGTGACAGTTGGAGAAATAATTTTAACTGTTCTGAATAGAGTTTTCAAGGGCTCTCAAATGACATATTGCGTGTCCAATTCGGTGACATATTTCATCTGTCATTTTTTGATAGTGATACACACACATACACACACATACAGACAGACAGACGGACTTCCATCTGGAAATGGTCTTAATCGTCTCAGGGCACCCGAAAATGGATATTTCCGTTTTTATCTCGAATTTTCTTTTTAGCTCGTTCACAATACTTTCCCTTCTAGGAGGTGGGTCGGGAAAGTAAAAATTGGATGAAAATATTAAGAAAATGGATGAAAATAGCAGTGAAAGGCGGAGACAGAATATATATGAGACAGAAAATAAATATCAAGATCTGAAGAGGTAGCCCAAAGGAACAAAAAAAAAAGAAAATTATTAAGTTTATTAATTTTTTTGTAATATTGTAATTTTCATTTATTTAGGCTCCGTTGAACCCAGCCCAGTAGAAAAGAGTTCTTCAGGTGCGAAATGTGATTCACCGGCCCTTCATCCCGTGGATTTACTATTTCAATATATAACTTACATATGGTTCCTAACTTAACAGATTTCGTTGCTTGGTTTGGACACGTCGATAATATTTGCCCACCCATAAAAATGGTAAAATTTACACAATATATTTTACTGGGTGTTTTGGTGTTTTTCCACTCTATTACACTTCGTAGATTTTCGAGAAATTTAGGTTTTTTCGAAAATTCGCGATTTTACAAAATTTCGACGTTTTTGACCCCACTTTTAATGCGTTCTAAAAATGCAATTTTTTGTAGGTTTTGGACCAAGTCAGAGGTGACCACTGTTGTAGAATTTCGAGAAACGGCACTCTAAGGGACTGGCTAGCACGTCTATCAACTTATCAAGACAGCTTCGGAAAATTACAACGGTATCTTATAAGTAATTTGCCGTTTTTTTGCCGTAAATTAGTTGTGAAAAAATAAATGTTGCCGCCCTTTTTTTTTACCAAAATCTCAATGTCTTGCTAACTTGATATCAACTTTTGTAAAGCCGCATTAAATAATTTTTTTTGTTTTCTTAAATTTGAGGTTGGTATATAAAAATCCTGGAAATTGTTTATAAAAAACAGGAGACAATTTTTTTGTTTCCACAACTCTTTAACGGCAAATTCTCCAGCTTTTATTTTTTAATATCTTCATTATTGTATCGCTAACTTAATATCAAGTTAGCGAGATGTTTAATTACTAATAAAAAAATCTGATGTGGCCAACACATGACCTCTCGCCATTTTTGAATCAAAAATTTACAGGTTAGCACAAAAAAGTATGAAAAAAAATTACTTTTTTGTAAATCTGGCAACAATGGCAAAACTTTTGAAAAATTTAATGATACGAAAATAAACTATAGTGTATACAAAATAAATGTGTAAAACTTTATTGCCGTTTTGTATAGTAATAGCGTCATCACCCATAGCAACTGCCACTTCCGGTTGTCCGATTGGCACCAAAATCTAATCAGATCTAATCTAGGGTATCAGAATCCTGTATGCAAAATTTCAAATTTTTTAATTCAGTGGTTTTTGAGTTATCGTTACTACAACATCCATCCAAACACACACACACACTAACACACACACACACACACACACACACTAACACACACACACTAACACACACACACAGACATCATCGCGAAAATATTAAAATCGTATTCTAGGGACCCTAAAACGTGTTTATCCATTGAAAACTCACTACCCAATTTTTAGCATGATTCCTAATACCTCTCTTATCTAAAGGGCGAGAGGTAAAAATACAGGCAAACATTTTTCACATAACTGATTAATGTCAAAAATGCGGCTAATTCTCCAGCTTTCATCTTTTAATACCGTCATTTTCACGCAGTTTTCTTGCTAACTTGATACAAAGTTAGCGAAATGTTAAATTTTTACTAAAAGAAGGGCGGCAAATTTTTTTTCACAATTAATTAACGGCAAATAAGCAGCAAATTCTCCAGCTTTTAGTTTTTTAATATCGTAATTATTTACGCAGTTGTCTTGCTACTTGATATCAAGTTAGCAAGATGTTTAATTTTTAATAAAAAAATCTGATGTGGCCAGCACATGACCTCTCGCCATTTTTGAATCAAAAATTTACAGGTTGACACAAAAAAGTATAAAAAAAAATTACTTTTTTGTAAATCTGGCAACAATGGCAAAAGTTTTGAAAATTTTAATGATGCGAAAATAAACTATAGTATATACAAAATAAATGTGTAAAACTTTATTGCCGTTTTGTATAGTAATGACGTCATCACCCATAGCAACTGCCATTTTCGGTTGTGCTATTGGCACCAAAATCTAATCACATCTAATCTAGGGTATCAGAATCCTGTATGCAAAATTTCAAATTTTTTCATTCAGTAGTTTTTGAGTTATCGTTACTACAACATCCATCCAAACACACACACACACACACTAACACACACACAGACATCATCGGGAAAATATCAAAATCGTATTCTAGGGACCCAAAAACGTGTTTATCCATTGAAAACTCACTACCCAATTTTTAGCATGATTCCTATACCTCTCTTATCTGAAGGGCGAGAGGTAAAAAGAGCGGCAAAATTCTTTTCCACGTCTAATTTACGGCAAAACAGCGGCAAATTCTCCAGCTATTAGTTTTTTGATATCGTCATTATTTACGCAGTTGTCTTGCTAACTTGATATCAAGTTAGCAAGACAATGAATTTTTGGGGGAAAAAAAGAGCGGAAAAATGTATTTTTCCACAACTAATTAACGGCAAAAAAGCGGCAAATTACTAATAAGAGACCGTTGTAATTTTCCGAAGTTGTCTTGCTAAGTTGATAGACGTCTGGCTACCCTACTCCCATAACGTCTCCAGACACGTGCAATAGCTCATTTGACGACTAGGGTTTCCGATCTCGATTCGATCTTATCGAAATCGGTCTTTTGTGACGCGATTTTCGATTTTTTCGATAGATTTTTTAAAGTTAAGATCGATCTAAAGATCAGAGAAAATGGTTGATATTGTAAATCGATTCTTTTGCGTAGGTATTTCTAACATAAAACTTAAAACACGATTATTAATTTCATATAAAAACAATTAACTTTTAGGCTACCTAATTTACTCCCAAACCAATTAAGTAATGAGTTAGTTTGATACTTTTTTATAAATAATAATGTTTGTATTATTAAAAAACCATCAAAATAAAATATTAAACAGAATTTACTTGTTCTAATTATAAATGAATTGAAGTTTCACATTTTTTGTTAAGTTTCATTTTAGATTGTTAATTGAATCGATTTTCATGTTATCGATTTTTGTCTCTTATCTGTTATACGACTCGGGAGGCATATAGAGTCGGTCCGTTTAGAGAAGAACCCATTACGTCATGATGCTTACTGACAAAATTCGAAATTTTAGTGTGTTCAATTGACACTAATAAATAATTTACTTTTTAATACAGGTTTTAATTTTATTCTAAAACGTACAAGCCACTAGTTGCTGGCATCACCTCCATTCCTATCAAGAAAGGAGGCGCTGTCAATGCGTAAAGTGTGACGTAATGGGTTCTTCTCTAAATGGGACGACTCTACCTCTTTTGTCGGCATTGCAGTTAGGCCTATAGTAAAGTTGGAAACCAAGACCAGTCCAAATCCACTCAGTTGGGGGCAACTGGCCGCAATGAGAGATGGTATGACTAGATATTCTCTCGGTGATGCTAAAAATAGTTAAGAATAAGATATAAGATCGAACTGTAACAAATTCTTATCTTGAGCATATCCCTTTTTTCTACTTTTCCTCAATTAAATTAGTTATGCCATAACCCATATTTTTATATTTACTTCTCTAATATTAATAATACTATTTTTAAGGTTAATTTGTTACTAATCAAAATTGAATATGTAAAGATGAATAAATATGACAAATTTATTACTTTATCGACGTTTCATCATTATTGATGATAATCTGAAAATAGTAATTGTCAGAACAATACACTACGATTGTGGAACATATATGCAATTATGTAACTTATTTTGTTAAAGTTTAAATAATATTAATAGTGAATGTAATGGTGGATTGTCTATCTTTATTCTCAGTAATCATCATTAAATTGCCGTTAAAGATATTATAAAAAATGTTGGGATTAAAACTTATTTTCGAAAAATTTAAAATTTGAATTTGGTGGTACCAAATTCAAATTAAGTGACATGAAAATCCAAAAATTTTGTATAAATGAAAATTTTTAATATCTGCATAAGTATATTAAACAATTTTTTAGAATTTCACTGAATTATCTCCTCAAAAAAATAAAAAGTATTTGCATTTCGTAGAAATATTTTTTAAATAACTGAAAGTAGCTTTTTGGGACTAAATTCAGAAGTTTTTAAAAATAATATAAATATAATACAACTAGCTAAATACCCGTGCTTGGCTTTGGAGTCTCTTTAGTACCTGGACGACCGAGCTTTGCTTATTTTTTTCCTATTTTTGCCTATTTTTCCTATTTTTTATTACTTTATCCCGTTTTTTTTCAATTTTTATCTATGTTGTTCTATTTTCCAAAGTTTTCCTATTTTGCCCTATTTTACCCTATTTTTCCCAATTTTTCACTATTATTCCAATATTTTTCTCTATTTTTTTGCTATTATCCCATTTCTTTCTATTTGTTCCTCTTTTTCTATTACTTTATCCCATTTTCTTTATTTTTCCCAATTTATTTCTGTATGTCCCTATTTAGACCTTTCTTCCCCATTTATTCCTATTATTTTCTATTATTAAATATTTTTAAAAGTTATTTCCATTTTTTCCTATTTTCTTCATTTTTCCATTTTTTTCACCATTTATTCTTATGTTTTCCCATTTTTGCCAATTTATTTACCTTTTTCCCTGCTTTTCCATATTTTATCCTGTTTTTACTTTCCGAACAAGAGAGTTGTATAGAAGGAAAGTATTGCGATCATGATATTTTGACCATACCCAGATTTTAACGGATCTTTACGTTTTGAGGTCACCTGAATCCATTTATACCATTTTTAGTATGATGTCTGTCTGTGTGTGTGTCTGTATGTGTGTGTGTGGGTCTGTATGTGTGTGTGTGTGAACACGATAGCGTCTAAACGGCTGAACCGATTAAGATGAAATTTTATATACATATTTAGGGTAGCAAGGAGACGACCTGTATAGATTTTGGAGTTAATCGGACAACCGGAAGTGACAGTTGCTATAAGTGATGACGTCATTACTAAACAAGATGACAATAAAGTTTTACACATATATTTTTTATTCGTTATAGTTTAATTTCGAATGTTTACAATTTTCCAAAACTTTTGCCATTGTTGCCAGATTTATAAAAAAGTAGTTTTTTTTCATATTTTTCTTAAATAACCGAAATAATGCATTTTTATGAAAAATTACAAGATATGAAAGATGTAGAACATAAAATTTTCTACACATTTTGTCATTACCGTTTTTTAGTTCCTCACAGTTTCGTCGCTAGAGGGCGTGGAAAATAATGTATATAGACATTTGCGACTTTTTTTAGATTTTGAGACAAAATTATGGATTTTTATGAAAATTTACAAAAAATAAAAAATGTAGAACATAAAATTTTTTACAAATTTTGTCTTTAATTTTTTTTCGGGTTCTGCATAGTTTTGCCGCTAGTTTTTATTTTAATTTTTAAGCAATTTTTATCCTTATTAAATTATTATTTTTTAGTTAAATCCTAATATCAAAGATTAAAAAAAATATCTTTAAATTTGTAATAATTAATTTTATTATAATAATTGTTTTCAAAATTTTATTACACAAATTGTGAATTTTTTTAAAAATTAGCTAAGAAACATTTAAAATTATATTATGATTTTAAACTGAATTAAATAACTTCTACAATATTAAAGTTATTGAACTGGGATTTGCGCCATTCTAAAGATAAAATAAAATTTTAAATTTAAAAAGAATTTTAGTTTCTTAGAATTTAGAATTGTAATATTTATAACCAAAATAAATAATTTTTTATAAATTGTTTGTAATTTCATTTTATCAATAAGTATAAAATAAATGAAAAAATTAAATAGCATATCCGAAAAGGATCCAAAAGTGCTATATGTGTAAATTATTTCATAATTTTAACATAGTATTTGTAAAAGTTATAGCAAAAAATGAAAAAAGTTAAAACAATTCAATGGGTTTCCCCATGAATTTTTGACAAAATTTTTTTATTTTTTTTTTAGTTTTTTAAACTAACTTTATTAATGCATTTTGATCCAAAAAACCTAAAAAAAGGTCTGTTTCCCATTTTGAATAAAATTGAATGAGATATTAATCATTTATTGATTTTAAAATTATTCAAAAAAGGTTTTATTTCTTTTTAAGGTTAATATTAATATTACAAATTTAAAAAAATACCATTAAGTTGATAGTAAAAAACTCTATAGTTGTGATTTTTTTCAAAATTTTATTCAAATAATTTTTTTTTTTGAAATTCAATATAAGTTAAAAAAAAATTGAATAACTTTAAAAATATTAAAGATATTAAAATTGGATTTATAAGATTCGATAGGTAATAGAAAACTCTAAATTTGGAAAATAATTTAGTCTCTTCAAATTTAACATTGTAATTATTATAACCAAAATAAAACAAAAATTAAATTTTTATCGAAAATGGTAAAACAAATGAAAAAAGTAAATAGTAAATCGGGAAGGGATCAAAAAGTACATTATGTGTGAAATATTTCATAATTTTAAAATAATACTTGTAGAAATTATACAAAATTATAAAAAGTAAAAAAAAAATTTTACAAAAAATTAATTTTTTTTTTAAATTTTGTAAACTTATTTTATTAATGTATTTTGATGCAGAAAAACTAAAATAATCGATTAAACAATTACTTTACTTGGAGTGTTCGGAAAGTTGGGTGGGATTACCCCCTCATTTTTTTCCTATTTTTTAAAATTGTACCGTATTTTTCTTTAATTTCCCTATTTTTTCCATTTTTTCTGTTTTTCTCCTTTTGTCCGTATTTGTCCCTATTATTATCTATTTTCTCCTAATTTTTACTATTTCCCCTATTTTGCTCGATTTTTCTGTATTTATCTCTAATTTTCCTATTTTATCTTCTTCTAATTCTTTCCTGCTTTTCAGTATTTGTCCCTATTTTTCCATGTTTTTTCCCAATTTTTCGCAAATTTTTCTATTTTTCCCATAGTTTCTCTAGTTTTCGATGTTTTAACCATTTTTAACTTTTTTTAAAAAATTTTCGCTATTATTCCCTATTTTTTCTATTTCTTCATATTCTCCTGTTTTTCATTATTGTTTCCTATTTTGCCATATTTATCCCTTCTATTTTTTGATTTCATTATTCCATTTTTTCTTCTTTTCTCCAATATTGCCCTATTTTTTACTAGTTTCCCATGTTTCTATATTTATTCTCTAATTTCCCTATTTTTCCATATTTTTTTCCTATTTTTTAATACCTTCTAGGTCTTTTCCGACTTTTCACTTTTTTTCCAAAATTTCCATATTTTGCAGAATTGGGCCTAATTTTTTCCTATTTTTCTCTATTTGTTCCCTAAATGTTAACACTCTATTTTTCATAATTTTGCCCTATTTCTTCCACTTTTTACGTTTTTCACAATTTTTTCTCTTTTTTCCCATAAATATTGTCCCATATTTTTCACTATTTTCTGTATTTTTCCTCTTCCTCAATTTTTTCTGTTGTCTATTAGTTTTCCTGTTTTCTTTACTTTTGCTTATTTTTTATTATTTGTAGTTATTTTTCCCTATTTTGTCCTATTTTCCTCATTTTTTCCTATTGTATCCCTATTTTAAACTATTTTCCTCTATTTCCTATTTTTCCCAAATTTTCCAATTTTTCAATATTTTTCCCAAATTTTATTATTTTGCTAAATTATTCTTATTTTTTCACAATTTTTCAATCTCTACCAAATTTTTCTATTTTTCACTTTGCCTCATTTGTTCCTGTTTTCGAAATTTTTCGCTATTTTCCCTGTTTTTCTCTATTGTTTACATATTTTACCCATTTTTCTCTGTTTTTCCTTTTTTTCCTATTTTTCCTTAATTTTCCCCATTTTCGCTATTTTACCCTATTTTTTCCTATTCTTATTTATTATTCCCTACTATACCATTACCCGCTCCAGTAAGTGCGTAACCATATAGATATACTTATTCTATGTAAGCCACCGTTTTTCACCCTTTTCTAGCCCTTAAAATCATAATTTTACAAAATAATTTCTTAGTGGGTGTCTATCTATGAACAAAACATACAATCAAAATTTCAAGTCTCTTTGTGCAGGAGATTTTGCTCTGCGCTGATTTTATGTCAGTCAGTCAGTCAGGACTTTGCCGCTTATATTATAGAAGGACTCTCACTTTTCTTATGCAAACGGGAGCACCGTCAAATTGTCTGAAAGTAAAAAGAAAAGAAATAAAAAATTCAGATAATTTGGCAGTATTTCCGTTTCCATAAGAAAGGAACACGTCAATTTTAATTCATATCGAAGTAAGTTTATGAAGAAAAATTTCACCCTTAACTTAATCCCCTAGAGTAGGGAAGCTACCCCCATGAAAATTTTAAATAGCAAGGGGGGTCAAGTGGCAGCTCTTCAGAAAGAGGATTCAATTCTCTATTTAGCAGTGTAAAAAAAACAAAATTTGCTTTATTAGTACAAGAGAAAAGTATCTTTAACAATAAAATAAATTAAATAAATCAAACGGCCACGAAACTGCTTTACTGTTCTTTTCTCACAATTAACTAAACTAATTATTATTAGGTATTAGAGCAAATGTTCGAAATGTTCTCCATTTAGTTCTTGGCAGAAAAAAAGTCTATGTTTAGTGGCTTCTCTTACGTTTTGTAAAGTTTCTGGTGTGATTGTTGAACAAATTTCCGTTATCCGTTGACGTATCTCTTGAATGGATTCACACTCAGTTTCGTAAACTTTAGTTTTTAGATAACCCCAAAGAAAAAAATCCAATGGAGTTAAATCTGGTGACCTTGGGGGCCATTCCACAGGTCCCCTTCGCCCTATCCATCTTCCCTGATAAACGGCATTTAAATAATTTCTGACAACTACTGCGTAATGAGGGGAAGCACCATCTTGCTGGAAAATTATATCCATATTAAATTCTTCGGGGTTATTTTCAACTATTTCTAATATCAATGGATTTATTAATGTCTCCAGCAATTCCAAGTAAAAAACACCATTAAGGTTTTGTTCAATAAATAATGGACCGACGATATGGTTACCCAATATTCCTGCCCATACATTAATTTTTTGCGGGAATTGTGTGTGAGTTTCACGAATAATCCTCATCAGGCCAATATCTAACATTGTTTCTGTGTACGTTACCATTCAAAAAAAAAGTAGATTCATCACTAAAGCAGATGTGGTGTAAGTAGTTGGGATTCCTTAAGATATTGTTGGCTATTATTTCACAATATTCTAGGCGTCGGTCCGGGTCGTCTTCATTCAATTGATGTACCATCCTTAATTTATACGGGTGAAATTTATACTTTTTTAGGACTCTTATTACGGTGCTCTTTCCTACTTCGCAATTCACAGCAACGGCTCTGCTAGATGAGGACGGGTTATTTACAACTTCACCTAAAATGTGAATTTGCTTTTCTTCGGTTAATTGGGAACGACCAGTACGTTTTATGTTTAAAATGCTGCCAGTGCCAAAAAATTTTGCTACCAGTAATTTAAAATAATGTCTATCAATGGGATGACCCGGAAAACGTTCGTTAAAAATTCTTACCGACTCATGATAGTTGCGATTAGCCTCACCATAAATAATAATTGCCTCACACTTTTCATTTACGTTCCGCGGTAAAACCATTTTGAAAATTAAAATAATCGATGAATTTCGGTTTAAATTCCTAGTAGGCAACAGATGCGAGTTAAAATTTTAAATTATTTTACTTTAAATGGATGAAGGTTCACAATTGATTTTACATTGAAAAGAAAAAAATCTACTTTTTCTTAATGATAAGATACAGTTTTTATTCCTTTTAGTAGACAAAAAGAACAGTAAAGCAGTGCCGTGGTTTTTTGATTTATTTAATTTATTTTATTTTTAAAGATACTTTTCTCTTGTACTAATGAAGCAAATTTTATTTTTTTTACACTGCCAAATAGAGAATTGAATCCTCTTTCTGAAGAGCTGCCACTTGACCCCCCTTGCTATTTAAAATTTTCATGGGGGTAGCTTCCCTACTCTAGGGGATTAAGTTAAGGGTGAAATTTTTCTTCATAAACTTACTTCGATATGAATTAAAATTGACGTGTTCGGGCGATTTTTCGAAAATTCATTCGTAGACGAGTTACAGTGGGGGGGGGTAACATTTTTGGTCCTCACTGTATAACCACGTAAAGTAAAACATTGTTTTAACTTTTTAAATATTACATCTAAATATTTTTAATAATGAAATAACATAAGTGGAACATACAAATCCAAATTCCAAATGATTAAGAAAATTAGCAGACTCCCTTTGGCCACAATCACAAAAAAAGTTGTAATAATTGCAAAATGTTTCTCATTTACGGAACGTTTTAGTCATTCGATTATAGAGAAATTTGTTGTGAAAGAATCGAAGAATTATTTTATTAAACCTTGAACGCGTCAATTTACAACTTGTGCGTCAGATTAGTGCAAAAATTTCCACCAAATATCTCGTTGCAAAAGATTATTGTCCTTAACATACATATCCTGATCCTGGTTTCCTTATAGTTGCAATTAATTAGCAGTTTACTGGATTCTTTAGTAAATATGAATGATAAATTAAAATACTACGAGGATTTATCTTGAAATAATCGTAATTATTCGTTAAGAAGTGCAAAAAGGAGCTAAAGTAATAAAAAATAGGAACAGTAAATGCGTCAATGCAAAATATTTTCTATGATATGATGAGAAAAATAGATGATGTGTCAAAAGGATATAAGTAAGGATCAAAAGAAAATGGGATAGAAATTAAGTAACGATCAAAAAGTAATAGCACAGAATATTGAAAATATATTAGAAATAGTCCAAGACATGTAGAGCTCGATTATTTGAGATGAGTACATTTAGTTTTGGCCACGCCCCAGTTGGCGCAGCACGTCATAAATTTTGTGGACCTTATTTTATGGCGCTAAGTTCAAATCTGCTGCGGTAGGGGTATCTGATATTTTAGCAGTGGCGTGTGTACATTAATAAAATATTTTAAATTGAAAATACTTTAAAATAAAAAGTAGCATTTAAAATTTTAACTATTTGTTAGTTAAATTGCTGTTAAACTTTAAAGTAATGAAACAACTAAAAGTTTAAATAAATAATTTATATTTTATTAAAATGTTTATAATTTTAACTGTTTTCATCACTATCTTCGAAGTCCGAAAGGTCGGAATCCCACTCATCGGATGACCCCGCATTGACGCAAAATATGAGGGTATCTGTATATTCATCCATCAGATGTTCTTTTTGAATATATCCATCCTCATATTTTGCGGAATGGTCCACCACGTTTGCCCATTCTTCCGACGTTATGCTTTCAAATTTTTTTGTTGCTAAATTTTCAACATCATCCAACTTAAATGTTGTATTATGTTGACCTACCCAATTTTTTTCCGTGGCCCATATTTTTTGATGGGATTTAGTTCAGGGTGATACGGAGGCAACCGTAATACTTTGTGACCATTTTCTTCAAGAAGATCATCTAAAAGAAAATTCGGCGGGGGTCTGTGAGCTTTAATTAATGTGTACAGTTCTGGTTTGGTCATTTTAGCATCATACGGAATATTGTTTTTAATGAACCATCTTTAGCCTCGTTTTTTATAAAGTTTAACAGGCGTGAAATTATTTCCTTGGCTAGTCTTTGACGAACTTGGCCCTTTCTGCCTAATAATTTTTTTGTTCCATTTCGAACAAGCTAAAAATTTAGGTTTCATTAGCATTTTTGATAATATCATAAAAATAGGATACAAATTAAAGGCTTAGAATGGATTTAAAATATTTCAGAATGTACGGTTTCGTCTTAGATTATTATTTAGTTGTATTTAAATGTACTTACCAAAATAGACACAAAATGAATTAAATTAAAGTTTATATAGATCACAAATCACAAATCGAAGCACAAAAACACAAGAAAACTCAAAATAGCTAAATAAATGCAACAAGTACAAATAAATAACACTACGCTACTGAATCCAAATTTCATGAGCGTCAGGCGACTCGGACCATAGTTAAAGCTCTCTGACCACGCCTACAAACTCAAATTGGTTTCTGCACATTATGACGAAATGTACTCATCTCAAAATAATCGAGCTCTATCCATAAGGTACACAGAAAATTTGTATTGAAAAAGAAACCTTTGGTGTAGCCGGACATAAATTTACTTGTCTGCCATCGCGTGCGCTTAAATATGTCAAATTTAGGTACAAAAAAACTTATAAGATACACGGATTCTGATTACAAAAAAAGCATTTTTAAATATTCAAGAAGCGCGGAAAGATATTGGCAGACAGTTTGCTAGGGGCTAACGTGCTGTCAGAGCGATCCAAAGAGGCGTAAAAGGTAATAAAAAAAATATCGCGAGGTATATGAGTTATTATTATTTTGTTTTAATATTTAAACATAAAAAAAAATTTAAGCTATGGCAGACAAAAAAGAGGCAGATGTCAGATATCTTATCTATATTATATACTACTTGCCACGAGATCTTCGAAACTATCGGCCCGATTGACTTTAAATTTGGCATAGTTACTATTGAGATTGTGCCCGAGATTGAAGGTACCCTATAGGATGGCAATATAGAATTCTTAATGACAGCAAACAGGACGTGTACGAGAAGGGGGCGAAACGATGAGAAAACCTGGGTAGTATACCTAATACCGCTGGAGATACAGGAGGAGGAGGGAGAATACACAGAGGTGTACGAGGCCATGATACGGCTAAAAAAGACAGCACAGGAGGAAGGCAGAAGAGGTCTCCAAATATTGACCGCAGAGGGCAGCGATGTGACGGAGTTTAGAAAACTTATAGAATGTGTGTTCAGGGAAGGGGACATTATGGTGAAAATAATGTCCTCGACCCAGAAAGCGAGCAAGAAAGAGATGAGAATACCCACAAGGGATACGGTGGTTGTATAAGTAAAAAAATCGGTTGTGTCGTCCCAAAACTTTTCCGACGGGTATCCACGAATACTTTTTCAGATATTTAATGTTAAAGTTTCAAATTTTGATATTTTTTATTTTTGACAGGTGACAGTTGGAGAAATAATTTTTGACTGTTCTGAATAGAGTTTTTCAAGGGTTTTCAAATGACATATTGCAAGTCAAATTCCGTGACATATTGCATCTGTTATTTTTTGATAGTGATAATTCCATTTGACAGATATCGTATAAAAACATAAAAACTAATAGGTTGTTCCCACCCGTAAACGAAACCCATAAGGCAAATTTCAGCTCAATCGGATTAAATGTGTGGCCTATATCGTGGAACAATATACACAGTGAGACAGACAGACAGACTTTCATCTGAAAATGGTCTTAATCATCTCAGGTGACCTCAAAATGGATATTTCCATCTTTATCTAAAAAAATTTTTTTGGGTCGTTCATAATACTTTCCCTTCTCGGAGGTGGGTTGGGAAAGTAAAATGGGACTTATGCCGATCTCCTTAAGAAAATCAAGTCAGAGATCGACACAGATGAACTGGGGGTTAAAGTAGCAGGGATTAGAAAGATATGGGGAGGAGACCTTCTGCTAACAGTAGAGGGTGATTTACAGGTGTCCGAGAAACTGAAGAGGGGAATTAAGGACAACGTGAGAGAGGTAGAGGTGAAATCTCGATCCAACGGGCTGCCACTGATAATAATAGGTATGGACATCACCATTACTCAAGATGAAGTTCTCACGGCGTTGGCAAAGCCACTGGAGAAGCCAAAACAAATAAAAGAGTAACCTCGATGAGGACGTCCGAACGTTATGTGGAGATGCGGAAGGGTCCCGGCGATTGAGCTTTTAAGGAGGGAAAAAGTCAAAATAGGATGGACATAATATAGGGTACAAGAGCGCATAAGTTTACAGAGATGCTACAAATGCCTGGAGTTTGGTCACCGGTCAACAGAGTGCAAAGGTACGGACAGGTCTGGACAATGCCTCAAATGCGGAAAAGAAGGCCATAAGGCCAAATATTGTAAAGGGACTAAATTCTGCACGAGTCGCAAAGTGGAAGGGTATAGGGCGGACCAGACGAGGTGCCCAAACATTAGGCAATTTGTGCAGCGGCAGAGAAGGACTCAGCTCAAAAAATAAAAATGCAGAATAAAGAGGAAAATGCTCTGAGAATCCTGCACATGATCTTGCTTTCGCGATGGCGGATTAAAAAAAGACCCTCCAATAAAAAATTTTTGGAAATTGCAACCCTAAGGTAGGGAAAAAGGAGGAAATTCTTTTTTATGAGAATACCTGTATCTCACACACCGAGGATGTTACAACCTTAAAAATTTATAATGAGGCTATTTTTTTAAAATAAACAAACACGTCTTTCATCATTTTTCAAAAGTCCAGTTACCGGGGGTAAAGAGGGTGGGGTGCTTTTTTGGGAACTTTATTTATTACATCTCAAAAATCGTACAACGAACATGTTACAGAGTTGAAAACTGGTATTTTGATTATTCTTAAATAATAAAGAAATACGTTTTTACCATTACCGAAAATTCAGTTATGGGGAGTTGCGTGGGGCTTTTTTATAATGATACTTATATCCATAAACATGTTAAATACTTGAAAATTATTAATTAAGCTATTTTTTTTAAATACCTGTATCGCCATTTTCCAGGTGGTGGACAAAAACATGTTAAAAATATGAAAATTGCTCTTTAAACTATTCGTAAAAATCAAAGAAACATGCTTTTTACCATTTTCCAAAAATCTAGATATGTTGTGCAGAAACTGAGAAGGGTTCTTTTTTAAATACGATTTGTCGGCCATAGCTTAAATTGTTTTTTATGTTTAAATATTAAAACAAAATAATAATAATTCATGTACTTCGTGATATATTTTTTATTACCTTTTACGTATCTTTGGATCGCTCTGCCAGCATGTTATCGCCTGTCTGCCAACATCTTTCCGCTAAATCTGGAATTTAAAAAAATGCTTTTTTTGTAATCATAATCCGTGCACTTTATAAGTTTTTTTGTATCTAAATTTGACCTATTTAAGCGCACGCCCCCGCCTTAGGTCCCAGCCTCGCGATGGCAGTCAAGCAAATTTGTTTTCGGCTACACCAAAGGTTACTTTTCCAATACAAATTAACCGTCTAAAACTTACAATAATGATATAAGATTAAAAGTTCTTGATAAATTAGTGTTTTTATATTTTACGTTTTTGATGTATTAACTATTTGAAGTTTTAACGTTCTGGTTTTTTAGTATTTTGATATTTTATTAATTTGATAAAATATCTACTTGATTCTTTATTATTTGTTTTAATACGATTTGATTTTTTACGGTTTTGATAAAATATCATTTTGCTATTATAGATGTTTGATTTTTTACTAATTTGATATAATAACGTTTTGAAAAAGTATCTGTTTGATCTTTTAAATTTTGTTAAATTGTGCCCTCCCCTAGATAGCACTCCGCTGACAAATATCTAACCCGGGAATTTGAAATAATATTACTATTTCATTCGATTTTTTCTTAATAAACCTAATTGTGTCGTATATTTTTTAATAAATACTTGTAAATTAAATTTTTAAAATAGATTTCAACAAAATTTACATAAATACAAAAAAATAAAAAAATCTTTTTCTTTTGGAACAAAACCGTAAATCAAACAATTTTGAAAAAAACTTGTGGATGTTTCTATCAACAAAATAAATTATTTCCCAAAAAAATAGTTGATATCGAGAAAGTACTTTAACTTTATATAGCGAGGAAAATGTGTTTTTCCTGATTTTTTCGAAAATCACAATACCGATTTTGCTGAAAATTTAGGAGAATACTAGTCCAGATGTCATACATATTCATGATTTTTTTGTAATTTTTGAATTTGTATTTAATTTTTCCGGGAGGAAAAAATTTGATAAATTATTTTTCGGGAATTTTTGGGCAGAAAATTGATATTATATATTTAGTAAATTTGATAAAACGAGAGTAATAGGTTTAATTATTTACAGTGCGAAATAATATACAGATTAAAAAATTAGAGAGGAAGAAAGAGTAATGTTAATCTTGAAACATTTTGAACCAGAAATAGCAATTCAAAATAAAAATCTTAAACTATTTAATCAAAAGAATTTTAAATAGTAGGTAAAATAATTAATAATAAACAAAAAGAATATATAACATTAATGGAAACTATTGTACCTATAATACCTATATAAAAATTAATAATAATGGTAGACTTCAACTGAGATAAATTTTGAAGTTAAAAATTTTTAATGTAATATTTAACTTCTCATTTATGAGCAAACCCTGTATGGAATTATTCCTTAAAGAGGAGCATTTAATATACGGTAATAAACTAAGTTTTGTATTTATTTTATAATAATAAACTAAAAAAATTCTGCAGGTATATAATGATATTTTCGTGAAAGCAACTGAATATTTTCAATAACTTTCACTGTCACTTAAAATTTGTAGGTAGGTACACCAACACATTAATTTTGGAATTTATTTTTACACAGTCAGGAAGAAGTTATTATTCAATTTCGGTTTGGAGAAATTTAACACAATATTAAATGTTTTAAATTTCAAAAAAATAAAAACAAAAGATATTTATTAAATAATAAATATTAAAGTAGTAGCGTTGACAATTTAGAAAAATATAATTTAAAAACTTGTATATAAAAAAAATCAATTCTTTCTTGTAACATTTTTTTAGGTGTTATTTTTTACATACCCTCATAAATATAAAAGTCCATTAAAGTTAAATCTGGAAACCTAGATGGCTATCTATCTGCTTATTCATTTGTTGTAGACCACAGAAATCTCTCTTAAAACATCAAAACATTAAATTTATTATTTTCATTAGAAATTATACGAATAGCACAAATGTGGTCCAAAAAATTGTTACAATTTGTAATTTTATTCTGTAATACATTTGTACATTATTAAATCTTATTTAAAAACATCACTATGGCACGTAATATATTTATTTAATATTATTTTATATATAAAATACGGTATTCTTAAAAATGAGACAGAAAATTGTAGAATTTATTTAATCAAATAGGACTAAAAAATATTTGTAAAATCTATTTAATAGAACAGAAATTTGATATCATCAAAAGAAGAAATTGGATGGAAGCCTGTCTGTCTGTGTGTATGTCGTTTGAAAGCCCTTGAAAAACTCTATTCAGAACAGTCAAAATTATTTCTCCAACTGCCACCTGTCAAAAATAAAAAAATGTTAAAATTTAAACCTTTAACATTAAATATCTAAAAAAGTATTCATGCATATTCGTCGGGAAAGTTTTGGGACGACAATACCGATTGTTTTCTAACAGTTCTCTTTTTTTATCAATTTCTTTCGTTTTCTAATTTGTTCTCATTTTTTAGGGTTCCGTACCCCAAAGGGTCGAAACGGAACCCTATTGCAGCTAAACCGTTCAAGCTAGAGTCTTCAAATTTTCACAGAATATGCGTATTGTTGACCCAAAGCCATATGAACTATAAAAAATATTTTTAAATGTTTTCAAGGGGGCTTCCATACAGCTAAAGGGGGGCGTTGAAAAAAAAAAATTGGCCTACCCCATTGAGTGAGGTATCGTTTAAAAAATATTGCAAAACGTAGCCATGAGAAGCCGCCAAAGTCAGCATTTTTTACAAAATTTTGTTCCGAAGAATTTTTTAAGTTTCCATTGACCTATAAACTTGAAATTTGGTGATAATGTTTATTGTTACGTATATTTTACCAACAAATTCCAAAATATTAATACATATGACTTTTTCATTACCTTTCCCTCATTTTTAGGGTTCCGCACCTTCGTACATATGTAAATTGTGATACTCGATATTTTATTATTTTTATGTGTGCAATCGTATTAGTTTTATTAAAAAATGCATGTTTCATCTTATAATTTTTTTTTATCTTTGTTGGTTACGCTGATATTAACAAATTTGTTCGTAGCATTTCAAAATTGGTTAATATATCTAAGTATATATGGGGATTGTGATATTCGATATTTTATTATTTTTATCTGTGCTATTATTAATTTTGTTAGGAAATGCATTTTTCGTCTCATAATTTTGTTTTCTTCGTCGAACGCACATGCGCCAGGCTATTTTTCTTTTCAGTTCTTTAAAACTTTTTACCAAGTATTTTTGGCTTATATTCTACATTTGGTAAGGAACCCTAAATGTGCGAAGTCCGACACGCCCTTGACCGATTTATTTTTATTCCTTGCATTTTTTTTTCGATTTTTAACGTTTTTTATTTTTTCGTTTTTTCAGTATTTTACCATTTTTTCCAATATTTTCTGATTTTGGTCCCAATTTTTAACATGGTTTTTTTGTTTTTTTCTTTATGATTGGTAATTATTTTATAGCGAGAGATTTTTTTATTTTTTCTGGTTTTTTATCACTTTTTTGATTTTTTGTTTCTTTTTCTGTTTTTTTTTTATTCATTCGATTCTATCTAATGTTTCCTTATTGTTTTGTTTTTATTTTTTTATTTCTTTTTCCCTCTGATTTTTAGCAATTATTTGCGATTTTTTTCGATTTCTTTCGATTTATTTAAATCTTTTTGAATTTTTTAATTTTTTTATGGTTACGTTGTTTTTGGTTGTTCTTCGGTTTTTTGCGATATTTTTCTCGCTTTTTTTCCATTTTTCAGATTTTTTGTTTCGTTGTTCTGTTTTTTTTTTCTGATTTTTTCCCATTTTTCTTCATTTTTTTCTCATCGTTTTTTTTTCTATTTCTTTAGTTTTCTAATTTTTCTCATTTTATTTTAGTCCTTTAGTTTTTTTTTGCGATTTTTAGCGGTTTTTAAAGGTTTTTTCCGCTTTTACAGTTTTTTTGATTTTTTAGTTTTTTCCGTAGGTATTTTACAATTGTTTCCAATATTTTCTGATTTTGCCCTTATTTTTTACTTTCCCGACCATCTTCGAGAAGGAAAAATATTGTGAACTAGCTAAAAAAAAATTTCGAGATAAAGATGGAAATATCCATTTTGAAATCACCTGAGATGATTAAAACCATTTCCAGATGGAAGTCTGTCTGTTTGTCTGTCTGTCTGTGTGTATTCTTCCACGATAGAGGCGAAACGTTTAATCCGATTCAGCTGAAATTTGGTATATGGGTTTGGGTTACCCATCGTACCCATTAGTTTTTGTACGACGGAATTGTCACTATCAAAAAATGACAGATGCAATATGTCACAGAATTTGACATGCAAAATGTCATTTGAAAGCCCTTAAAAAACTCTATTCATAACAGTTAAAATTATTTATTCAACTGTCACCTGTCAAAATTAAAAAACTTTAATATTAAATATTTGAAAAAGTATTCGTGGATACACGTCGGGAAAGTTTTGGGGCAAAACAACCGAATTTTTTTTAGGATATCGAATGTTATACGAAATGGTAAAAGAAAAATAATATATTTAATAAGGTAATGTTTTAAAAACAAATTGAAAAATAAATTAAATAAAAACAAGGAAGACGAAAAAGTTATAACAAGATAAAACCAGTATATACTGTAATGATTTACTACAGACAGAATCTCTTATTTGGGTTGGGTTCTATAAAAGAATTAAAAAATAATAAATATTACAAAAAATTAAAGAAAATAAATAAATTTTATATATCCTGTCACTTTCTCTTAAATGACTCTGATACAAATTGATTTCTCCCTTTGTTAACTTTTATATTATCTTCTTAGTCTAAATCTCTTCCGATGCTATTCCATCCAGATCATCTCCATTATCCTAATCAGCTGTGCATATATTTGAAAAAAAGTCTTCTTTTATACCTTTTCCCCTTTTTTGATAAATTAAACGATAAATGATATAATTCCAACTCCTATAAATCCATTCACATACAATTTTTTAAAAGTTATATAGCGACAATTTTTTTAAAAATTCAATGAGATTTCTCTTTGTTTATTATTTTTTTCATCTTTCCCAAAATAATAATAAAAATTTTTCTTAGTTGATTATTTAAAAAAAATTAATCACTTTTGTCTATCTCTTATCATTTACTTTCTTTTAAATTTCCAAAATTATATTAGAACAAAAAAAACTATTACAGATTATTTCATTACAATATATATATAAAGTAGATGAGATGAACAGATACAGAAGAAACAATAGATGAGAAAGAAAGGGCAAAAAGACATAAGGTCAATAAAAGACTAGTACTAAGTACTAAAATAGAAAGCGGAGACATAGAACGAGTAGGAAGATGAGACAAGAGAATAATAATAGACATAATTAGTAAAAATGTAAAAAAAGGGAATAGGGAAAAAATGAAAAAAAAAGTTTAAAAAATACTACAAATGTTGTAGGGGAAAAAAGAGTGAAAATGTGGGGAAAAATGTAAAAAAAGTTTGAAACATAATGAAAACACTAAAAAAGTAAGAAACAAATTGAAAAAAAAAATTGAAACATAAAGAAATTAGTAAAATATTTGTAGAAAAAAATGTAGGGGAAAAATTTTATAACTGTAAAAAAGTGGGGAAAAAAGAGGGAAACAAAAATTGAAAAAAGAGTTTGAAATATAAGAACACTTATTATAAAAGCATAAGTGCTGGCAACGTCGCATACTTAGATGATTTTAAATAGTGTATTTTTTAATAGAGTATACAACTGGATACACTGAAAAGTTATCCAGAATTTACAATCTTATCTATATGTGTTGTTTAATTCATATTTAATAATAAATATTTAACATCACACCCTAACTCTTTATTATTCTAGAACAACGTTTTCTAAATAGCTTATACTTTTCTTCAAGTCATAGCTTGCATATCTACGTCATTCAAATTCCAAGATCCAACATACTTTCGCAATAATCTATGTCTTCATTACAACTCTTCACTCTCGGACTCTCTCATACGAGAGGAAAAATATTTTCTTAATATTTTATTTCACATTTGACTCAAAACACCATTACACACAATCATACTACTAATTCTGAACCAATGACATTAGTTTGTTTAATACTTGATTATAAACTCAGTCACACAATATATAAACTTATTAACAACAGAGTTAATAACCATTCTCTGCTCTAGCAACTCCGGTGTTCCACAGGGTAGTGTTCTCGGGTCGCCGCTTTTCCCACTCTATGCTGCCAATATACCAAAAGCTAATAAGATCACAATCGTCTTCTTTGATGGTGACGTAGCGATACTTGATGTAAACGAAGATCTCGTAAAAGCCTCACAAGGGTCGCAGCAAAACTATATGATTCGTATCGGGCGCCACCTTCCGTTTAGAATGTTAAAAAGCAAAAAAAAATGAATAAAAATCAATAAATTCCAATAGACCAAATTTATTTATACCAAATCCGGGCAAAAATGTAAAGGTGTGCAACACTGTTCTTTACTCGGTGATGATATGTCGGACCGTACAGGCACGTCTTCTAGACTGGCATGGCGGTCGGATTGGCGATTCCGGTAAAATTGAACTTAGCTTTGCTCCCTTCATCTTCAACTATCTCTAAAGTGGCTGAACAGGTTCTCGGCTCGATCTCCTACTCGCACGGGACTGAAACTCGGACTAGGATTGCCACTGGAACTGGGACGTCCATTACAACTAGTGGCAACGGATTAAATCATCCTATACGGTAAGGATTTTGACTTCTAAAGCTGGGTACGCATATGAGAACGAACGCGAATGAGGCAACTCGAGGACGAACCATTTGCCTCGGATACGGAAAGTTCGGGTTCCTGAATAGTGGACGATTCAGCGAATGTGGCGACCATTCTTGTTTTTTCAATCGCTTTAAAATATGTCCGATTCAGATTCTGAAGACGAAGGCACTGCATATTTTATGATTTTGAGCAGTGTTTTAAAGAAAATAAAAGAGAAAAAACCAAAACTATGGTAGTCACAAGTATATCTTAACAGAAGAAGACAATTGAATCAAAATAGCACAGGTTTATTAAAAGATCTCTTGGCTAATAAAACGAGCGGGTTCTTCAAGAATTTTACGAGGATTTCTTTTTGCTCTTAAATTATTATTAAAAAGAATTAATAAAATATTTAGAGCGGAGGTTTAACTGGTACGACTGCTCTTATATTCGACGGTTACTTTTACCATAATATTAAGTTAATTCTACTTCAGTGCTGTGCATGATATCACGGTAATTAAGTAACTTCGTTACGGAAAACAAAACAGGATCAACCCGAATAACATTTACAAAAAGCCACATGCCCACCTGTAAGAATGGATAACGTATGCATACCGACAGTAACCAACGCTTCACTTGGAATAAAAATATTCAGACAGCTTGACCTAAAGTTCCGGCAAATTTACTGGCTCCTAGGATGAAAATCATAACTGAATATCCAAAAGAAAATCAGTTTATACAAAATCATGCTCAAACCTATTTGGGAATACGGATTTCACCTATTGGGTTGTACAAAACCAACGTCGCTGAATATCATCCAAATATTTTAATCTAAAGTGCTAAAATCGATAGTGGATGTTCAATGGTCTACTTTACTATGACTTGAAGGTTCCTTTCATCAGGGACGAAAACCAAATTCAAAATAAACGTACTATACACCAGGAAAACGAACTAGTAGGGAAACTAAACAACAATGGTCCAGCCACAAGAAGACTAGATAGAACTTGGCTTCAAGACCTACTCCAAAATTAACCAATATAGAATAAGGTGAAATATCATTGGATGTTTTCCTTTTATGCCCAAAACTAGTAACACATTTATTTAATACTTTGTAATAATGTAGATTGTAAATAAAGCTATCTGCAAAAAAATAGTTTATGGGTCGCGTTGTAATTTATACAATGAATTAAATAAAACATGTTGGCTCTTTTTTGTGTAAAATTAAGCATAAAAACTTGACATTTGATTAATTAATTCTTAACCTTTCGGACCAAATTTATTCCCCTTAGCGTCACTTCTCCCTGGCCTTATATTGTTATATTATTGGACTCAATTGACCAATGCACATTCCAGATCTAGAAATATCCAAATTTATGAATGTATGATGTTCTAGAAAAAAAATTTCAGAAGAGATAAATAATTGGTTTAAGATTACCATAACATATCTCCTATAAAATCGATTATCTTGTCAGTTCTAAATCACTATGACCCAAAAAATATAAATTTCGACAACGTATTATGTTAAACATTCAAGATGATGAGTTAATTGTTATTTTTATTATGAATGAGCTTCTATTCAATACAATAGAGATTAGATTGTATGAGAATTGAAATTATATTTTGGCAAATGTAACAAAATTTGTTACTAGTACAATAGAAACAGTTATTGCAAAGAGGAGCGTGGGTCAAAGGTCGAATTCAGGGACGAATTTGGAAAAATATATTTAGAATCAAAATAAGACAAATTTTAATTAAAGTTAATTTTTCAGTCTTGAAAAATAAGCAGATTTTTAGTGTCGTAGAACACTGGACACTAATTATTAATTTGCTGGGCAAACAAATTTGTTTACACTTGTATTATTAAGTTTACAGAAAATTTTACTTTTGATAAAAGTTTCTAAATCTAATAAGCATATTTGAATTAAAAAATTGATATCAAAAATAAACAGGATGATATTAAGAATACGTAAATTATAAAAAACAATTTTTCTTTATACACACTTTGTCGTGCGTAAAGTTTAACAAATTTACGCACTAGTACGTAAAAATGGACTAATAGTGTGTAAAATGAAATACTAGTGCGTAAAGTAGATTGCTTATTTTTTACTTAATACCCTCATATTTTTTGGTAGTAGAAAAAATATTGTATGCAACTAGAGTGTAAAGTGCCTTTTTTCAATCATGTAATTGTCGTATTTGTATTCGTGAAAAAAGTATCACTTTACACTCTTGTTGCATAAATAACTATTTCCCTGTAATATTAATTTCATAGAATATTGAAAATAGTGAAAAGAAGAAATATTCTTAACTAAAAAAAATTCATCAAAAGAATAATTGATTAAACAATTACTTTAGTGGGAGTGTTCGAAAAGTTGGGTATGATTACCCCCTCTTTATTCCTTATTTATCTGATTTTTTGCGATTTTTTTGGAATTTTGTTGCGATTTTTCGCGATTTATTTCAATTCTTTCAATTTTTTTCATTTTTATAATTATTTTTGGTTACAATTGTTTCCGGTTTTTTGGGTTTTTGCAATTTTTTGCGTTATTTTCCATTTCTTTCGATTTTCGTTTCCTCTTTTTTTTCATAGTTCTATGCTTTTTCTAATTCTTTCTTTTGTATTCTAATTTTTTCTCTTTTTTTTATATATCTGATTTTTTTTCGATTTTCGATTTATACCATATTATAGAGATTTTTTTTTGATTTATTCTCGTTTTATTTTCGGTTTTTTGTTTTTGGTTTTTTTCGAGTTTTTCTAATTTTTCCCCATTTTTTCCCAAAGTTCTGTTTTTTTTTCTATGTATTTCTGTTGTTTTCTATTTTTTTCCCACTTTTTTTTCCTCTGATTTTTTGCGATTATTTGCATTTTTTTTTTGATTTTTTTTCGTTTTTTTTTTTTGGTTTTTTTCTCATTCTTTTGGATTTATTCTAATTTTTCCTCGTTTTTTCCCATAGTTCTGTTTTTTTTTTCTATTTATTTTTTTTGTTTTCTATTTTTTTCCCATTTTTTTCTTGCTCTGATTTTTTGCGATTATTTGCGATTTTTTTGGAACTTTGTTGCGATTTGTTTGCGATTTATTTCAATTCTTTTGATTTTTTTTCATTTTTATAATTTTTTTTTGGTTAAAATTATTTCCGGTTTTTTGGTTTTTTAGTTTTTTGCAATTTTTTGCGTTATTTTCGATTTTCGTTTCCTCATTTTTCTCATTTTTCTCATTGTTCTATTCTTTTTCTAATTCTTTCTTTTGTATTCTTTTTTTTTATATCTCTGATTTTTATTTCGATTTTCGATTTATATCATATTATAGAGAGAGATTTTTTTTGATTTTTTTCTCATTTTATTTTCGGTTTTTTGTTTTTGGTTTTTTTCGGCCTTTTTCGAGTTTTTCTAATTTTTCCCCATTTTTTCCCATAATTCTGTTTTTTTTCTAGTTATTTTTTTGTTGCCTAATTTTTTCACATTTTTTTATTCCTCTGATTTTTTGCGATTATTTGCATTTTTTTTGATTTTTCTCGTTTTTTTTTCAATTTTTTTTTTTTGGTTTTTTTTCGGATTTTTTTCAATTATTTCTAATTTTTCCTCGTTTTTTCCCATAGTTCTGTTTTTTTTTTCTATTTATTTTATTTGTTTTCTATTTTTTTCCCATTTTTTTTATTCCTCTGATTTTTTGCGATTTTTTTGGAATTTTATTGCGATTTTTTGAGATTTATTTCAATTCTTTCGAATTTTTTCATATTTTTTAAAAATGTTTTTATGGTTACAATTGATTCTGGTTTTTTGGTTGTTCTTTGTTTTTCGCGAGTTTTTGCAATTTTTATCGATTATTTCGATTTCTTGTGTTTTTTGCGTTTTTTGGCGTTTTCTAGAGTTTTTTTTTGTAACAATTTTTTTGATTTTTTAGGTTTTTCCATTTTACAATTTTATTTTTTGTTTTTTCTTATATTTCTTTCAATGTCCAATGTTTTCTGTTTATTTTATTTTTTTCCGATTTTTTCTGTTTTATTTTTGAGTTTTTCCATTTTTTCTAATATTTACTCATTTTTTTCTCATTGTTAAGTTTCTGTTCTAATTCTTTGTCTTGTTTTCTAATTTTTCGAGTTTTTTGTTTTTTCTTTGGTTTTTTTTTCTCATTTTCTCATTTTTTCGGTCTCTTTATGATCGGCTTGTGGTAGAAATTAACAGGCAGAAAGTATCACGTAAGGAAAAAGCGTTATGTCCCTTTCAGGCGACCTTTTTTCTTATTTAGAATTTTTTTGTATCATTTATAATTATTTTATAGAGAGAGAGAAAACTTTTTTATTTTTTTCCTAGTTTTTATAGATATTTTTAAATTTTTTCTCAATTGATCGATTTTTTTATCATTTTTTTTTATTCTTCTGATTTTTTGACATTCTGTTGCGATTTTTGTGATTTTTTTCGTTTTTTTCAATTCTTTTGAATTTTTCAATTTTTTTAAAATCTTTTTTATGGTTACAATTGTTTTCTTGCAATTTTTAGTTTTCTTATAATTTTTTTGATTTTTTTGTTTTTTCCGTATTTTTCAATTTTATTTTTTATTTTTTTCCAATATTTTCTGATTTTTCTTTCAATTTTTTCCAATGTTTTCTTTGTATTTCTTATTTTTTTCGATTTTTTTCCTTTTTTCTGTTTTCTTTCGATTTTGTCTAATATTTCCTCATTTTTTTTTCTCAATGTTCTGTTTTTTTCTAATTCTTTCTTTTGTTTTCTACTTTTTTCTCATGTTTTTTTATTCCTTTCGATTACTTCGATTTTTCGGATATTTCGTTGTTTTTTTCTCATTTTTCTGATTTTTTCCGGTATTTTTTTTTCACAAAGGATATTTTTGGAACGCGGTTTGCGGTAAGAACTAACAGGCAGAAAGTATGACGTACGAAAAAATCGTTATGTATAATTTATAATTATTTTATAAAGATAGTTTGTGTGAGAGAGAGAGAGAGAGAGAGAGAGAGAGAGAGAGAATTTTTTTTTATATTTTTCTGGTTTTTTCGATTTTTTCTAATTTTTCTTCAGTTCTTCCCATTGTTCTGTATTTTCTATTTCTTTCTTTGGTTTTCTAATTTTTCTCATTTTTTCTAATCCTCTGATTTTTTTGTCATTTTTTGTAATTTTGTTGCGATTTTTTGCGATCAATTTTTTTTATTCTATAAAAAAAATAATGGTTATAATTGTTTGTATTTTTATGTTCTTTGTTTTATGCAAGTTTTTGCGATATTTTTCGATTTCTTGGGTTTTTGAGACTTCCTTTTATTTTTATTTTTGTAATTTTTATCGTTTTCTTACGTTTTTTGGTTTTCTTACAATTTTTTTGATGTTATAATTTTTTTAAATTTTTCATTTTTCCGTATTTAACAATTTCCAATATTTCTAATTTCTCTTTCAATTTTTTCAATGTTTTCTGTTTTTTTCTTATTTGTTCTGTTTTTTTTTTCGATTTTTTTTATTATTTTTTAATTTTTTTCTCATTGTTCTCTTTATTTTTTCTAATTTTTTCTTTTGTTGTCTAATTTTTTCACATTTTTTCGTTGTTTTTTGTTTCTAATTTTTTAAATTGTTTTCTGTTGTTTTTTTATTTTTTTTTATGTTTTGATTTTTTCAATTTCTTTCAGGTTTTTCTCATTTTTATTATTCTAATTTTTTTCGATTTCTTTCAATTTCTTCCGGTTTTTTCGATTTTTTTCTCATTTTATAATTTTAAAAAGTAAAAAAATAACGTAAGCAACTTCGTTTCTGATCGCACAATTTTTTATTTAATTTCAAATGAAAATTATATTGGTGAATAAGAAAAAAGAAAGATTTTTGTAGTACATTTTTAAGATAATTTGATTTGTCCTCCCTCCCCTCGCAGATACCATATTTTTTGTACGTTCCAAAACTTTTTATTTTACGAATAGGTAATTTATTTATGGTATATTTTTTTATATAGTTATATAGTTATTTATATAGTTTTTTTCGATTGTATTTTAAATAAAAAAAATATTAAAAATCGATATATTTCTGTATTATCAGTCAGTATAAATTTAATTAATAAAAAATAAAATTTTAATAGTCCCTAACAGAATTCACTACAGAATAGGAGGAAAATTTGTTTCAAGGATTTATTTCATTTTTTATTTTTATTTTTTTTATAAACAAAATATTTATTGTGCTGATTTTTTTTGGGTTTTATTTATTTTTCCATGCAATTTAATGTCTTATCTACTAACCTTGATTTTTTCTCAAATAAATCTTCTAACAATAACCAATAACGTTTATGAATGAAATGCTTCCCTAATTAAGTAGACATACTACTTTATGATATGACACATAAATTTTAAAAAAAAAACTATGTTCACTATTGGAATTCCTGTAATTAATTAGACATCAAATTAGAAAAACAAATATTCTGATAATTAAAATAAATACGCCGTGAATTATGCGGTAAAGATTTTTTTATTCCAACTACAAACCAAAATCCCGGATGAATACGTCCTTGAATTTTTTAAGAATATATTGATAATAGATTATCACGTTCTAAAAATATTTGATGTCTACCAATTTATTGTTCACCACAAGTGGATAAATATTATAATATTAAAGATAGAATTGCTGTTTTTAATTGAATGTAATAATAATTGTTTGTTTAATTATAAACAATTGTTTAATTTCACAGTTTTTATTATTTATTTTTATTATTTTACGCAATCGCTCATCATTTCTCACAAAATGTTAATACATGTATAATACACACATTACGCAGATATTCCAATTATTCTATAAAAGTAGATACTTTTATCTATCGTTTCCGGTTTTCGATCTCATCTACAATTACTAGTCTCCGAGATCGTAGTAAAGATAAAAGTGAATTATGGTAATGATATCTTCATTACAAAAAATTGAAAAAACAAATTGATCGTTTCATTTATACAGACAATGGAATTGGTCAAATGATATTGTTTATTGCAGGCTAAATTAGAATAGATAGTAAAAATAAAGAGAAACGAGGAGGAAACCGTTAAAAAAAATCGGAAGACGCAGACATTTAAAAGTTCAGGTAAAAAACTAAAATAAACACTTAGCTTGGAATCAAAAATTTGTGCATTTACAAATATTAGATCCATGCACATTCATAAACATGGTCCCAATAAACTTATTATTGTAATTTAGGTAGATAATAGTAATATTGCTTTAAAAACTACAGAAGAATCGATAGAAAATTAAAAACAAAAAACTACAAAGATTTTTAAATGGATCAATTCTTATTACCTACTAAAAAGAACCATATTGTTGCGTTTCTTTTTCCTTGGGCCAAACTATAATTTATTTTTCTTCTCGCCTTGTAAATTTCGGAATCCAAATTTACTTCTATTTCTGGTCTGTTATCAGCAAATACCATTTCTGCCTAATAAATTCCACCTATAAAACATTTGCCCGATTCCATTTTGTTAGCTTCCTATTTTATTATCCATAGTAATTACCCAAGGACTATAACGCACTTCGGTAGTTACGTGTCACTTAGGCGAATTGGTTCTGTTATCGGATTGCCTCGGGCGCCACCTTCCGTTTATAGTGTGAATGTCACTTGCTCAGGCAGCTTCAGTGGAGAAAGAAATACTCCAGGGGTCGTTATAGTATCGACCAAAATCACTGGCGGCCGGTATGGCAGACTTTACTTGCCGCACAGGGTTGAGTTCCGGAGTATCTGCTGCTAAGATGTTAATGTATGTGGAGAAAAATAAAAACTCGTTAAATTCAAAATAACCAAATTTATTCAGTACTTAAAAAAAATATTTAAACCAAACCATAACATGATGCAGGAAGGGGAGAAGGTGTGTAACTAGAGGTGAATAAAATAGGTAAACGGTTATGAACGGTGAATGAATGTGAACAATCCGTTTAATGAATGTGTGAGAAAACGGTGAAACAAATGCGTGCAAATGCCCAGTGAAGCGTATACAAGTATTATAAATCGGTGAGCAAAATCCTATTTTAAAGCCATTAATCGTACTACCCCGGTATTTAAAATAAATTTAACCGGAAACAAATTCCGACGAAATAATAGTATATTATTCAACGTGCTGCAAACTTCATCTGCGTGAGTTATGACCATTACCGCAAGTTGAATACTATACTTTATCTACGACTATAAGAATAAATGCTAAGCTGCAAGTACAGAGAAAGAACTTTATTAACAATTTATGTTGAGTGTGTTTTTTAGCATGGAGTAGAAAGTTTACAAAGACGATGCTTTATATTTATTGCTAAGTTCCTTAAAATATGCCAAAAGTACATTTTCTGTAAACTAGTTAAGATTCTTACTTCTACACCAATCTTGAAAATTTTTACATACATCTTTATATTTCTTTTGTGATTGTTCGGGTAAAATATTCTGTATTGTAGCATCTATTTGTCTTATTTCTGGATCCAGATAATATCAAAAAAACAACAATAAAAATCAGAAAAGTGAGAAAAAAAAGGAAAAAATAGTGAAACATTGAGAAAATAAGGAAAATATTAAGAAATGGGGAAAAATAGGTAAAAAAAGAAAAAAACAGGAAAAACAGTGAAAAATGGGGGAAAACAGGAAAAAACAGAGAGAAATGGGAAAAATAATAAAAACAGGAAAAACCGGCAAAAACAGAAAAAAAAAGTGTAAAAATAGGTTACAACGCGAAAAAGTAATAAAAAACAAGAAAAAACATCGAAAAATAGGGGGAAATAGAGATAAATAGGAAAATAAGGAAATATAGAAAAAATGGAGAAAAGAGGAAAAAATAGTGAAACATGGAGAAACAAGGAAAATGGGCGAAAAGTGAAAGAATTCAAAAAGCCAAAAAACAAAAAATGAAAAAAAAAGAAAAAATCGAAAAACGGAAAAATCGAAAAAAAAATCAGAGGAATAAGAAAAAAATCAGCAAACAAAAGAAAGAAATGGAAAAAACAGAATAATGAGCAAAATTGGAAAAAACAAAAAATCAGAAAAATGGGAAAAAACGAGAAAAAATTCGAGACAATTTAAAAAAAATTTGGAAAAAATCAGAAAAAAATCGAAAAAATCGTAAAAGAAAATAAAAATTTGAGAGAAAAATCAGAATATTTAAAAAAATGAAAAATTAAATTGTAAAATACGAAAAAAATGAAAAAATCGAAAAAGAAACAAAAAAAAGACGAAAAAAGGGCACAAAAAATCACAAAAATCGAAAAAAAAACCAGAGAAATAAGAAGAAAATTAAAAAAAAGACTGGATACCTTTGTACTATAGTGAGTTATGAAAGTCATAACTCACGCTATTTGTTTATGGATACTATTAATTGCTTAAAGGCAGATGAATAATTAATATATAACTTAATAGGAGTAGATAAAATAATATAACTTCCTTATGAATCGGAAAGTACAACAGGAGAACTCACAGTCCCACTTTCTTGATCCCGGTACGGGCGTAACGATAGTAGTAATACGGGAGAGAGCTCGCCTAAAATACTAACTATCGGTTTCCCCCCGGTAAACGAAACTAATCCAGAAAAATAGAACAGGAGAACTTACATCAATATTTTCCCGGTCCCGGTATGGGCTTAACTAAGATATCTAAAAATCCTGCTGTTTCCACTTATACCTGTAAAAGTTTGGGTCAAAACTGGGAGATCTCTACCTACTTGATTTTAACTAATTTTGAGAAATTACTAGAGTTTCACATTAGAAAGTTCAGATGGAGCATATATCGCTCATAGAAAACTATTCACAGATCACATTTATAATCTGGTACTGAATACAGACGAATGCTCGAATCTGCAGCTTTACACTGTCCACACAAAATGTGACAAACTCAGCGAGGACTCGAAAAATTCTAAACAGCGCCATCTTACAGAATTCTGGTAAGTTCTATTGAACGCAACAGGGGGTCCTTCCAAAGAGTTCGAAACAAAATCGAATTAGTAGATACACTTTAGTGTAGTCGGGAGAACTCGCCTCAATAATATTTATCATTTTCCCCCGGTATGCAAACATAAACTGAATTTCTAAATCCCCTCGGTACAAATTAAAATTTTGACAAAAAATAGAATTTTATTATAAAACCTTAACAAACCATAATTATTTCTCACGGGTAGTTTCCTCCAATACGCTTCCGAAGATCTTTGGTACGGACTTGCTGCTCGGTTCTCGGTGTCGGTCGGAGTCGCTATTTATTATCTGGTTTGGCTGCTACGGATGATCGTAGGCCGGTATTCGAGTCTCTAATCGAACGCCTAAATGAATCGCAAGCCGTGCTATACCATGAGATTGGTTGGGTAAGTGTCGCGAGGAGAAGTCTGCTCGTGGCGGTTCCATCTTCCGGACGACGTGTAAACTTTGTGCAACGGATCGCGTTTGACGAATTCGAAATAAGGTCGCTGTATTTATTATATTTTTCGTCTTCACGGTGCATTTTGTTTTTAGCTATTTATGGTATATTGCCGGTCGCACTAATTATGATAAGTATTAGGGAGAAACTAAGATGTCTAAAAACCCTGGTGTATCGACTGATTAGATTTTGTTTCGAACTTTTTGGGAGTACCTACCACCTGTTGCGTTCAATAGAACTTACCAGAATTTTGTAAGATGGCGCTGTTTAGAATTGTTCGTGTCTTAGCTTAGTTTGTCACAGATCACTTAAAGCAGATGAGATGTCAAATAAATTATTTTCTGTCAATGTCAATGCGGATTTTTTTATGTGTGTGGTATTAGTATTAGTTCATAAGGAATAGTTCTAAATAGTGTATACGTATGGATACTTTTCATCAAATGGGGCCGTACTGTATTTTGTTTGGAGAAACTAATTCTAATAATTATTTTTAGATATAAGGACAGAATTAGATAGAATTATTAGTAATAAGTAAAAATAATAAGAACGGAGATTAAAAACATTGGTAAATTCGTAACTTCGTTACAGGACATTAATAATTGTTCGAAAATATTTTATAACAGCAACAAGCTTGAGAAAGTTGTTTAGTGAAAGATTTGGGCTCTTCGATTTTTTCTAACATATTCGGAATGAGCTGAAACTTGGCAGACATATAGGGAGAACGCCACAGTGACCCTGTTGTGTCCACCCACTGGGATTTTCTTTCTCTAAAATAATCAGATTAAACTGAAACTTGGCAAATGGATAGGGAGAAGGCTCCGCAGAAATTGGCGACGTGGACCGGGCAAGTTTTTGGGTCACAGTGACCCTATTTGGCAGATGCATAGGTAAAAGGCCACGTAGACCTCGGCCACCGTATACCGGAACGTGTTTTTGGATCACAATGACCCAATTATGTTTTTTAACTTTCTCTAAAATAATCGGGTTGAGCTGATTGAGTTAAAGAGTTGCCTGTGTACGTACAAAATTTTATGCAAAATCGTTATCGGACTTTGTAGTTTTGTTCGAGGGTAATTCGAATAGAAATTTTTTTCTCCACGTATATTTCTAAAGACGCCGCCAGAGTTACATTATTGCCCATTGTTTGCAAGGAAAGTAGGTTTGATTCCTCCATTTGCCAAGTTGTTACAAATTATAAGTGCTCACCAAGTTGGTTGGTATTGCTACTGCTCCAGATAGCGTGATATGCATTGGATTGGCATCTGCACCAATGAGAATCCTCATGTTATTTTTCCCACAGTGTTGCACTAGCCTCTCCAGTTCTTCCGATGGAGATCGGTTAGGAGCATCATAGGGCAAGTACACATAAGTTATGATGATCTCTTTTTGTTGCCTGCGTCTTGATATTCAATGTTGATTGCTGTTCGCTCCCTGAAACAGAAATTTGTCAATAATGCAACTTCTTACATTATTAGTGTTTGAGTTATAAATGAAATTACCTCCGATATGTCCTAGTCCCATTACCCTATTAACCAATATTCAGGGTTCTTATATTAGAGCCACGTCTATTCATTTTGCTTCGAAGGTTTTGCAAAGGGCGGCTGTTACAGCCTTTTTATGCTGCAGGTTTATCTGGATTACCAGCAGCATCTTTGGTTTTAAGCTCGATGACCCTGAAGGTTAGCATGGTGAAGCCAAGATAGAGTTTAAACTACTTCTTGGTTAGCTCCTTTAGAGAGTTTTATATTCCTATTACCAGAATGGATCCCTTTGGTTCATTCTTGATGTTGAACACCCTCCAATCGTCGGCATTGATTCCCTCATTTTAGGTTTTTAGATACCGAAGAGTTTTCATTGAGTCTACAGCATCAAGATGATTTAGGTATTTGCACCGTTACCTTTACTTGGGTTACTTTCTAGGTTGGCATTTCCAGATTTCCTGGAGAATGATTTGCTGTACTAGGTTCCCTTGTTCTGGCATCATCTTGGTATCGGAGTAGTCCCTTGCGATGAACGCTATAGCTTAGATATTTCCTCTATTGAGTAGATACGAAACTGAGATTTTGACATCTGTGACCTCGAAATTGCCGCTAAATTTTTATTTTGGCTGCGCCCTTCCATTTGAATAATTGGTTATAATTGGCCAAAATCTTTAACAGATTTTACGATTTTACTGTCATCGTAAACAAGAAAAGCGTAAAATACGGCTTGCATTTTTATGCTTTGTTGTGCCTTGCGATGTTTAAGAAGTGAATTTTTGTAGATTTTAAAAAAGTGATTTTTTATTTTACCTATATTTGTTGTTGTGTATAATACTTTATAACAGAATTTTTGATTTACGTTTTAAAAACTGTGTTTAATATACTTTCCCCGCTTAAATGAAGATTTGTTTAATATAACCTCCCAACGTATCAGTAAAGTTTCATTCTGGCTATTTTTGTCCATATCAAGGTCATTCACATCGCCAGCTGGCGGTAAATCGTCACGTAATTCTACAAACGACTACAGAAGACGTACTTCAGACGTCTACAGAGGTCTACCGATCGTCACGGAGGTCTACAGACATCTACAGAAGTCCTACTTCAGACGTCTGTAGACCTCCGTGATGATTTACCGCCAGCTGGTGATGTGATAACGAATGACCTTGATATGGACAAAAATTGCCAGAATGAACCTTAGATTTTCTTATGGAGATTTACATGTAGATTTTGCTGATAATGCGCTCGAACTGTCATAGCTCCTTTACTCGTATCCTACAACTGTTAAGTGTTCGTAGTTAGCAGTATTAGAAATATTCCTGATTCGTCTCAAAATGGGGAAAACTAAATAGTCTTGTTCTGTACAGAATTTTCCTAGTAAGTATTCAAATAATTTATCAGAAACTTTAAGATTTTTTAAGTTTCCTGAACCAGAAGAGCCAGACCGTTTACAGAGATGCATTTAAGCATGCAATAACGAAAACCTTCGAAATAAAGACTCTTCTTGTTTACATACTACGTTTAGTTTGGACTTTGTAGCAATCATTTTGAGGAAAACCATTTGAAAGCCCGTAGACTTCCCTATGATACTGTTCCAACAAAAAATTTTGAATATTTGTAATGTACACGAAGAACATTCATACAGTTCTTTATGTAGTAACATAGAAGTAAAGTTACATTTAATACTATCACTTTTAAATTTATTACAAATGTTAAAATTAATTGTACACTGTATCACCGATATTTTTTATTATCATAGAAGCAATTTTATCTAAACACATTTCATTTCAAAAAACATTGATTCTATTTCTAAAAGTAAATAAACCACTTCAAAACTTTTAAGGTTATGTAGTAACAAAATGTAATTTCATTCAAAAATTACGAGAGTCAAACAGGCCCAACCTATTTTATCATTATCTCTTTTCAATCCATCTTAAAGGAGAGAGTGGATGCAAATCATCAAATTACAGCCAATCAGGTCGTCGCACCCTCACTGACAGATTTACATTGCGTCTTATGGCAAAGTGAGGGTAGGCGTCAGTTTGAAGGTCATAGAGACGATATTCTCATTTCATTTATAAAACGCAAGAGTTTCGCATCAGTTTATCAGTGGCTGTAGTTCCAGTTGGTTTACTACAGTTTGTTCCTGTTTGGCACTTTTTATGAGGATTTGGGGAAGGGGACGGTGTTGACCCCGAGAAGTATTGTCGCTTCATCCCTGTCATCTTTGTTTAATTATATGTAGAGGCATTGGGAGTTTTTGTATGCTCCTGCATTGCCAGCTCCAGATGTACTAGATTCATTAGGAGTTTGTGTTGATCCTACTTTGCTAGTTCCAGACGTACTTGGTTCCAGACTTTTGTCTGTTCAGGGTTTTGGGCGCTAGAGAGTCTTTCCTTGTTGAGGTCTAGAGTGTTAAGGGTCGACCCAATGTTTCTTACTGGTATGTCATCATCCTGGGTTTTGGTCTTGCCAGTTTCCCGCTCTGATGAGATATCAGTATTTTTCGTGAGGTTGACATTGGACTCCGGTGTTGGTGTTTGCGCGGTTTGGTCATCTGGATCTGCCGCTACCGAGTGTTCTAGTGAGGATCGTTTCTATAAGGTTGAATAGTTCATGGGATATTAACGTTTTTCGAAAACAATGAAATTTTTTCAATCGAAAAGTTGATCGTAAAAATTGTTGATGAAATGAAAGCGTTATGGTTATACAGAAAAACAATAAAATTATTTTTTACGGGGGGTTAATACTAAACGGTAAAAATAAATTATTACATAATAACAAACAAAATACAATGACCTAAATGACAAAAGATCATAACAAGGAAAATAATAAATAAAGAATCTAAATTTCGTATAACAAAATATCTAATTATACAGAGTGTCTGCGAAAATGATGTTCTAATTAAATGAATATTGCAACTTAAAAAATCTTCAGAAAATCAAAAAAATCAAGTTTAGAACTTGTACTTAAAATCTAGTCTAGGCCTATCTACAAAGTTTGCAACACCGCACAAGATTATTATTTACGTTCTGCGATATAAATTTTCAGCAAAAAAAGTTTCTTTGGGACAAATTTACAAAATTTCGTGTATTTGGATGTTGCCTTTCTAGATATCATTCGCAATAAAGGCTAATGACTAATTTCTTATCAGTTACAAGAAATGTAATAGATAAAGTGATGTTTCTGTTTTTACCGTTACAGTTTATTTTAAAATATATATTTTTTTATAAGAACGTGTGATTGTATTGCATAATAATTTTTGTTTGTCTATAATTAATTATATAAAATTGCAATATTTTAGAGCTATTTTTGAATTATGATAAAATTACTTTCTACTTGGATTCACGAAATATCCTACACTGACAAAATAATGTCTATATTATTAATTTTTAATAATATCTGTAGTTATTAAAATTCGTAGGAATTAACAATCGATGAGACTCAAGTCCGTTTTTAAAAACAATTTATTTTTACAAATTTCTAAATTTCTACAATAAAATGCGTTTGAATATCATTAGAGATAAATTATGACTGACTGCCCCTGGCTTGGAATCATCCTTGTCGGCAACTTGCAAGGACAGCAGTTTTAGAATCATGTCAGCGGTATAAGGTGACATAATTCCTCCCCCTGCAGATTCAACTCACGAGGGTAGATGAGGGAGTTGAACGGTAGGTGATGAAACCATTGGAGTTTGGCATTCTGGATTTCGTTGGCGGTGACACTTCCTGAAGATAATGACTGATACCACACCAGTCATCAGGATATAAACCACTATGGTCCAGAGGCTTGGTACGTGGGATATACCAGTTGTCCATAATAGAGGTGGATTTTCTTGAATTTGGTGGAGAATTTCTTGAAGTTCGTCAAGGCCTAAATCTTCTAATGGTACATTGGGATTTAAAATTGGTAGTGATTCGTTTGTAAACTGGATATCGGGAAGTAGTATTGGCAGACTTTTTATTAATGAATTTTGATTAATTATTATTTCTGTCGAAGATTTGACTTGGCACCCAATTGGTATTTCGATTAAATACGTCCCTTTTAAATTTAAAGTTTCTTGCTGATTTTTACATTTGAAGTTTAATGTTTCTACCATAGGAAACACGCCGATCCAATTATTAGTGTTTCCTAGTTGGTTTAGCTTCGGTTCTTCCAAATTGAACTGTAACTGCTTGCATTGGGATGAGTTTTTCATTTCTAGCACAAGTAGTTCGCAAGGATTGTTGATGCTACTTGCTTCTTTCAATATTTGTTGGTCACAAATAAAGTTTTGTGGTGAAATTTCGGTGCAAATGTCGTTTCGAAAAGTATAATGCAATTGACTCTTTACTAAAAATTTATTTTGCGGAATAATAGCCTTGAACTGACTCTTATAAGGGACAGGTACTGAATATAAGTGGTAAATATTAAAAATATCTGAATACATTACTGGAATATGAAGAATATAGGTTATTTTATTTTTGTAAATGTAACTTTCGATTTTTATTATAGATTCGTACAAATATGTATTTTCTTGAGTTATGTCAAAAGGGAGTTGTGATTTTGGTATTTTATTCTCTAAAATTAATAGTTCTAAATATAAATCTGTTGATTTCATGATACTTGGATGCATAACTTTTAATTTTGTAAATGATAAAGAGTTTTCTATATCTTGTAGAATAGAATTAATAATTTCGAACATATTGATTATTTGATTTAAAATATCTGTTACAAAAAGAGAATTTTCTCTATTAAACATTGTTGCTATTTGGATTATTTTAGATTCTAATAACTTTTCATTAATACTGATTTTCTGAATGGTTTTATTAAAACTTTTTATAGTGTTAATAGAAAGTGAATTTTCTTTGTTTATTGCGGAGGCCAATTGGTTTTGATTCTTTTGAAGGTTACTTATTAAATTTTCATATCGTTCGCCATCTGCAGCGTCTAAATTACCAGAGATACATTTAAAGATAGATCCTAAACCATTAATAAGTCCTCTTTTAACGCGCCCTGCTTGTGGCAGTATATTTTTTAATTTTTCTTCCACTTTATTTTCGGTAAATTCCAAAATTTTTAAATAATTCGATATGTCCAAATAATTAGGTTGACTAGTGTTTGTTACTCTCAAAAAGTACTCTGATTGTGCATGTAATTTGTTAATTTCTAATATTAGCGGATTTAAATCATAAAAATATATTATTTTGTGAGAATATTCCTCAATTTTTGCTGTGCCTAATTTAAGTGGTATCATTCCAAGATTATTGTCCAAATTTCTAAAGGAGATTTGTTCCCGAAGTCCAAGTGTGACGGGGAACCTGTAAAATAATTATTATTTATAGTTTAGAGTTGAATGAGTAAGTCTTTTTACGTGGTCGTTTAAGGTTGTCCATATGGACTTTTTCTTGTAAACTAGTACTTATAAATTTACCACCCTTGTTTACGTTTGTTATCTCTGTTGGTTTTGTGAATTTATTCGCGGTTTTTTGTCTTGTGTGATCTCTTATGTATGTCTCGTCACCGACTTTAAATAAATTTGGTGAATCCCGGTTTTCGTTTATTTTATTTATAACTTTTTCTTTTTGTGCGTGTAAAGTCTCGTTAATTTTTGAATACATTTCTCGCGTTATGTCTTTATGTTCATGTATATAATTACTAGTTAAAATCATATCAATATTTAGATTAAAAGGATTTTCTGTACTCAAATGACCATTAATAACATCAATAGGTTTTAATTTTGTAGAAGAATGTATAGTATAATTATAGGCTAAAATGGCGTATTTTATTTTTATTTGAATAGGAGTTTTGAGAAATCCGCGACTATTAAGAATTCTGATATGTTCATTAAAGGTAGAATGTAATCTTTCGACAGGAGAGTTCGATTGGGGATGATATGGAGAACAAAAATGTATTTGAATTTTATGTAAAGCTAGTAATTCGGTAATTACGGAATTTTTAAATTCGGTTCCATTATCGGTTACTATTTGATTTGGAACACCGTGGTGTGAAAAGAATGTAATAAGGTGATTTGTTATTTCTGTTGATTCGAGTGCCGTTAAATAGTAGGCTTGAGCATATTTAGAGAAAGTATCGATTATAGTCAAAAACTTTGCATTTTCTACGGTATACACATCTATATGAATAATTTCAAAAGGCTTTATTGCCGTAGGTGTAGCGTTCATAAGTATTTTAACTGGGTTTCTTTCATATTTACTCATTTGGCAAATTTCGCAGTTATTAATGTATGTTTGGACAGATTCTTTTTGATTTGGCCAATAAAAAATACCTTTTATTTTATTTAAAGTTTCTTCTATTCCTCTATGATTACTTTTTCCTTCATGGTATAGTTTAATTGTTTCCGGAATCTCAGATTTAATAGTTACGTCGATTAATTTAATATTACATTTCCTAAATTTTAATGAGGGCCATTTAAAATTTTTTCTTATTACTTCACAGAAAGGTTCATACATATCGGTTTTCACAAAATATAAATAATAAGGTACATCTGGTGCAACATAATCCCTAACAAAATTTATTACATCTTGTTCAAAATTATTGTCCGAAATTTGTAATGTAATTCTTTGTTTACGTTCGAATAAAATTGTAATTTTTGGTTTAGCAGGTGAATGAAATACTGATTCTATAATTATTTGATTTTGTCCGTGATTCACTGGAGAATCGCTTATCGGAATACCTACAATAGGGTCTTCGTCAGCGTTAGAATGAACTGTATGACCTTCGTCGTTTTGTTGTATTAGGTCAGGATCTGGATGTACAAAGATGGAAGCAGCATCTATATCGTCCAGGTCCGGACTGGGTGATCTTGGGATTAAATTTAAGTTGGATGAGGAAGGTTGAAGAAATTCGTTAATGTCAGGTGTGGTTAGTTCTCGTCTGGTGTCTAGTGCGTCTTGTAATAACCTGTCAATATCGTCCCAAGGCTTTTCTGTCTCTTTAGTATGAATTTCAATTCTGCTAAGTGCATCAGCGTTTGTATTTAATGAACCTTTTTTATAAATTATAGTATAATCAAATTCCTCTAGCTTTATTCTCCATCTAAGAAGTTTGGAGCTAGGATCCTTTAATGAAAATAGCCATTGAAGTGGCTTATGGTCAGTAACAATAGAAAATTTACGACCGTACAGGTAAGGCCTGAAATATTTTGTTGCCCAAACAATACATAGCAATTCTTTTTCAATCGTTGAATAGTTTCTTTCCGAGTCGTTTAATGTTCGCGATGCGTACGCGACTGGTAAATCTGAACCAATAGTTCCCTGTGATAAAACCGCCCCAAGCGCTACATTACTAGCGTCAGTAGTAACAATAAACGGTTTCGAAAAATCCGGGTATTGCAATATTGGCTCATTTGTTAATATATTTTTACACTTTTCAAAACATTCAATAAATTCTGAGTTATGCTCAATTTTAGCACCTTTCTTTAAGCATTTTGTAAGTGGTTTAGTGATTTTAGCGAAATTATTTACAAATCTCCTATAATAACCTAACAGACCAAGAAAACCTTTTATTTGTTTCGTTGTTTTCGGCAAAGGATAATTTTTTATTGCCCTGATTTTATCGGGGTTTGGACGAACCCCTTCAGGTGTAACAATATGACCTAGATAGGCCACTTCTTTTCTAAGAAATTCCGACTTATCTAGTTGTATTTTAAAATTGGACTCTCTGAGTCTTTGAAAAACTGATTTTAAATTTTCTAAATGTTCTTGGAGTGATGTCGAAAATATTATTATGTCATCTAAATATACAAGACATTTTTCATTTTGAATCCCTCTTAGAATGTTATCCATTATTCTTTGGAAAGTCGCAGGGGCGTTCTTCAGTCCAAATGGCATTCTAAGATATTCATAATGACCGTTTTCTGTGCTGAAGGCTGTTTTTTCGATATCACTCTCGTTCATTTCGATCTGGTGGAAGCCGCTAGCCAGATCTAATGTTGTGAAGTACTGACATTTCCCTAATTTGTCGAGTAGGTCAGTAATATTGGGAAGTGGGTACTTATCGTCAATGGTTTTTTCATTGAGTTTACGGTAGTCCACAACGACCCTAAATTTCTGCCTCCCTGATGCGTCTGCGCGCTTGGGGACCACCCATAGGTTACTTTGCCAGGCGCTGATACTTGGCCTAATAATATTTTGGTCTAACATTTGTTGAATTTGGTTATTTACCTCTTGCCGATGAACAAATGGGTAACGATACGATTTACAATAAATTGGGACCTCGTCGGTTGTCCTTATGCTATGCCTAATCTTATTTGTAAAGCTTAAAGGAATATGTTCCTGATGAAATATATCTGAATATTCGTTACACAAATTTAAAATTAATCTTTTCTCTTCAGTATTTAAATGGTCGGTACGGATCTGTGTTAAATCTAATTTTCGTTTTATACTATCATCAAAATTATTTAGGTTTATTTCTTGTATATTATTCATGTCGAATTTTTCAACTAACACTGGTTCTGAGAAATCTAATGAGATAAATTCAGTAGTATTATTTAATATTGTTGTAAGAGCACGTCCATTTCTTGCAATTGTTAAACTTTCAGGAATCTCACAGTTATGTATTTTTTGATATGGAATAATTACTTCTCCATTTATAATTGAAGTTTTTATCTGTATTACCTTTTCGGTACGAGGTTCGATATTAATGATATTAGTGTTATTATTTTTCAGTTTTTGAAAATTTAATTTTATTCTGGCATGTGGAGTAATTAAAAATCCACTGTCAAAATTTAAAGTTGCTTTTAATTTTTTAAGATTGTCAATACCAATTAAACCATTAAAAATATTGTGAAATTTGAACAAATAAAATTTAAGATATTTTTGTTCTTCTAATCGAAATATTTTAGATGCTGGAATTTTTACACTATATTTGTGAGTTGATTTCTGAAAAACTGTTGATACAATAAATGGATCAGATTCTATCAAATTTGGAAATAATCCCTGTGCAATATCAGGGTCTAAAAATGATTTCGTAGAACCAGAGTCGATAAGAAACTTAAGATTAAATTCTGGGAAAATAATATAAGCTAGTTCACTACAATCTACATTATTTAGAGAAATAGTCAAGGGGCTTATGTCCCTTTCTCTTGACTGGCGGCAATACGAAAATTTTCAGCAGTTTGCTCATTATTAAATGGATATTGATTATTATTAGCAAAAGATTCACTTTCTACTTCCACACTATGATTCATATGTTCAGTTTCAGTGTTATATAATTCTTCTGAAACAAAATTAGGTTGCGGTCTATAATTTGAAGGACCAGCTTGTGGGTAATTATTATTTCTATAATTATTAAAGTTATTTCCCATTGACTGGGTATTTGGTTTTCCGGTAAAGCGTGTGGAAACACTCATTGGCGTCGGTTTTGGGAATGATCTGTTTGGATTAGGTCTAAATACGTTTTCTTTTGGTGGCTGTCGAAAAACTTGAGAGTTTGTAAAGAATTTTTGTGGAGGCATATTTTGCCTTGGTTGCATTTGAATTGGTTGAGACGGAAAGTTAGAATTAAATTTTCTGAAATTTGAATTTTGTCCAAAATTATTGGATGAAGCATTAAAATTTGGATTAAACGCATTTTGTTGGTTAGGTCTATTTTGTACATTATTTGGCTTTTGAAAAATTTTATTTGTTTGATTTTGAAAGTAATGCGTATTTTCCTCTTCCATAACAAATTGTAAAGCTTCAGTTAATGTGCCTGGTCTCATGCAACGAATTGTAGTACCTAAAGGTTCTTTAAGTCCACAAAGGAACGTTTTTAAAGCTAAATCATTATATAAAGTTTTCTTCAAGTTTTTCGAAGCCTGTTCGTTTTCGTGAATTTCTACATGACTACAAAGCAAATTTAAAATGTTTAATATTCTATCATAAAAAGCTTGTGCTCTTTCACTTGGAAATTGCCTCATAATTACTAAATCCCGATTTAAACAGGTTTCATCTCTTTGATCGGCAAAGTTTCGCCTTAATACATTTTTTAAATCATCCCAAGTGACAACATTTTGAATGTTTACCACAGTTCTAGCGTTACCTACTAATTTACTAACAATTGATTGAATCAAATAAACATTGTGGAAACTATTAGGATTGTCTCTATCATAAAAGTTATTAACAAGACTATCACAAACCGATAAAAATCTATTTAAATCATTCGCATTACCGTCGAATTGCGGAATGCAATTTAAATATTCTGATTTAAAGTTAGCCGCCATACTATTGGTTGAATTAGAATTATTGTTAATTTTTTCTTTTGGGTTAGATTTAACAATTTGAGAGTCAGTTAAAGGTAAATTTAAATTCAAATTATTTAATCCTTTGATTAAATCGTCAACTGATTGAGTCATAAATTGCACTTACAGTAGTAAAACGACTTGCAGCATTCCAACTATGAGGTGAAAGTCTGGGTCAGCGATTCTGTCCTCTCCAAAGCTTGTCTTTCCTCGTAGAATTGAATAATGTTGATCCAATTCCCAAATTTCTGTATCACTGATGATAGGTATCCTTATAATTGAACTTCACTAACTTTTTGCCGGAACTGAGTTCGCTCGATAAAGTTCGATATTCGGTCGATCGTTACACGAAAATTGATCTGTTCGATACAAATCAATCCCGAATATCCTACTGACTGCGCCAATTAACAATCGATGAGACTCAAGTCCGTTTTTAAAAACAATTTATTTTTACAAATTTCTAAATTTCTACAATAAAATGCGTTTGAATATCATTAGAGATAAATTATGACTGACTGCCCCTGGCTTGGAATCATCCTTGTCGGCAACTTGCAAGGACAGCAGTTTTAGAATCATGTCAGCGGTATAAGGTGACATAATTTAGGTCAGAATAATTATCATATTCATATAAAGAAATATGCAAGGATAACTTAGACAAATTTATAAATAAAAAACGATTCATGAAGATTATATCGAAAATTTATTATAATTGTTTTTATGGGAACATGGTAAATTTATCAAACTTTGACTTCCTTGAGATTTCAAGATCCAAGAAATAAATGTGTTTTATTTGTTTTTATAATTGCTTATGGAAGAGATATTTTTTTTTTCTATTTTCTATTTATTATATTTTTTGTTACACAAAAATCGAATAGTTGATATACCCATTAACAGACAGTCGCTTAAGGAACCTTGACATGCAATTTTACAACTTAAATCTTAAACCTTATTCGTTTTGCATACATAGAAACAAAATAAAAATAAATAGTTGTAATTAAAGTATTGTGAAATGTGGGTAGAAGAATTATATCAGAATATTGTGTTAAGCTTATCTATAAAATAAATCAAATTGTATTAGTAATTGAGGATAAATAAACAGGGCGGATTTAAAAATTTATAAAAATGAATAAAGATACAAATTGTTGAAATTATGTTTAGTATCTTATAATCACCCTATATAAAGTAATATTTAAATCTTAACATTTATATTAACGTAAACCTTTAAATATTTTTTATATTCTTTTATAGTCTTTGCTAACAATTCTCTTTTAATCTTCGTTATTACGGATTGTGAAATAATAAATGGCAAAAATAATATTGTATTTTTGACAGATGATTAATTTGCCCATTAGTAAGCGTAACTAACTCAAAAATAATTAATCGAAAGGTTGTCCATTGATAATTTAAGAAATAAATTGTTAGTTGATTAAATGTTAGATAAAAGTTAAATTAATACAAAAAATAATTTATTTGCAAATAAAAAAATAATGTAATAAAAGTTACAAGAAATAGGAAATAAATATTAAACATGTTTAGTGGTAGTTATTATAATTAATTAATTTTTATTATAATTACTTTAGTGTCATACCTGGCTATTAAGAATAACTTGATTTATAATTAATATGTAAACACAAAGACAGGGGTGATACTCCACATATGAATTAAAAAATAATAAAAGGAGAATGTATTGAAGGTGGAAAATTAAACAAAAGTTGACCTCGAAAGTGAGAAAAGAAATAGTTATAGAACGAGTAAAATTAAAATTTTAACCATAAACATTTATCAATAACTATAAAAATCGGTTATGCCGCCCCAAAACTTTCCCGACGAGTATCCAGAGACGAATAATTTTTCAGATATTTAATGTTAAAGTTTAAACCTTTGACATTTTTTATTTTTGATAGGTGACAGTTGGAGAAATAATTTTGACTGTTTTGAATAGAGCTTTTCAAGGACTTTCAAATGGCATATTGCAAGTCAAATTCCGTGACATATTGCTTCTGTCATTTTTTGACAGTAACATTTCCGTTTCACAGATGTCGGGCAAAAACTAATGGGTTCCTCTGACGGATAACGCAAAACCCATATACGAAATTTGAGCTCAATCGGATTAAACGTGTGGCCTCTATCGTGGATGGATACAGACAGACAGACTTGTATCTGGAAATGGTCTTAAGCATTTCAGGGGACCTCAAAATGGATATTTCCATCTTGATCTTGAAATTTTAGCAATATTCGCAATATTTTCCCTTCTCGGAGGTGGGTCGGGAAAGTAAAACCAAATAAAATCGACAAAAATGGATGAAGTTGAAATAAATCGAAAAAAGTTGAAAAAAATCGAAAAAAAAAACTGAACAAATTGAAATAAAAAACTGGGATAAAATTAAAAACATCTATAAAATCTAACATAAATTGATAAAAATAGGCAAAAACAAATACGAAGAAAAACAACCGAAAAAAAAACTGAAAAATGTAAAAAAAAAAATCGGAACAAATTGACAAAGTAATATAACCGAAAAAAATCGAATAAAATTGAAAAAAAATTTAAAAACCCAAATAATAGTGACAAAATCGAATAAAATCAAATACAATCCACAAAAATCGTAAAAAACAAATAAAATCGATAAAAACCTAAAAAATTAACAAAAAATAAATACGAGAAAAACCGAAAAAAAAACAATGAAAAAGTCAAATACAATACAAAAAAATCGAATAAAATTGACAAAAATGTTAAAAACCCAAATAAAAGCGGCAAAATTGATAAAAATCAAATAAATTCGTATAAAAAAAGTCTAAACAAAATCGAAACAAAATCGAGAAAATCAAAAATACAATCGATCAAAATCGAAAAAAAAAATCAAATAAAATCGACGAAATCGATAAAAATGGAAAAAACCAAATAAAAACGAGAAACAATGAAAAAATCAAATATAATTCGGTAGGATTGAACAAGCGTAAAAACCCAAATAAATTCTGACAAAATCGATAAAAATCAAATACGATGGAAAAAAATGGATACAGTTTGAAAAAATCGAAAATAGTTGAAAGAAATCGGAACAAATTGAAAAAAAAATTGTATAAAGTTAAAAAACATCGAAAAAAAACTAAAAAAATGAAAGGAATGAAAGAAATTGAAAAAATTAAATATAATCGAAAATATCGGATAAAATCGAAAAAAATTGAAACAAATTGAAAAAAAAGGGTTATAATTAAAAAGGAAAAAATCGGAAAAATCGATAAAAATTGAAAAAAGAAATGGATATAAAATCGAAAAAATCAAATATAATCGAAACGACATAACTCGAAAGAAGAAAAAAAAATCGAAAAAAAAATCTGAAAAAATCGAAAAAAGTCCAATACAATAGAAAAAAATAGGATAAAGTCGAACAAAAATCGGAATACTTTTTCAGACTTTTAATGTTAAAGTTTCAAATTTTGACATTTTTTTATTTTTGACATCACCTGTTGGGGAAATAATTTTGACTATTCTGAACAGAGTTTTTAAAGGGCTTTCAAATGACATATTGCAAGTCACATTCCGTGACATATTGCATCTGTCATTTTTTGATAGTGATACTTCCGTTTGACAGATGTCGTACAAAACCTAATGGGTTCTTTCGACGGGTAGCCCATATACCAAATTTCAGCTCAATCGGATTAAATGTGTGTATACACAAACAGTAATGTACTGTAGTAGGGACAAAAATTTTCTCGCCTGTCGTCTCGTCTTGCCTGCCCTTGATGAGACGAGAAGGACACTTTCTCTCGAAAACAGGCTTGAGATGAGACGACAGAGCATTCATAGAAGTGACCTCTTTTACTCACAATAATTACCAACTGAAGTTGATAACTAAATTTATAATATAATATACAATCAATAGACATAACTACCAACTCTCAGTTCCTAGATTCCAAAGCAATTCTACATTTTTTAAATATCTCATTTAAGTCTACATTTCTACAAAAAAGTCTTATTTTCAGCATTTTGTCCAAATTCGGCGGTTTGTCCACAGAGTATTTTCGGCGTTTTGACCAGCCTTTCGGCGAGGGTCTATGACAAATCACCGAATGGACAAAACGCCGAATGGACAAATCGCCGAAAGGCTGGTCAAAACGCCGAAAGTAGTCTTTGGACAAATCGCCGAAAGCAGTCAAAATGCCGAATGGACAAATCGCCGAACGTGGACAAATTGCCGAATCCTGTAAAACGACGCTGCAGAGATCGGGTTTGTGGCGTCGAAGCCGAAGTCACAATTTTAATTAAGATACTCTGATCAAAATATTAAACTTGATCAAAACTCCGAAACTATTATTTGGACAAATCGCCGAACGTGGACGTGGACAATTTGCCGAATGGACAAATCGCCGAATGGACAAATCGCCGAAAAGCTGGTTAAAAAGTCCGAAAATAAGTCTTTTGTAGAAATACTTTTACTTAGTATTTTATGAAATGTGGATGACATAAATGAGATATTTGGAGATTGAAGATATATTTTAGAATCCAGTAACTGAGAGTTGTTAGTAGTTATATGTTTAGAGGGCTAATTGGAGGTTTCAGCAGAAGCAGGCGGAATTAAAATCTGAAAATTTTAGATATGGGGTTTTCAGGGATGCCCAATCTATCTAAAATATTTAGAAATTTCCTACATAAAATATGTTTTTTTCGTTTGTGAAATAGCCCCACTCGCTTCGCTTGTGGACAAATTTTCACTCACGAAAAAGGCAGTATTTTCATGTCTTGTAAAATATACTATTTTTGTCAAAAATTCATAGGCATTTTTTGGTTTTTTTTTTACTTTTTACATTATTGGCTATAACTTCTACAAATATTATTTTCAAATTATGAAATAATTCACACATTTAGTACTTTTTAATTCCTTTCAGACACTTTATTTACTTTTTTCATTTGTTTATAATATTGGATTAAATATAATTACAAAAAAAATGAAAAAAAGTTATTTTGGTTATAACAATTACAATCTGAAATTCGAAGAAACTAAAACACAAATTTAAAGTTTTATGATACCTTTCGAGTGGTAAAAATCCCATTTTAATATCTTCAATATTTTTAAGGTTATTTAATTTTTTTTAAAATCGTAATCAAATTTCAAATTTTATTTAAACTATTTTTTTTAAAAATTCACTATTTTTGTAATAAAATTTTGAAAAAAATCATAATTATACAGTTTTTTAAATTTCTTTTAAATTTTTTATATTAAATTTTAACTACAAAAAAATAATTTAATAAAATAAAAATTATTTCCAAATTGAAATAAAGGCTGATGTCAAAACTATGAGGAATTCAAAAAAAAGTAAAAACAGAATTTGTAGCAAGTTTTATGGTTTACAATTTTGATTTCTTGCAATTTTTCAGAAAAATCTATAATTTTGGCTCAAAACCTAAAAAACGCAAAAGTCTATATATATTTCTTTCACGTCCTCTAGCGGCCAAACTATGCGGAATTTGAAAAAATAGTAACGACAAAATCTTTGGCAAATTTTATGTTATACTATTTTAATTTCTTGTAATTTTTCAGAAAAATCCATAATTTCGGCTATAAATCTAAAAATAAGCAGCAAAAGTCCATATAAATATATTTCTTTCACGTCCTCTACCGGCGAAACTATGCGGAATTGTATGTTTTACATCTTTGAAAATTCGTAATTCTTCATAAAAATGCATAATTTTGGCAATTTAGAAAAATATGAAAAAAATGAACAAGCAACTAAAGTGGATAAATATATTTTTAATATAATATGCAATATATAGACATAACTACAAACTGTCAGTTACTGGATTCTTTAATCTTTAAATATCTCATTTGTCACCTACATTTCATAAAATACTATGTAAAAGAATTTCCACAAAAGACTTTATTTTCGGCGATTTGTCCATTCGGCGATTTGTCCATTCGGCGATTTGTCCATTCGGCGATTTGTCCATTCGGCAATTTGTCCATTCGGCGATTTGTCCATTCGGCAATTTGTCCATTCGGCGATTTGTCAATTCGGCAATTTGTCCATTGATTAAGTTTAATATTTTGATCAGAGTATCTTAATCAAAATTGTGACTTCGGCTTCGACGCCACAAACCCGATTTATGTAGCGTTTTATACCATTTTCGTCATTTTGATCACTTTCGGCGATTTGTCCAAAGACTAGTTTCGACGTTTTGACAAACCTTTCGGCGATTTGTCCATTCGGCGATTTGTTCGGATCCCCATGAGAACCTTATTGTTTTTGTAATATTGTTTTATGACGTTGATAGTTAAATCTCGTTTGATATTCATTCGCTAAAGATAGTTGACACTGTTTTTTTAAGGCATTTCAGGATACAGAGTGATCCATCAGCAGAGTCAAGATTCTTTTGTACAAGAAAACAGAAAATCAAGAAGCCAGAAAAAAGAAGAAGATAGGAACACGAATGAAACAAGGCAAGATTATTATCAATATCAGCAACAACCAAAAAAATTATTAGTCTTCGACTTTGTCATTTAGAAAAAAGCCTTTTATAATAGAATCTTGTGACTTTGCTGATAGATCACTCTGTATCATGAAATCTCTCAAAAAAAACAATGTCATTCTGGCAACAAACGAACGCGAACGATCCTCAAAAGTCAATTTAATCAATTGTTAATCATCATTATCAAACGATATAACTATCAACGTCATATAACAAAAAGGTTCGCATGTCGTGAAATGCGCCAACGAAAAAAATCAGGCACTACACTCTTTACTATTGGGGTAGATAGAACGCAAACGAAATACTGTGAAATAAACTTTAGCTACGATTTTTTTATATGTTGTTAGGTTTCCTGGGAGAAGGTTATATCCCAAGTTTGAAATCCTCCAAACCTTGTGCTACTCTTATTTTTATTTATCTATGGCTACTCTTATGGTCACTTATAATTACACGAAAGCTTTTTTTTGTCGAAGTAAACTTGACATGTATCAATAAGAATTTTGTTGCTGGACAATTTAACGAAAAAAACTGCCCCTGAAACAATAAGACGTAAATTATTTAATTTAACGAGAAAGTACAATTGTTAAAAACACAATTATTAAAAATAGCTTGAGTCGGAAAATGAAAACATTTCTGACAAGTTTGAGAAAAATTGACATAACGTCATCAAAAATTTGTTTACAATGCTGGTTGTCATGCTTTTAAATATTAGGTTCCGTTATTGTCGCTGGAAAAGTTAGGGCGAACTTTTTTCGCTGTCATAATGATAAAATCACGCGGCTTATGGGATTTTTATACATGAATTAAATTGTCAGTGAAAAACTGCGAAATTCTGGCACTTGTTTCAGTTTTTTTGAAAAAAATACCTTTTAGTACCCGTGCTGTACGTCAAATACACACACGAGATACCTCACCTTCCCTCATCTAGGCAAGACGTTCAGCTCTACGTTGATGAATTTACAATATCTGCAACAGCACCCAGCAACTTTTGAACAACTTTCCCAACGATGTAGCAACTGGAGGATTACTCTAAACCCTTAAAACGCAACTCATCATATTCAAACATCCCAATCACACCCTAAAAGCCAACCAATCCCTCAGTGAGATCAATCTTAGGCTCTAAGGAAATAGACAAGTTCCCTAGGAAAATGTTACCTAATTGGGAGCGTTCTTCACGCGTACTCTGAATTGGGAGATCGAAGTCCAAAATACTCTAGGCAGAGTTATGAAACGAGCCGCTCCCATCCGAGCTCTGGATGGTCGACTTGATAGATATAACCCTAAAACGTTGCTAAATAGGTACATATAAAACCTACTTTCGTCCAGTAATGGACTATAGAGCTCTAAACTTCTCCTAACTTCCTCCTCCCTTCCTCCTCCTCTCCTGTACGCCGTTACTGCAACCAAGAGGAGGATCATCAGGAACTGTTCCTACGTCGCTTCGGGTACTTCCCATCAAATGAAATTTATAACCACACTAATATTCCATCAATTGTTTCCAGGTTCAAAAATCTTCAGATAAGATATGTCTGGAAAAGACTGGAGAGCTCCCATGGAACTCCAGGACCAAGTAGACAGAGAGCAATACCAAGAACAAGAAGGCCCAAGAAAAAATTTCTGCAGCCAAATCTCGGGATTCTTAAAGAAGCAATAGACCTTCCGGACGAGCTCCTAGATCTCCTCGAGGACAGACTTTAGTGTGCGTTTTTACTTCTCTACATTTTCCGTAGTTGTATAATGACAGTTGATCGGTTTTTGTTTGTAACCTATTTTACGAATTTCTTGCATGGAACAAGCAGAAGAAAGAAATCGTTTTGGAGTTTCAAGTTTCATCTCTCTTGTTTCCGGATTTCTCAGTCAACTAAGAAAAAAAACATCTGGGTGGTTATTTAATTATTTTTTGACCCGTTAGAATGCTGGCAATCAAAATTTTGTAAAACTCCAAAAATATGATACACGTATTTAAAACCTAAAAATGTATTTATCTATAGCGGTACATCAACGTAATCTTCTTGACGTTTACGTAGATAATCGGCCTCGGTCTCAATTTTTGCCGAATCCTACACATACTTCTACTTGCAGAGCGATCAGGAGAGAGTCCTGCACTACTTCAGGCATAGAACCTAGCGTAAGATGTTTGTAAAAGATTCCCGCCTCTACAACTCCATACATTAAGACAATTAATAATTGTAGTACAAAAAGAAACCGCGGGACTTTTCTAGAAATCTGTTTTACAGTAAAATGAAAAAAGCAGATAAATCTATGAAATTCCTTCTGATTATAAAACATTTAAAAATCTAAAACGTAAAGTACAATTGGAGGTATCAGGGAGAAAAAATTTAATTTCAAATTTATTGTAAAATATTTTAAATCGAATTTAATCATTCATGTTGTCAAGTATGAATCAAATTATTTTAAACCTTGAGATTTTGTTAAAAGGATTTTGCAAATTTTAATTATATGCTAATATAATTCCTTTTATGTACAATGCATTAAAGAAGACTTAAAACAACAAATTTAAATTTTCGCCGTTTAAAACTAAATTTGTTGCTATACTAAGAGTTAATTTAACTAAATAAATTTGATACTTTTAAAAATCTCTGACATTATCAAATAACCATAAATAATAATTATTGATTAATGTAACCTTGTTTGTCAGGAAAATCTTGATTGTCATGTTGATAAGCAGCAAGAGACTTTCCAAAGACTCGTCTTTAGTATTGTTTTTGCGACTAAAAGCATTCATCATTAAAACCGTTCAATATAATTAATGTCACGTTAAGTAAAATATGATTAATATAAGTAATGTATATAATAAAAATTGAAAGTTTGTGAAAAATTGTAATAAAATATTATTTTAAATCAGTGATTCCCAACATTTTTCTCTATTGTATTCACTAAATGGTTCATAGTTTTAAGAATGGACGAATACATTTTTTTAACACGTTCACCGCCAAGAAGTGTTATCATGTAGGTCAACGTTTGTGTTTACGAGTTAATTCGTAGAACATTTTTGATTTACATAATTAGCTACTGTTATAAAATTCTTTAGATAATAAAACAACGTTTTATGATTTATCTATATATTATAATGGATTTTGATCAAGTTTTGTGTTTTTCCTTTTGGCCTACTTCTTTTTATTTAACCAACAAATTTAAAGAACAGGTCACACAGAACCAGATATTGCTGAAACAGAACACATAGGTCAACGAACCAAGAAAAAGACTGTTTCAAATGTGGAAAGCCCAAATCTGAATATAAAGAAAGAATTTCGCAAATGCGGGAAAACGAGCCATTAAACAAAGAATTGCTGGTCAACCCAAAAACAAACGCCAAAAGAAGAGTTCTTCAACTGTGGAAAAATGGACAAAAGCCTGCTGGTCAGGTCAAAAAGGAAAATGTCCAAAGCAGGGCAGACATTTTGACAATGAAAACCCAAAGAGGGAACAAAGCAGAAGCAAAAAGCAAGATGAAAGATCAAACAGTAATTGTTACAATGGTAATGGCTACAATGGAGGAAACTATTAAGGAGCCAAATGAGAAGAAACTCAGAGGAACAGGCCAAGTTTACCAGCCAGATCCCACCCAATCCAAATAAGGGATAATGGATATAAAAATAAAAACAAAAATATTTTTACTAAATCTGTCCTACAAAAAACCCCATTCAAATATTTTGAATGCCATAGACGATGACCCAAGTCATGTACCTTATGTCGTGACTCTCAGTATAAATGGAGCAAGACGCTGATACATGCTGGATACAGGATTCTCATATTCTTTGATCAAAGAATCAGTAATTTCTAAAGATTTACTGACCCAGCCATCTTAGATACCTTAAATTTAAGAGGTATAACAGGGCATGAAATTAAAATGTATGGAACAACCAGTTTAAAGGTTCAACCAGAGAACACAACATACAGTATAAAAGCTCAACTAATAGTATGTGAAGACCATATGTTAGGAGAAGTATCAGTGCTATTAGGTAGAAACTTCCTAGCACATCAAAAAGCGGTTATTTCCTAGGAGGAAGAGTCAGAATTAATAATTAGGGCCAAAATATCCCAATGAGAAAAATTGGACAAATTATGGAAGTAATAATAGTAATCTGAAATAAACCAAGACTCGAAAAGCCACAAGAAGACTGGCAACAACGGTTATAGGCTTCGAGCATACGCTTGTAAAAGTTTGTGATAACCGTTCATACTTCGTATATATTATATTAGAATAGCTGTGTTTTTTAATATGAAACTCTTATGCCCTTGGGTTGGGTTCCTTAAAAAAACATAATAAACATTACAAACATTACAAAAAAATATTATAAATTTTGGGCGCCTCTACAATTCTTCTGGTTGGGATCTTCTCTCTACTGTGTCTTCCTTAATCAGTTCTTTCTTCTCTTTTCTGTACCACCTCCGAATGAATTTTCTCTTCTGTTTTCTATATTTTTTTAGTCTTCCCCCATTTCTGCCTCTCCGTCTAATCCACACTGCACCACTTCGTTTTCTTACAGACCCTTTTGTCTTCTTTAATATTTTATTTATATTCTTGTAATGCTAATAAACCCTTTTTTATATAATTTTTTTATTCTTCTATAAAACAACTTCTATTATTTATAATAATCTTTTTTTAAACATGATCATTCTATTAATGACATTTTTTTTTATCTATCTAAAAGCCCAAAAACTGTTTATTATTCCTTTTCATTTGTTTTCTTTTTTCCAACTAGATTTTTTTTTAAAGGACAACGTACCGGTAACATGGGAAAAGTGGTCCCGGTTAAAATTGATAATTTTTTTATATATTATGTTTTTAGGTATTATTAATAAATTCTGAAGTTTTTAGAGAGACTTTATGTCTACGACCGGAGATACGGTGTCCCAAAAAATATAAATTACACATTTTAGGTATTCCGAAAATAATTGATATAATCCATGATTTTCTTTTAATTTTTGGTACGAAGTTGTGCCAAATAATATAATACAGGGTAACATCAACATTTTAAACAATGTACCAATGATTGTTTTATTATACAGGGCGTCCCACAAATATTATTAAACTAGAAATGTTAATAATAATCTATAATATACCAAGATAATCATCTGTATAATCTATATAATGTAAATAAGCTTTTAGATAATAATATATTAATGGTAACTGATTGTATAGGGTGTTCTAAAAGTATTCAAATGTGAACTAACACTTTTAAAAGTTCTAATATTTATATTGATTATCTACCCTTTCTCCTTTGCAGAAACTGCAGTCCTTTATTTTGTTTTTTTGATTCCTGTATTTTATCTATTTTGATATTTGACAGAAAATGAATAGTGAGAAAAAACAAAAAAAAGGTTTGAAATATTATTGTTTTTAAAAAATTGTTTTTGAATAAGTATGCAAGTTTTCTTTGTATTTAATATTTTTATGAATAGTAGGCTGTTATCAATGTCAAAGTTTTATAGTTTAATATTACTTATAGTATAGCAGTTTAGTAATAGATACAATGGCTTTTCGCAATCGCTGTTATACTTGCAACATTGCAAATCCCCAAAGGCAAATGGTAAGAATAGCAGGAGATGAAAATGAAGAAAAACGACAAATTGCTATAAGACGCAGGGAAGAATTTTATAACGAACCTCTTGAAATTGATGAGAATACAAGAATTTGCTTAAATTGTAACATATCCATAAACGCAGAAGTCCACCAGTTGGAAAACGATCCTGAATGTTTAAAACTAAATATTTTGAAACAAAGCAGAAACAGCACGTGTTTAATATGTAATCGTGACTACAATATTCACAGACTTTCAAATGAGTGTCGGGTTGATATATTTATATCTAGAAATATCTACGTTCCTGAATCAGTTAGAATTTGCCAACATCACTTAAATGAAGAAGGATACATACTACCAATGCTGCTACCCGGTCTGCAATTTGTTAGCCGTTTTGTTAAACTTAAAGGTATACAATTATCCATATTTTTACAAAACTTGCGGGAAAAGCATCGAATTCTCAAAAAACGTCTTTTTCTGACGAAAATAGTTTCTCAGATGAAGAATTTAAATATATTTTATCAATAACAAAACAACAATTTATCGATCTGTTCACATTTTGTGACGTAGTTCAAAGAGTGGATGGATTTAACAGGCGTATTTTAAAAATAGATTTATTGGCATTTCTTTGCAAACTCCGACAAAACCTAAGTGATGAATTTTTAAAAATAATATTTGGATACACAAGCAGAGCAGCAGTGAGTTTAGCAATAGCTAATGTAAGAACATCCTTAATGGGCCGCTTTGTTCCAGAAAATATAGGGTTGGGTGCAATCACTAGGGATCAGTATATAACCCAGCATGTTACTGAATTTTCTAACTCATTGTATAATCCGGAACCCAATAATCCAAAAATTATTCTTTATATCGATGGGACATATTGCTACATCCCAAAAAGCACCAACTTTAGGGCCTTAAGGCAATCGTATTCAGTCTACAAGCACCGTCATTTGGTGAAACCTGCACTCTTGGTCGCACCAGACGGATACATTCTCGACATACAGGGACCATATTTTTCTGATAGCAGAAATAATGATGCTGCTATGTTGCGAAACGAATTTAATATGGATGCCAACCGTCTCAGAGAATGGTTGCAGCCTGGAGACATTGTTATCGTAGACCGTGGATATAGGGATATTTTGCCTCTTCTGGATCAATTGGGAATAGATTATAAAATGCCTCCAGTACTTCCACGCGGCCAAACTCAGCTGAATACAGAAGAAGCAAATGAATCTAGACTAATTACCAAAACGAGATGGATTATTGAAGCTAGAAACGGTCATATTAAATCGGTATATAAATTTTTTCAAGACAGAGTTCACATGCATCACGTGCCGAATATTGGTGACTTTTATCGAATTGCTGGTGCACTTCTAAACAGATACCGAGAGCCAATTTTAATGCAAGGAGCTAACCTGCAACTGGCTCATTCAATCCTACAAAAAGCTCAGTTGCCTAATCAATTACAAATTAGAGTCGAGACGGACCAGTTGCGTCGACGAAGAGGGGTATGGAGACTTTTAAATCCAGAATTTGACTTAGAATTTCCTAGATTAGACATCGATTATTTAAAAGAACTTACCGTTGGAACATACCAAATTAAACTCGCAAATTCATACATTCAGGATACGCTTCAGCATGGTGATAATCTTTTCGAAGTAAACGAAGCAAATAATGAACTCGATCTACTTCATCTTAGACTTCATTCACGTTTTCAAAATGCTACTAAATACCAAATATGGATACACTTTAGAATGCCGAATGAAAATATGGATGAAGGTAATTTGATATTGGGATACTATTGCACCTGTAAGAGCGGCGCTAGAACATTAGGTTCATGTTCCCATGTCGCAAGTGTCTTATGGTACCTAGGATATGCCCGATATAAAAATGACATCAAGTACCCTAACAACAATTTACTTTTAAGCGTAATAGATGCTGCAGGTAGGCCTGTCTTAGATTAGTGCCAACGATTACTTCATCCTTTCCTTAATCTTAAGTTTTAATTATTTTAGGTAATATAAAATAATAATCTTAATTTCAAGTATGTTAAGTAATTGAATTGTTTTTCATTCTTTTTGTAAATAACTAATTCTTGCTAATGAATACTCGCTATCGATTGATTTAATGATAGATAAAAAATACGTTTTTTCATTGTCCACACAATTATCTTTATTGTTTTGGTTAGTTAAAAAATATTTAGTTTTATAGATTCTATACCATTTTTTGACTGATATATTTAGTTATTTATAGATATGTTGCAGTTGTTGAATCATATTCTATAATATTCTCATGCATTTTAAGCTGTAAATTACTAAATTCATGTCTTATTATACTTTATCCTTCTTTTTCATAGTTATCTTCAGTATTTTTAGTATTTTAATTTAAGGTAATTAGTATTTGCATAAAATAAAAATATCTTAAAATAATTTAAGTATATTTCAGTTTTTTAAATGTAGCATTTTAATAAACTGGCATTGAAAAAGTTCATGATAGTTAAAATGCATATGTGGAACTACCATCTAATATACTTTTTAACATAAGACTTTTTAGTTTTTTCTCACTAATTATTTTCTTTGCTGATGTGATTAACATCCGAGGAAGACCAAACGGCCCATATACTCAAGGAATAATTGTCATCATCATTTTTTATGTTTCAAAAATAATAACTGATATGTTCAATATAAATATTAGAACTTTTAAAAGTGTTAGTTCACATTTGAATACTTTTAGAACACCCTATACAATCAGTTACCATTAATATATTATTATCTAAAAGCTTATTTACATTATATAGATTATACAGATGATTATCTTGGTATATTATAGATTATTATTAACATTTCTAGTTTAATAATATTTGTGGGACGCCCTGTATAATAAAACAATCATTGGTACATTGTTTAAAATGTTGATGTTACCCTGTATTATATTATTAGGCACAACTTCGTACCAAAAATTAAAAGAAAATCATGGATTATATCAATTATTTTCGGAATACCTAAAATGTGTAATTTATATTTTTTGGGACACCGTATCTCCGGTCGTAGACATAAAGTCTCTCTAAAAACTTCAGAATTTATTAATAATACCTAAAAACATAATATATAAAAAAATTATCAATTTTAACCGGGACCACTTTTCCCATGTTACCGGTACGTTGTCCTTTATGAATAACGAGACTAAGATTTTTTTCTTTTACTTGTACCACAATTGTTGTGAACTCATTATTAAATCAAAAAAAAAATAATCATCTATAAACACAAAACATTCTTAAATAAATCTTCAACACATTTAAATACATCCACACGCACCTTAAACTTCTTATCATAACCTTATTTTCATTGTCAACCTTACATTTGACAATAACCTTCTACCTTTCAATCACAGTCAACCACAATACATACAAAAACAGAACTAAAACTACCCATATAAATAAAAAACCATATCAATATGTTTTATTTGGAAAATTATGGGTAGGGTGGCGTTTTTTTTCTGGTACCTCGCAAACTCATTGCTTTAATGCCCAAGGAAAATTAATGATCTAAACATAGTTTTTCCTTCAATCGGAAGCCTTTTAATTTAAAAGCGAAAAAAAATATAGTGGGACAAAGATTTTAGGATTTTGGCGTGTCGATCCGACACCAAAAACATGGCAAAGTTATGACTTCATAAAATTTAGTCCCTCGCAGCTGATTTTTGCAAAATCGTTTAATTGAAATAATGAAAATTAACTGGTAACCTTGTACGACAAATTTTTGGAGGGGTACCTGATGTCGGACGCGCTAAATTTAAGAGTTTCATTCAAAAGAAAACACCCCCTACCTAGAATTTTCCAAATTACTCATTTGTCCGAATCGACATAAAGAACATATATAAGAAGTCTTAACGGTTAGGTTATTACAAACATTTTTGGCGTGGACCCGAAGCCTATTACAAAAGGTATAAAATGTATGGCAGAAAAATAAGTCAACGCTACAAACAAGGTCCTAAAGATAATAAGGAAACCAAAAGAAAAGGCAGTCATAGATCACATCCAAATGGAAACGTATTATGCCATTTAATTCTATTAACATTTTGTCAACAGTAGAGGGCCACAACAGTTTTTTTGTTTGTTAAAGTTGCTTTCGTTATTCAATTGTCAAGTTCAGTTTTTTTTATATATGTATATATCATGTGCTTTCCCCAAATTCCTACAGACCTATATCCTTGAAGAATGTCCTAGGTAAGCTCTTTAAAAATTTACTCAAAGAGCGTATCTGGAATTTTTTGGATGAAAGAGGAACGATTCTCCAATTCCGACGCGGATTTAGATCTGAACATTCCACCAAAGATGCACTAGTGATACTCCATACTCTAGCCATAAAATCTCTCAACCTTGGTCACTGTGCATTAGCGGTCCTATTTGATGTTCAAAAGGCTTTTGTCAAGTCTGGCATACCGAACTTGTTGAAGCTTGCTAATATCGGACTCCATATCCCTTAAGGTTCTGTGTTTACCTCCGTGCTGTACATCATATACACGCATGACATCCCTCACTCTTCCTTATCTAGCCAAGAACTTCAGCTCCACGCTGCCGACACCCAAATGTCTGCAACCGCCCCATCCACGAGAGCCTTGAACACCAAAACCCAACAACTCCTAAATCACTTTTCCTAATGGTGTAGCACCTGGAGGATTACACTTAATCCACAAACAACCCAACCACATCCTAAAAACTTACCTTATGAGATCAAAATTGGGCTCTGGGGAGAGAGACTCGGTGGCTTTGAGAAGGTTACCTACTTGGAAGTGTGCTTCACGTGCACTCTTAATTGGGCGACTGAAGTCCAAAGAACTTTTAACGGAGTTAGGAAATGCGAGTCGTTCTCATCGGAGCACTGGGTGGTCGAATTGGTAGATGTAATTTTCAAACGTTGTTACATACCTACAAAATCTACATCCGTCTAATAATCGTTTACAGGAACCTTAATTTCTCAACCTTTCCTCCCCCTTTCTTGCACGCCGCTACGACAACCTTTGGAAATGCGCTTAGCATCAAACGAAATCTACTACCTCACTAATATACATATTACATAGTTTCCAGGTTAAAAAATCTACATTGAAGACACTTCACTCGAAGACTGGACAGCTTCAACATACACTCCCAAAACACCCTACGCACGAAGTGATGAACGGAATAGAAGAGCCTTCTCAAGACGACTTAAGAAAAAATTCCTTTGACTGAATGTTAGGATGCTAAAAGAAGCGAGGGATCTTCCAGACGAGCTCTTAGATCTCCTCTAGGATGCACCTCTAGGCATCAGATGAACTGGTCTCCCACTGACGTCAACGGAATCTACTGTTCGCGCTGAGCCTCTACTGGCTTGCAGAGCGACCAGGGGAAATTTTGTGAATTTTTTTTTATTAGGAAGTAAAACCCCAAATCTGGTACCACAATTTTTTCTTTCTGTCACCTTCAATCTCTCCTTTAATCGATTAATTTATCTCTTTCTAAATTTACTACTATTATTTCTGTTCATACGTCAGTTCGTTGAGTTATTTAGTTATTGGACTAACTCAACATCCCATTCTCTATTTTATTCATTAATATTATTTCATCTCCTTCAAAATTTGTATATTTTTGGTTGTTTACCATACATAACCTTTTCCTAAATGTCACCACAAATACTTCTTTTCGTTTTTGACTTCTCTCCTTCTACTTCCTTTTCTCCCTTTCACAAGTCATTTAGTCTAACCTACCCTCAGTCATCTGGTTGTCACCATCACTGTTAATATTGTCAACATTTATATTTAATAATATAATATATGTTTACTTATATATCGCCGCCACTCTGGTTTTAAATTTTTATATATTTTTTCTACATTTATTTAAATTGTTTTTTAAATAACCCGTACTTACGTATTAGCTGTCACCTGTCAATAATCATTACAGTTCTCCATGCGCATAGTTTGTTCAGATTTTTGTCAATTTGCGCTTACTAATGTTGTATTTGTTAATTATAATACTTAATTTATTTGGTTTGATAGTAGGTTGGCCCCCTACAGCGTTATCTCCCTACAGTTCATCTGCCATTTTCTACTGTTCACAACCACAAGTGCCGTACCCTATAGGGCACGATGTCCTACCATCATACTCTCCTTAATCTTATTTCCTTAAATACTCATTTACTTCACTTTTATATTTAACTTGGTAAGTTCCTTTATTTACTAAGTATTATAGGCCTGATGATGGCGTATCGCCGAAACTAGTCGCCGCCCCTCATTCATGAATTAAATTGTGGTACTAGATTTAGAGTTTTACTACATCATCATTTGACCACATTCGGGAATATGGATAACCTTTAGTAATTTTTTGTATTGATGTATAAGAGTGCAAAACCTTATGACCGGGAGCATGGGAACCAGAAAGGAATACCCTTCTTTCTTTATTTTTAAACAAATATAAATTTTAAATCACCTGTGCAATATTTGGCAAAAAAATTAAATACAAAATATGTTATTTCTTTATTCAATTATTCTATAAGATAGAATAGCTGTTTCTGTCTATCCGACGTCATAAATAAAGAGATTAAGAGGGCGCATCCCGCGATTAGTTAGGTAGATGGCGACACTCTTTAGTTATAATTTCATACTTGAGAATGATACATTTTATTTCTCTTTTAATAACTACTAAAACATAATTTTAAATCTTGAACATCGATTGATTACTATGCTTGAAGTGTAAAATTTTTAGTGAAGTAAAATAGTATCATGCCCTTCTTGAAAAACATACCTATCAATTTGTATACTGATTGCATGTGATACTAGCCTTAATTTTGAATTCTCGTTGCAATAAAATCGAGAAATATTGGAGCGAATAAATAGCGATAAATTCAACTGCTGTTACGCAGGTCATGTCTATGAAAACTTCACACCAGGACCGCTAGAGGTAGAAGTAAATTACTTGTCGCTCCATTTCGGATCCAAAATATCCATTCACATTGACCCTGTCGAGGTCATTTTTCATTCTATTTAAAGCGTGGCGGTAAGTTTGGCGTTGGTTTGTTTTGTAGCGTAGATGCTGGTATATAGGAAATTCCCCGTTTTGAGGGTGACAATAGTTGATGTTTTTTAGGAGGGTGTTTCTAATAAACATATCAATTGCTAATAGATTAACAATAAAATAACATTCGACATGATTCGACTTCAACAGTTCAAGAATGACGCTAGTGCCATCTATGGTAAACTATGATAGTAAACTATATTAATGGTAAGATTTAGTGCTAAAAATATACTTTTATTGTTGAATAGCGACATTTCATAATAAAGTGGAGAAATTTGTAACATTCTGAGTCACACCCCTTCTTAATGCCTTATGGTACGTACATAGTAATATCGCCATCTATCGGCTATAAAATAAAGGTAACCCCAATCCTTTCTCCTTTATCTACACTACCATAAATTTAAGCATTAGGAAATATAAGCAAAGGAAATATGGAAATTCTAAAAAGAGTATATTATGTTCATTCAAAACTCATTGGTTCATTGGTAAATAAGAAAAATTGAGTGTAAATTAAGTGTGAATAAATATTAATTTTATTAAATAAATCGCTAAAATATTATAAAGGTCAGACCCATTCTTCCTCATTAGCACATTGTTTGTTTACAAAACTAATCCTATTTTTTGTTTTTGAAAAAATTATGTCAAGAACTTCTAACTATAAACTCGATGTTAGACGAAAATAACGTATTTTGAAATGGATAACAAAAAAATGCAGTGTAACAACTTACGTAGACATTTCACAGAAATTGGGCAATTTTGATTTTTATAATATATGTCAAAGGTGACTTCATTTGCATTAGAATTTTTTATTGAATATAAAATTCGCTGTTGATGTAGTCCAGGGACGTACTCATACTATTTAACTAATATAAAAAACTGTCCAAATGCGGTACTTCTTAATTTTGTCATTACGGTAATTAAAATGTGAAATAAAAATTTAAAAAATGTCGTTATTGAATACCGAATGATATAATTTACAGATAGTGAAAGTGTATCTGGCTTGAAGAAGATTATGAGAGCAATGTCACAGAATCACACTAGTATCTGGGTTAAATTTATTTGTCAACAAAACAATTTAGTAAATTAAGTCCTCCTTGAGATATTTAATTTATCGATATAATTTATATTTAAATTTTTCATTTCGCATAGTTGCTGAATCACCTACGCTAATATTATTAATATCTAAATATATTAATATTAATGTATATTTAGATACTTGGTTTTTAATTTTTTTTGTTTCGCAACTGTCACTCCTACTATATTTTAAATGAATTCAAATACTTCAGATATTGCAATGCACTCTCCTGGAATATCACCTCAGATATATTAGGGTCAAACCACTTCCCAATCATAGGTTAATACGAAAATACGAATGTAATTCAAAGATTCAAATTAAATCGCGCACGGCACTGGATTAGAGTTAACTTAAAATTATGTCAGTCGTATCAGTTGAACAACCGCCTGACAGATGGAGACACTCGTGTCCGTGCTTATTAGACTCTAAAATTCTTTTAAAGTAGGACGATTCAATCCGTTGTCAGCAGTTGCTATGGCATTCTTAATCCAAGTTACAGTGGCAGTCCGAGTTCGAGCCGAGAACCAGTCCAGCCAGAACCTAGTAGTGATATAAACTTTCACTATTTTTGAATATTTGTACCGATTCGTTACTTTTAATATCAATATCCGTTACTTTATACTAGTTACTCGTTACTTTCGGTAGTTTTACTTTTAAGTGCATTGTCCTAGCCCAGATCGGCAGTAATTTATGGATTTCGGTCATCTTCAACTGCAAATAATGCTAACATCAAAGAAACCGCTACTCCTTTCGGCAAGCATCTTTACATTTACGAATGCGAAGTGCTAATTGCCGACGATCGGCTATTTTCCCTGTTTATTTTATCGTTATCAAAGTAAGTACCTAACAGGAATAAAATAATCGTTTCTTTTTGGTTACACAATATTTTAAAACATTCAGTATACATAATGCTACTTTAGGCATTAGAGGACTATATGTATAAAAGTAACTAGTAACAAGTATTTTGAACAATAAGGAATCGTTACTTTGGGTATAAGGCAATACCCGATACTTTGTAATGGGTAGGTACTTTTTTACATCACTAGAACCTAGAGGTAAGTCAAGCTGAAAGCTGAAGGGAGCAAAGCCAAGTTGTACCGTACCGGAACCGTCAATCCGACCACACCACTCCAGCCTAGATAAATGGTTGCATATCGGGGCCGTACAATGCAGAGGCTGGCGCCAGATGATGCTACCAACATTTGACTCAAATGTTGGACAATTGACATGTCGAGTGCCCTGCTACACGGTGGAACGAATGTTTGAATCCAATACATTTGATCCAACGTTGGCTATTATTTGTCTCTTTCATAACCTAACCTGACATATTTGACACATCAGATAAATATTTAAGTCCAAAAAAAATTTACATATTATTTTATTGAATTATAACCTTCTTATACCTTTCATTTATTAGTAAAAGGAAGGTGAGACCTTCCTGTAACACTCCTAATTATGTTTCCCTCGTTAATATTTGCGTACATAATTTAATTCAATTTTAATAATTTAAAGTATAATCTTTTGGTAAGTGTCTCTATTATAATACTTAACCTTTTGTATATCATTGCAACATTTCCACATAAATATTTGATCATCGCAATAACTAACAATGTTTAAATTATTACTTTACGTGATTAACAGATATTTGCACTTAATTTAACCCTATTCGGAATGAAACAACATTCATAACGTAGTCAATAAAAAATCGATAAAAAAGACACACGTACTCTTATAGAACATGGTCTTGTTTACTTTCCGATAAGCTGACAGTTCTACGTCACTGATATTGCCCTATATAAGATACAAAAATCCACGAAATCGTGTAGCAGTCTATCAAATGTCTTCCACCTGTACCGTCCAGTGAAAAAAAACCCTTTGAAACGGGTCAAAAGACCGACAACAGCCGTACACGAACTTTGGACGCTTGACGCTGGACACTCGTAGTTCGACCAATGGCCACACGATACGTCCAACCATCAAGCGTCCAACGTTGGAAGGTGTTGGTCGCATCGTCTGGCGCTGGCTTCAGCGGTGTCTCCATATCTCTACTCCATACTAATGCACGATATACCCCTGCGAAATGGAATAGAGACGGCATTGAACGCAGATGACACTTGTTTATACAAACAATCACATGTGACTCAAATCGCAAGGAAAAAAATTAAGATCCATATTAACAGAACTATACATCTCTATCTAGATAGAAACCGGATAGAAATAAATCCGAAAAAGACGCAGATTATGACCCTCACGAGAAAACACACTAACAATAGACTGACGTCTCACTTTAGACTGAAAGACTAAGACATTGAAGAAAAGAGGCTCATAAAATTTCTAGATAGACGATTAAGTTATCACGAACACATAAACACACTATCTTGTAGATCCAGTGGCTGTATCAAGGTACTGCATCTACTGTTATCAAAAGACAGTGTGCTCACAATTGACAACAAGCTGCTGCTCTATAAGCAAACAATACGCCCACCTTAACATATGGATGTCAGGTCTTTTGCTCTACATCCGTGGCTCAGCTCTTAAAGCTTCAAAAGGTATAAAACAAGTGACTGAGGATGGCCCTTGGAGAGTGCCGATACGCGAGAATAGCGGTACTACACGACAAAGCTAAAATGATCACAGAACACATCACCCACGTATCAGATAATTTTTATAAACACAAATTAAAATCGCCACTTCTACACAACATTACATAGGCCAGATCACACAACAACCCCAACCGCAAACACGGTTGGCTACATGAAAAATTACCGCTTTGATATGTAACCTGGACTTTTTCGTTTTGTTTTTACCAGGACAAGATAATCATAATTAAAATACTCAGATACTGTATTTAGATATCAACTACCGTAAGTCAATAACTAAACAACCGACAAAAGCCTCGTAATGGTGGCAGCACCAAGGGATGAGGGCCTCCAACCTAGCGCAAAATACTAGGCTACTTCAAGTAGGCTCGCTACCATAACATCGGTATACCCTTCCTAGACCTCCGGTAACCTGCTGGAGGAGGAAAAAGAGGAGGGGTGAACAAATCAAGCAATGATTTTAATGTTTTGACTTATGTGATTGTATTGTATCTATCATCAAGTATTGTATATAAAATTTAAACTATGTAAATAAATAGTTTGGAATTTGGAATTTGGAATTTGGAATTTGGAATTTTGAATTTGGAATTAATTTGGAATTTGGAATTTGGAATTTGGAATTTGGAATTTGGAATTTGGAATTTGGAATTTGGAATTTGGAATTTGTAATTTGTAATTTGGAATTTGGAATTTGGAATTTGGAATTTGGAATTTGGAATTTGGAATTTGGAATTTGGAATTTGGAATTTGGAATTTGGAATTTGGAATTTAGATTTACTAATTTGGAATTTGCTAAGAATAAAAGTAATTAATGTTATTTAATGATTTTATTTAGCAGCTAATACTCAGGTACTTAATCCAGTAAGGCAAGTGAAGTTCTGGCCGCTATCGCCTTGTCGATGCCATAACGAACCATGGAGTACCTTTTTCTCCACTGAAGCTGCCCGTACAAGCGGCCTTCACACTATAAACGGAAGGTGACATCCGAAGAAATCCGAAACCTGAACTAAGATGCCAAAATACCGCTTGATGACGCAAAGAGCGTTACAATACAAATTTGCAATCGACTATAGTTAATGATGGTGGTGTAGGTTTTCCGGGTTTTCCTACACCTATAGCCAAATGGCGCCATCAATTCTCAGTAAGTCGACGACGGAGCGCCACGGCAAATAATAATAATAGCCGTCCCTTCCCCGCACAAGCCATTGGCTTCTGGGGTTCACTCGTAAGGGGGTGAAATGTAGGGCGAGTATTATTATTATTATTATTATAGTAATTTAATTCCAAAGTGAAAAACGCCCCTCACTTCCTGGTGGAAACAACAGACGCGAGGCTCTTAGAATTTATAGGGATTCCCCAACTATGTCAAATTAAGTAAATTCAAGAAAAATATGCAGAAGACACGAACCGATCCTCCGTGTCCTAAATGATGACTGTGCTATTGAATTATTTGACAAAATTGCCCCCTCCCCCCTACTGTAACATCTATAATAAACGAAAATGTATCACATAAAGACACTAACCACTTTGAATAAATTTCACTGGAATATTATCCAGAAAATGCAAACTAATTTATATTTCTTTTAAAATTAATATTAATCTTTCAGTTCATATTAATGTCCATTATTGTACATTTTAATATTTTATCATCTAAAAATTTAAAATCAAAACAATATTATTCTGTCTGTCTCTCAGGCAGTTAACAAAAATAAAATATACAAGCAACTGTTGATATGCTATCTTATCTTCCTCTCATATTATCCTATCATTATAAGAGACAAAAATATGGATATGTTCTTCCGGCTAAGATGTTTAATTCAAGGCTATTTCCGTTTCACGTCACATTTCTCCTACCAATAAAAAACTACCAACTCTCTTCCTAGTTAAAAAACAGAGCACACACGCTCTCTCGCATCCAGACAGTGAATCAAATCAGTCATGCCTTTACTAGAGCAAAAAAGTTTCTTCACATAAAACAAATTGTGGTAACCGCACTCAAAAAATTTTCATGCTATAAAATGTAAATAGTTTTTTACAGTAGTAGTGAAGTGATTGAGTACAATTTAAATATGTATGTTTCGGTTTCATAATTAAACATAATATGCCGCTTTATGATTTTGCTGTTCATGTTTCTTACTTAAAAAAAATGGAATAAAATAAGTCCAATTTTACACACTATTTTCATTTCAACATTCATATTGGTTTAACTTCTACACAAGAAGTTTGGTCCTTTGAAATTCTGGATTGATGTTAACACGTTTGCTGCCTAGTATTCCACCAACAGTTGTGAATACCAATATTCATACTTTGTTTACACTTTTTAGCTCAGCCTTTCTCTAAGCTAGAATTAGACAATGCACTCAATTCCCGCATAAATACTGTTTCCGGATACGACATTATCAAGTATCCGATGTTAACCAATCTACCCGACATTGCAAACTAACTACTGCGGTCTGATAATTTCTTCGTTTAAAAGACTCCTTGAGTAATGTCAAAAAATAACTATTTGATCAATCATTCCCCAAGGGCTGTCCAGTAATTTAAGCTCATTCAATCTACAGGGCCATGATCAAATGATCGTACTAACTTGCAAAAAAATGTAGGAGCAGTTTAGAGCTCAATAGTCCATGATAGTATGTGTGTAGTAGGGTTTCGGGGTTACATCTCCCAAATTTAAAACCCAGGGCTCCGATAAGGAAAGTTCGTCTCCTAACTCTGTCAAGAGTTCTTTGCACTGCAGTCTCCCAGTTTAGAGTACACGTGAAGCATACTCCCAAATAGGTAATACGTACCAATGGAACTACTCTCTTTCACCAGAGTCTCAGGTTGATATCATTTAGGGTTTGATTTGCTTTTAGGGTATAGTTAGGATGTTTGAAAATGATGAGTTGAGTTATTTTGGAGTTTAGAGTAACCTTCCATTTACTAAACCATTGAGAGAAGTGGTTTAGAAGTTATTGGGTTTTGGTATTTAGAGCTCTAGTGAATGGGGTTGTTGCAGAGATCGCACTATCATCAGCATACAGCTAGGTGAGGGAGTGTGGTATGTCGTGCCTGAGCTACAGTTACATCCTCTTGAATTACCGTCAAGATATAATATTATAAATCACGTAATACTCTGAAAAAGGCATTGAATCGCGTCTCTCTATCAGGTAGCGTTAAATAAAAATGTTGTAACTTACCTCTGTGTCACGATTCTTGTATATGTCATAACGTTTCTTGAAAGGTTCATAACCCTGAACTAGTGCAACTAAATTTTCTTGTTTATCATTATTGACGGCTGAGTTGTGACGAGCACAGACAAAAAGTGCTAGCGAGCACTAAGCACTCAAAAAATTGCCTAAAAATTATGATAACCGAGCACTTTTATAGAAAAAGTACTCGCAAGCTCTATAAGCGCTCTAAAAAGTGCTTTAAATTCACGAGCACTTTTTGAATATTTATTGAAGTGAAAGTGTCTCTTGGCTCATATTTATAAAAATGGAGTAAATCCAACAAAACTGCCGAGAATTGGAATATAGGAACCAATATCAAAAATATCAAAAATTTGAATTTATTTTTGAACCTTTTAAATACAAAAATAAAGCATTTATTTTTATTAATTATAATGTCTTATGAAACTTGTATTTTAATATATTAATAAACGCAGCAAGCTAACAGTATCAAAGTAGCTCAGCCATGGAGATACGGACAGACAGGCGGTTGTAAAGTGCTTGCGATACTTTTGGAGTACTCGCGAGCCTTTTGGAGTTCTCACGAGCCTTTTGAAGTGTTCACGAGTATTTTGAAGTGCTCACGAACCTTTTGGAATGCTCAGGAGCCTCCCGAGCACTAAGCACTAAGCACCGATTTTAAAAAGTACTCGTAAGCACTGTGCTCCCGAGAACAAAAATGCTTAGAGTGCTTAGCAAAGCACTAAGCACAGTACTTAGGGCCAGCTCTGTTATAGAGCAAGAATTCTTAAAAACTTGACCTCTCCGCAGCAATACAGTTGATCGCATGTCGTATTTTCGGAAAGTAAAAAATCCTACCTTTAAATATGATGAATACTCGATGTCACTAATAAAGATAAGTTCAAAAAGTACCTCTATAATAAAGCCGGAACTGATGGCTAATTTACCCTACCAGTTTCGTACACGGTTGCCAATATGTGAGTGTAATTCCTCATATTTGTGAGTAATTTCATAGTCTGTGAGTAATTTTGTGAGTAGAGGGCAATTGTGAGTAATCAGAAGGTCAGCGTATATTTTTGGTAATGATAGTTAGAAAAAATTCTGATTTACTCTGATAAATTATTAAATCCTTACTTTAGACCTAATTTTACGCACTCTATTACATAATTTTACGCGCTCTATTAGTCATCAGGTACAATTTTCAGTTTTTGGATTTACAGCGTCCTCTATTGGTTTTCCAATATAATAATATAGGTAAGGTAGTTGCCTATATGATTCGTCTGTTTGATATAACTTACAACACGGGTTTTTTTTTGTTAAACTTTGGAAAGTTTTTTTACCATCTAATATTTTGTAACTTGTAACACCTGTTTTTTTGTAAGATGGCGAAGTCGCAGACAAAACGATACACCCGTTTTAATTTTGAACGTTTTGAGATTAGGAAATATCTCTTTTTTCCTATGACAACACTTAACCAAGCTAAGCAGCACCACCATTTGATGCTTGACAACATTGCACAGTCACAGTTTTAACAATAAAATCCAACAAAGAAATTTTGGTATTAACAAAATAACAAAAATTATAAAATACATAATTGAATACCTGATACGATTTTCAAAAACAACTGCCTTGATATTGATGTTTTGAAGTTGAGAGTAATTTGTGAGTAATCCGAAAAAATTTTGAAAGTAAATCGGCAAAGACTAGTTAGTTGGCAACCCTGCTTTCGTATTAGTACTACTGTGTAAATTAAACTCGTTTATTAATGCTTTTTGAATACCTTTCATCTTTACAAATTATATTATCTGATTATATTTGAATACATTGCGGGAGTTCTATTTAATACGGCGGGAAAATATAAAGTTGGCGACAAGCGATAACACAATTTTTATTATTTGAAATTAAAAGAAATAAATGTCGTAATAAACTTAAAAATCGTTATTAATTTTATATGATAGATGATGCATTTTATGTATTTTCCGATTATCGACTACAAATTGATGGCAAACATCCTGATCCTGGTTGCATTTAACAAAAATTATAACCTTGTAATAGATTTGACCTAACACGTTTAGCTTTAGCCAATAACTATTAATTGCATTGTCTATATTTATTGATCTTCTTTTAATGACAACATAATGAAAAGTTTTCAAGTTTTAACGGCCATTTATTACAACAAATGATTAATGAACAACAATTAGCAGAATATTTTACACTTGTTTCTTTAAATTTTAGTTAATTCTTTTCTTTCTCTAAAGGTAATTTTCCATATGCAATGACACCAATTTATTAATGATGTAATTATGTATAAGTAAAACAAAGTTCTATGAAAAAATAAAACAAATAATAATTACATTACAAAAAAAAACCGAACATAAAAATAAATTTATAAAAATAAATTTTAGATCTTCTTCCTCCCACAAATTCACCTTCAAATCTTTTATCTTTCTTCAAAACAGCTTCTTTTATTTATTTACTCAACTTTATACTATCCTCTTCAAAATTCCTCCCAAATTGGTTCTTTTGACATTATTCTATTTTAAATTATTTCCATCATATTCAGCCTCTTTACTTTTTCCAAAAAAAAACTTCTTTTAAACTTTTGAAACTTTTTTTATTTTAACTCTAACGATAGTTTTATTGGTAGGTATATCCCTTTTAATTATAATTTTGTATTCACTTTCAATAAATTCTTGTGATTTTCCTTTAAAAGATTTCTGACATCTGTTTATTAGTTTTTCTTTTATCTGTTTTATCCCCAAAATAAAAAATTTTATTACTTGATTAATAAAACAAATTTCTTCCAATCCATTTACTGATTACTTAAATTTTCTTTTAAGAGCGCTCTATTGTTGTAAACTAAATTGCATCGTCCCTCTACTTTCTGATTGAAGCAATGGGCCACCTATGGAGACTTAAAATGCAATAATGATGAAAACGTAACGATTTAGGTCCATCTAACAGGTGGCAGCACTTACCAAACAATTAAATGCATATATCTAAATTCGCTCTTAAAATTTAACTACTATTAGGTTTTTTTTCTTTTACCAAATATCTTAAAATATTATAGGGAAATGTGGAAACCTAAAAAATTATTCAAAAAAAGATTAAAAAGCTTGAAAAAAAAATCTGATGTGGCCAGCACATGACCTCTCGCCATTTTTGAATCAAAAATTTACAGGTTGACACAAAAAAGTATGAAAAAAAATTATATTTTTGTAAATCTGGCAACAATGGTAAAAGTTTCGAAAATTTTAATGAGATGAAAATAAACTATAGGGTATACAAAATATATGTGTAAAACTTTATTGCCGTTTTTTACAATAATGGCGTCATCACCCATAGCAACTGTCACTTCCGGTTGTGCGATTGGCACCAAAATCTAATCAGATCTAATCTAGGGTATCAGAATCCTGTATGCAAAATTTCAAATTTTTTTATTCAGTAGTTTTTGAGTTATCGTTACTACAACATCCATCCAAACACACACACACACACACACACACTAACACACACACACACTAACACACACACACTAACACACACACACACACACAGACATCATCGCGAAAATATTAAAATCGTATTCTAGGGACCCTAAAACGTGTTTATCCATTGAAAACTCACTACCCAATTTTTAGCATGATTCCTATACCTCTCTTATCTGAAGGGCGAGAGGTAAAAAGTCAAAAATATTTTAATTCATTGTATAAATACTGAGGGTGGCCACTATACTATTACCTCTCGCCCTTCAGATAAGAGAGGTATAGGAATCATGCTAAAAATTGGGTAGTGAGTTTTCAATTGATAAACACGTTTTGGGGTCCCTAGAATACGATTTTAATATTTTCGCGATGATGTCTGTGTGTGTGTGTGTTAGTGTGTTAGTGTGTTAGTGTGTGTGTGTGTGTTTGGATGGATGTTGTAGTAACGATAACTCAAAAACTACTGAATAAAAAAATTTTAAATTTTGGATACAGGATTCTGATACCCTAGATTAGATCTGATTAGATTTTGGTGCCAATCGCACAACCGGAAGTGGCAGTTGCTATGGGTGATGACGCCATTATTATACAAAACGGCAATAAAGTTTTACACATATATTTTGTATACCCTATAGTTTATTTTTATCTCATTAAAATTTTCGAAACTTTTGCCATTGTTGCCAGATTTACAAAAATATAATTTTTTTTCATACTTTTTTGTGTCAACCTGTAAATTTTTGATTCAAAAATGGCGAGAGGTCATGTGCTGGCCACATCAGGTTTTTTTTAGTTGCTTCCACAGATTTAACCAGCAACAGTACATTTTGGATATTATGCGGTATGAGGTATACCGGGTGTCCCAGATTTTTTTCCTGGCTCATATCTGTAATATTTACTATAATCAATGTACAAAATGGCCTCCATTTTCCTGAATACACTTTCAGCAAAAAACGAAAACCGATTTTTTTGAAAGATCATTGGCTTCTGAAGAAATCGATTTGCAGTTTCAATGATTCGATGCCTCAGTTGTTATTCGTCGATTATTTCAACAGAATACATCCTCTTTCATAAAAGCCCAAAAGCAAAAGTCAATAGGGTTAAAATCTGGAGAGTTCTGGTTGGTCAAGAAATAGATGCATTAGGGCCCTTTCCAATCCAACGTCCAGGGTACAGACCGAAAAGATATTCCCTAATTTCGTGGTCGAAATGCGCTGGAGCTCCATTTTGTTAAAACCACATATTTTGCCTTATTCCTAAATTAACCTCATCCAAGTACTCTGGTAAATAAAAATGATAGATAATCACGACATTTTAAAAATTTAAAAGACAATTTAAGTTATAAAATAAGCAAATGATAAGAGATCGACAAAAGTGATTAAAAGAATTTTTTTTTTAAATTATCAAGTATGAAAAAAAATTATCTTTAAAGAAAAGACATATGAAACAACTAGCTGAATACCCGTGCTTTGTTATGGAGTATTTTTAGTACGTGGACGACTTTGCTTTGTTTTTCCTATTTTTCCTTATTTTTTCCTACTTTTCCTGTTTTTTATTATTTTGTCCTGGTTTTCAATAATTGTCCCTATTATTATCAATTTTTGCCTATTTTTATTATTTTTGCCTATTTTTACTATTTTTGCCTATTTTTACTCTTTTTTGCCTTTTATTACTATTTTTCCCTATTTTTCACTTTTTTCCATATGTTTCGCTGTTTCCCTATTTTTTCCTTTTTTTCTATTTTCCCTATTTTTCCTATTTCTTCATATTGTTCTTGATTTTTTTCAGGTTTTTTCCATTTGTCCTCATTATTTTCTATTTTTTCCCATTTTTCCTTTTATTCTATTTTTCACTATTTCCTACGTGCTTCACTATTTTTCTCTAATTACTCTGTTTTTCCCTATGTTTTTCGTGATTTTCCATTTTTCCCTATTGTTCACGGTTTTTTTCCAAATTTCCCTATTTTTTGCTATTTTGCCCTATTTTTCAATACTTTTTCTCTATTTTTCCCTTTTCCTGTTTTTCACTATTTTGGCCTATTTGTTTTTTACTATTCCAAAGTTTTCATTATTTTTACCACTTTATTTCAATATGCTTCCTTACTTTTCTCTAATTTCTCTATTTTTCCTTATTTATTATTATTCTTTCCAAATTTCACCATTTTTTCCTATTTTTCACTATTTTCCCAAATTGACCTATTTTGCCATATTGTTTCCTATTGTTCCCAAAATTTTTTAGTTATTTTCCCCTATTTTTCACTATTTTTCATGTTTCAGTATTTTTCTCTTTGCCCTAATTTTTCCTCTTTCTTCTTATTTATCCCTATTTGTACTTATTTTTCCCTGTTTTTCCCATTTTCTCCTATTTAACCTTTTTTCTTATTTTTGCTATTTTCTATTTTTTCCTGTTTTCTATTACTTGTTCTGTTTTTTTTTTTTGTCCACATTTGTACTTATTTTTCCCTATCTTGCCCTATTCTCCCCATTTTTCTCCGTTTTCCCTATTTTCCATATTTTCACCATGTATCTCTAATTATCCCCATTTTTCATTATTTCTTCATATTTTTCCTGTTTTTCCCCATTAGTCCGAATTTGTCGCTATATTCTTTTTTTCCTAGTTTCCTTTTTTTTCCTGTTTTTCCTTATTTTTTCATATTTCCAATATTTTCCCATGTTTCCCCATTTTTCCATATTTTTTTCTAATTTCCGTTTTTTCCTTTTGCACTGTTTTTTTCCAGCTTTTTTTCCCCCACTTTTTTTGCGACTATTATTTTTTGATCCATTTTCCTCCTTTTTTCAAACTAATTATTTGCCCCAGTATTTCTCTCTTTATTACAATTATATTTTTTTCCACCACTTTTTCAACCCTTGTATACAATTATTGTGTTATGTTCCATTTTTTTCTATTTTTTCAAACTCCTGTTTTTGCCTCATTTTTCCACCTTTTACCACAACTATTGTTTTTCTCCTCATTTTTACTTTCCCGAAAGTAAGGTGAACGAGCAAAAAAAAAATCGAGATATCGATGGAAATATCCATTTTGAGGTCCCCCAAGAAGATTGAAACCATTTTCAGCTCATGGTCTGTCTGTGTGTCTGTGTGTAATCTTCCACGATAACTGCCGAACCGTTTGACCAATCAAGCTGAAATTTGGTATGAAGGGTCGGTGTGTGCCTAGAATGCGACCATTAGATTTTGGTTTAAATTGGTACAGTAGAAGTTCCTCAAAACAGACATTGATTAAATTCATATGTAACAATTTTTGACTTTTTTTAAATTTTAAGGACAAACAATACACTTTAGTGCAAAATATTTCAGTACAAAGTTTTATAGAATAAAATTCCCTACAACTTTTGTTTTAAACTTTTTCAAGAATTTCCAATAGTTGCGCCACTAGAGGGCGCGTAAAAATGTGCATGTATGATTTCTCTAGTTTTTCTTGATTTTGAGGACAAATAATACACTTTAGTGCAAAATGTTGTAGTACAAAGCTTTAGAGCATAAAATTTCCTACAACTCTTGTCTGAATTTTTTTCTATAATTTCCAATATTTGCGCCACTAGAGGGCGCGTAAAAAATGTGCATGTATGTTTTCTCTAGTTTTTCTTGATTTTGAGGACAACTGCAATTTAGTGCGAAATTTTCTGGTTCAAAGTTGCAAAGCATCAAATTTTCTTTAACTTTAATATTTAACTTTTTATCAAATTACTCATAGTTTCGCCACTAGATGGCGAGAAAAATACATTTTATAATTTTCCATTTTTTTAAAATTGGAGGTAAATTATAATCTTTAGTGCAAAGTGTTTGAATGCAAAGTTGTAAAGCATAAAATTCCCTACAACTATTGTATGAAAATTTTTCCTGAATTCCCAATAGTTTTCACAGCAGTGTGATATACAACGTGCGCATGCGCAGCTTATGTCATCAACATTGACATATCAATTCGGTAGAAGTATTCACCATCAGCTCGCTGTTTTTAATGTGTTCCATAAATTATTGTAGTGCTTAGTATTTTGTAAATAAAATAATAATAATAAATAACATATTCTCTACGGTCGAGCCGGGAAAGTTCTGAGGTGACACAGCCGATTTTTTACTTATTATTTGCCCCATTTTAACTCATTTTTTTAAAACTTTGATTTTATATCTTTTTTCTCCCATTTTTTTACATCTATGATTTTTGAACCCAATTTTTATCCTATTTCCCCCCTTTTTTTATAACTATTGTTTTATACCCCAATATTTTTACAACTGTTTTATTTTTGGCTTCTCGTTTTGTCTAACTTGTGTTTTTTAGACCTTTTTTGGTCCTCCATTTTTTTTGCGACCGAGCTTTGTATGTATTTTCCTATTTTTCCTGTTGTTCATGATTTTTTCTTGTGTTTCCCTATTTGTCTCTACTTTTATGTATTTTGTTGTATTTTCCCATTTTTCCCTGTTTGTTACTATTTTTTACTATTTTTCTCTATTTTTCTCAAGTTTCCTATTTTTCCCTATTTTATTATTTTGTCCTTATTTTTCCAAATTTTTTACTACTTTTGCTCATATTTTCACTATTTTCCCCTATATATTTTCTCTTTTTTCACTACTTTCCCCATTTTTTTTCATTTTTCCTATTGCTTTGTATTTGTTCCTGTTTTCTATTATTTTATACTATTTTCTTTATTTTTCCTGATTTTTTTTTATGTGGACTTATTTTTCCATTTTTCCCTACTTTTCCCTTTGCCCTATTTTTCCTTTTTAATCATATTTTTTCTGTTTATTCCTATTATTTTTTGTTATTTCCTATTTTTGCCTGTTTTTTCCTATTTTTCGCAATTTTTATTTTTTCCTGTTTTTCACCATTTCTTCTTATTTTCCCTTTTTTACACTATTTTCTCATATAAATATTTCCTTAATTTTATTGATCTTTTCCTAATTTTTTCCTATTTTTCTCAATTCGTCCAAATTTTTCGCAAATTTGACTATTTTTCCAATATTTACTTGACTTTTCGCCATTTTCCCACATTTTTTTTAGCAGTTGCATAATAAATAATGTATTACATATTTAGATAATTACTTAAATTAAATAACTCATAAACTATAAATTCGTTTCTCTTTACTCCGTACCCCCTGGTAATCACAGTAATATAGGTAGAAATTATTGTTTAAAAGCGTCAGAATCTCTATCAAGGAGCCATTATTTATTCAAATTTAACTTAGAACTCATATTTTGACGTACTTTAAAATTTATCGCAAAAAATTGTAAAAATCAATATGTTGAAGGTACTTAAAATTTTAATTATTTAATTTTTTTTGTATCAATATTATTTTTATAAATGATTCTACCTATAAGTTAATTTATTTACTTTCTTGTCATATTTATAAATAAATATGTTGATAAAAGTGTTGCTGTTAATATTTTTTTTGTAAAAAAATAATTTGATTAATTAAAAATATTATTTGATTAATTAAAAAAACATTCCAATAAGATTTTTTGTCAGGGTTATATACAGTATGTCTATTTAAGTTAGAATAATATGAATTTTTATTATTGTTAATTAAAATAAAAAAAAGTTTTGTATGGTTTAAAATATAGCCATCATATATCAGTTGTTTTTATTCGTATACGAGGTTTGTCAAAAATATGTAAATTTTGTGCAAGTAACTTTATTTTTGATAATATCAAAAAACTATGATAAAAGTTATGTTAAATTATTATTAAAAAAGTTTTTTTTACGAGGAAAAGTTTGTAAATAAGACCAAAATACAAAAATTATGTAATTATAATTTATTTTTATCATTAATATCAAATTTATTTTTGATCTAGATTTATTTAATTATTTAGTCTTGCTATTTTATTAACAATAAGTCATATTTTATATATAATATTTATAAAAAAATTACTTAACAGTTCTCACAAATAACTTTCTATATCTCACATAACAATAAAACATAAATTAGAAACAAAATTTAGCGCCAGGCCATGTCGAATTGTAAAATAAATAAAAGAAATATTGCCAAATCAGATTTTTAAATTTTACCAATAAATTATTTATCAATTTAAAATTTCAATTAAATAGTTTTAAGAGAAACTTATAATTAAATTTAATTGCTCATGAAATAAATTTTTAGGTGCTACTATTAAAATGCCAACTTCGTAGTATTTCCATGTACATTTTATTAAGAAATAATTAATTTTTTTAAAGACACTTTTACTAATAATTTATTTCGAACAAAATAAGTGTTTTGCTCTATTTTTTTCTCTTAAAGATACTACCTTCAATCAATAAATAAAATTGTAACTTTAACTTCCAAAAAGGCATAAAATTGATTACAAATGATTCATTTTTAAATATGGCGCGCTTTTTCACCTGTATTGACATTATCCAAATTAAATGATAACGCTGCATTGTTATTTTCCATGTTTCGGTTAAAAATTTTAAAAGATTAGAAATAAAGCATTCCATAGTATATTATGCAACAAGTGCAGAAAAGTGCTAATTTCTCACTAGTTTAAGTGAGTGAAAAATTGCTTTTTGCACGGGTTACACACTATATACTTTTTCTACAACTACACTTTTTGTTAAAATTAAAACTAATTTACTAAATTTATTTCCAAACAAATATAATATTAAATTACATATTTTTAAGTTTATTTAATTAATACTACTTATTAATTGAATTTACTGATAAAAAAACTAATTCATGACATCATTATTTGTAGCTATAAATCAATGTAAAATTGTTTTTTATGCTACTGTGCAGAAAGAAATTTTTGGCAGCAAAATGTCACTTTCCTGCACCGAAATGTCACTTTCCGGCACTCTAATGTCATATTTCAATTACTAAAATTAATTCATGACATCATTATTTGTAGCTATAATTCAATGTAAAATTGTTTTTTATGCTACTGTGCAGAAAGAAATTTTTGGCACCGAAATGTCACTTTCCTGCACCGAAATGTCACTTTCCGGCACTCTAATGTCATATTTTAATTACTAAAATTAATTCATGACATCATTATTTGTAGCTATAATTCAATGTAAAATTGTTTTTTATGCTACTGTGCAGAAAGAAATTTTTGGCACCGAAATGTCACTTTCCTGCACCGAAATGTCACTTTCCGGCTCTCTAATGTCATATTTCAATTACTAAAATTAATTCATGACATCATTATTTGTAGCTATAATTCGATGTAAAATTGTTCTTTATGCTACTGTGCAGAAAGACATTTTTGGCACCGAAATGTCACTTTCCTGCACCTAAATGTCACTTTCCGGCACTCTAATGTCATATTTCAATTACTAAAATTAATTCATGACATCACTATTTGTAGCTATAATTCAATGTAAAATTGTTCTTTATGCTACTGTGCAGAAAGACATTTTTGGCACCGAAATGTCACTTTCCGGCACTCTAATGTCTTATTTCAATTACTAAAATTAATTCATGACATCATTATTTGTAGCTATAATTCAATGTAAAATTGTTCTTTATGCTACTGTGCAGAAAGACATTTTTGGCACCGAAATGTCACTTTCCGGCACTCTAATGTCATATATCAATTACTAAAATTAATTCATGACAACATTATTTGTAGCTATAATTCAATGTGAAATTGTTTTTTATGCTACTGTGCAGAAAGAAATTTTTGGCACCGAAATGTCACTTTCCTGCACCGAAATGTCACTTTCCGGCACTCTAATGTCATATTTTAATTACTAAAATTAATTCATGACATCATTATTTGTAGCTATAATTCAATGTAAAATTGTTTTTTATGCTACTGTGCAGAAAGAAATTTTTGGCACCGAAATGTCACTTTCCTGCACCGAAATGTCATTTTCCGGCACTCTAATGTCATATTTCAATTACTAAAATTAATTCATGACATCATTATTTCTAGCTATAATTCAATGTAAAATTGTTTTTTATGTTACTGTGCAGAATGAAATTTTTGGCACCGAAATGTCACTTTCCTGCACCGAAATGTCACTTTCCTGCACCTAAATGTCACTTTCCGGCACTCTAATGTCATATTTCAATTACTAAAATTAATTCATGACATCATTATTTGTAGCTATAATTCAATGTAAAATTGTTTTTTATGCTACTGTGCAGAAAGAAATTTTTGGCACCGAAATGTCACTTTCCTGCACCGAAATGTCACTTTCCGGCACTCTAATGTCATATTTCAATTACTAAAATTAATTCATGACATGATTATTTGTAGCTATAATTCAATGTAAAATTGTTTTTTATGCTACTGTGCGGAAAGAAATTTTTGGCACCGAAATGTCACTTTCCGGCACTCTAATGTCATATTTTAATTACTAAAATTAATTCATGACATCATTATTTGTAGCTATAATTCAATGTAAAATTGTTTTTTATGCTACTGTGCAGAAAGAAATTTTTGGCACCGAAATGTCACTTTCCTGCACCGAAATGTCACTTTCCGGCACTCTAATGTCATATTTCAATTACTAAAATTAATTCATGACATCATTATTTGTAGCTATAATTCAATGTAAAATTGTTTTTTATGCTACTGTGCAGAAAGAAATTTTTGGCACCGAAATGTCACTTTCCTGCACCGAAATGTCACTTTCCGGCACTCTAATGTCATATTTCAATTACTAAAATTAATTCATGACATGATTATTTGTAGCTATAATTCAATGTAAAATTGTTTTTTATGCTACTGTGCGGTAAGAAATTTTTGGCACCGAAATGTCACTTTCCGGCACTCTAATGTCATATTTTAATTACTAAAATTAATTCATGACATCATTATTTGTAGCTATAATTCAATGTAAAATTGTTTTTTATGCTACTGTGCAGAAAGAAATTTTTGGCACCGAAATGTCACTTTCCTGCACCGAAATGTCACTTTCCGGCACTCTAATGTCATATTTCAATTACTAAAATTAATTCATGACATCATTATTTCTAGCTATAATTCGATGTAAAATTGCTTTTTTTTCTACTGTGCAGAATGAAATTTTTGGCACCGAAGTGTCATTTTCCTGCACAGAAATGTCACTTTCCGGTACCGAAATGTCACTTTCCGGCACTCTAATGTCATATTTCAATTATTAGAAAAAAATCAAGTTTGCGAACATGCAGAAAAGCGTGTTTTGAGTAGTGCTTGTAGAAAAAATATTTTCCCAGTGTTAGTCAAGATTTACAGGGCTGGATTTACCACTAGGCTGGCTAGACCGCAGCCTGAGGCCACATTTGTGTCTGTGATCAAGTAAGATATAAAGTACGTATAGTCCAAGAACTAGGTACTAGTACCGTACGAGAAAAATAGTAATAATGGTTTTTGTAGAGAAGAGCATTCTCTACAACTATTAATTAAAACTTTTTTCTGTAAAATGCATATGTTTTTATTTATACCGTTTCAAACTTATTTCAATATGGTTATTGCCAAATATACAGTTTATCCACTTAAGTACGCAATATATGGGAAACTTTATTATTATTAACGTTACGAAAAAAACTATCTGTCATAAAAAGTTCTGCATGGTCTAAAAATTAAAATACAACCATCAGATAATAAATTTCTTAGCCCGTATACGGGGCGAGTCAAAAAATATAAATTTTGCCCAAGTGTAAAGTATCCTTATTTTTAGAAATATAGAAAATTAATTTGAAAAATCGTTTAGAAACAATATTTACTTCCAATTTTAGAATCAGAGCCTCCTATCTCAAAATAATAATTTTTCTATTTTTTCTAAATAGTTTCTACAAATTATTTTAAGCCTATTTATTAGTTTATAGTCAAAATAATAAATATAATCTATGCTCATTTTTACCTCTCGTTTACATAGACTTTAAAAATATAAACAATGGACGATTTTAGTAAGTAAGATTTTTAGGATTTTTAATACACCGACACTTAATCTTAATCATATTTATTCGGTTACAAATCAAAACCCACCCAAAATAAACTTCCTTTTTTTAAAAGTGATGATTTTTTAAAATACGTGACGTATTTACTGATCTGGGAAGTTTATTCAGTGATTTAACTTATGTTGGTACATATGACATTTCGTAAAGTAGCAAAATCGATTAAAATCGAATAGAATGTCAGTATCTGTTATGATTTCACATTTTTTTTCAAATGAATATCGCTCCATATCTGTTTTTGGACCTTTAACTATTATCAGTTTTCTAATTTCTGAACTTTATTAGGTATTATTAATAATTATTGCAAATAACCTATTCATAATTTAACAATTCGATTATCAATGACAGATCGAATGATTTCAACGAATGATTGAGTAGACACTTCTTATCATATCGATGCAATATGTGACGTAGGTAAAGCTTCTGGTATTACGTCATCAAGCCCGCGTAATTTAGCTTAAAGGGTTGTCTTAAAAAAATAACAAAGTAGTATAAATAGTACATTTGGACCTTCTATATTAAAATATCAATTAAAAAAAAATGCTAAAATTGTCCATTACGTGTTTTCTTTATGCAAAATTAGTATTTCACTCTGTAATAGCATATTAAAGTAGATTAAATCTATTATTTTAACTAATAACCAATAAATATGCTTAAAATAATTTGTGGAAGCTAATTTTATATGTTCGCACTTTGCTACAAGACAAAAATTTAAAAAAAAAAATTGTTTTGATATAGGAATCTGTGATTTTATACTTAGAGATAAATATTGTTCCTAAAAAAGTTTTCCAAATTACATTTTCTATATTTTTTTAAATAAGCACGTACTTTACTCTTGAGCAAAATGTATATTTTTTGACGCACCTCGTATTTGGCTCAAAAAAATTATTAACTGATGCTTGAATTGTGTGTTTTAGAACGTACAGAACTTTTTATGCAGAATAACTTTTTTTCGTAAAATTAATAATAAAAAAGTTTCCCATATGTTGTGAACTTAAGCGGACACACTGTATATAGTTAACAGTTAATTTTACTTTAAAAATGGTGGTATCATACATTATATAAAAATTCATGTTCATGGAAAACCTTTTATAATGCATAAAAATAATAATGATAATAATAATAATAATAGTAAGCTCGAACGACGGCCCGATGGGGTGCCAGTTCTCCTCTATGTATGTTACAATGTTAAATTCAAAATTGGTTTCCTGCATATTTGAACACCATAACAAACAAATTTTTCAAGTTTTCAAATTTTTTCAACAATACAAATCGCTGCAAGCGTGACAAAAAAAACAAAAAAGAATAGGTCAAAATTCATAAATCTCGTTCGCCGTCTTCGAGTCGCAATCTCAATTTATTAATTTTGACAAAAAATTCATAATCTCCGACCCCAATTTTGAATAGAATCGGTCAATAATCATAATTCTCATGCGCCATCTTGGAGTCTCCATCTTGAATTTATTAATTGTGATAAAAAATTCATAATCTCCGACCCCCACATTCAAATTTTAAGTGAAATTGCTACAACCGTAACAAAAAAGCAAACTCAACGAAAATATATAATAAGGATGAGGAGGAAAAGGTGTAGAAGAGTATAAAAAAATCGGCTGTGTCACCCCAGAACTTTCCCGGCTCTACCCTAGAGAATATGTTATTTATTATTATTATTTTAATTGCAAAATACTAAGCATTACATTAATTTATGAAACACATTAAAAATAGCGACCCGATGGTGAATACGTCGACCGAATTGATATTTCAATGTTGATAATGACGTGAGCTGAGCATGCGCACGTTGTATATCACACTGCTACAATTAGGATCTCCTAAAGCCATGTGTGAAAACTATTTTGAATTCGGGAAAAAATTTCATACAATAGTTGTAGGGAATTTGACGCTTTAAAACTTTGCACTGAAACATTTTGCACTAAAATTTACGTCCAATTTAAAAAAAATGGAATATCCTAAATATGTATTTTTCTCGCCATCTAGCGGCGAAACTATGAGGAATTCGATGAAAAGTTAAACAAAAAGTTAAAGAAAATTTGATGCTTTACAACTTTGCACAAGAAAATTTTGCACTAAAATGCATTGTTTGTTCTCAAATTCAAGAAAAACTAGAGAAAACCTACATGCAGATGTTTTACGCGCCATCTAGTGGCGTAACTTTTGGAAATTCTAGAAAAAGTTTGAGACAAGAGTTGTAGGGAATTTTATGCTCTAAAACTTTGTACTACAACATTTTGCACTAAAGTGTATTATTTATCCTCAAAATCAAGAAAAACTAGAAAAAACATACATGCACATTTTTACGCGCCCTCTAGTGGCGCAACTATTGAAAATTCTCGAAAAAGCTTAAGACAAAAGTTGCTGGGAATTTTATTCTTTAAAACATTGTACTACAACATCTTGCACTAAAGTGTATTGTTTGTCCTCAAAATCAAGAAAAACTAGATAAAACCTACATGCACATTTTTTACGCGCCCTCTAGTGGCGCAACTATTAGAAATTCTGAAAAAAGTTTAAAACAAAAGTTATAGGGAATTGGCATTAAGTATATTGTTTGTCCTTGAAATTTAAAAAAAGTAAAAAATTGTTACATGTGTTTTTAATCAATGTCGGTCTTGAGGACTTTCTACTGTACCAGTTTAAACCAAAATCTAATGGTCGCATTCTAAGCACACACCGACCCTCCATACCAAATTTCAGCTTGATTGGTCAAACAGTTCGGCAGTTATCGTGGAAGATTACACACAGACACACAGACACACAGACAGACCATACGCTGTATATGGTTTTAATCTTCTTAGGGGACCTCAAAATGGATATTTCCATCGATATCTCAATTTTTTTTTTTTGCTCGTTCACCTTACTTTCCCTTTGATGGGTCCGGGAAAATAAAAGTTTAGTTGATGCAAGTTATTGTTTTAAAAAAATCTGATGTGGCCAGCACATGACCTCTCGCCATTTTTGAATCAAAAATTTACAGGTTGACACAAAAAAGTATGAAAAAAAATTATATTTTTGTAAATCTGGCAACAATGGCAAAAGTTTCGAAAATTTTAATGAGATGAAAATAAACTATAGGGTATACAAAATATATGTGTAAAACTTTATTGCCGTTTTTTATAATAATGGCGTCATCACCCATAGCAACTGCCACTTCCGGTTGTGCGATTGGCACCAAAATCTAATCAGATCTAATCTAGGGTATCAGAAGCCTGTATGCAAAATTTCAAATTTTTTTATTCAGTAGTTTTTGAGTTATCGTTACTATAACATCCATCCAAACACACACACACACACACACTAACACACACACACACACAGACATCATCGCGAAAATATTAAAATCGTATTCTAGGGACCCCAAAACGTGTTTATCCATTGAAAACTGACTAACCTATTTTTAGCATGATTCCTATACCTCTCTTATCTGAAGGGCGAGAGGTAATAAAAAACGGAATCAAACATTTTTTAGTTAGTTTAAAAAATAGGCAAAAATGTTTTAATCAAAAGTTGTAGAGAATGTTTTTATCTACAAAAAAGATTTATACTATTTTTATCCTACGATGCACGGTTCACGAGATATTTCACAAATCGTGTTTTTCAAGATGGCGGCTGACGCTCCCCTTCCAACCCCGTCCCGTCACACCAACTTGAATTTACTTTCTGGGGACGGCTCGAACATAACTAATAATTATAATTTCATGGGGTGGCACAAAAAACTAATGTAATTTACGATATTCAAAATGTAGTAAGCTAGTTTATTCAATACAAATACATGTACACGTTTTGTAACATAGTTTTTACCTCTCGCCCTTCAGATAAGAGAGGTATAGGAATCATGCTAAAAATTGGGTAGTGAGTTTTCAATGAATAAACACGTTTTAGGGTCCCTAGAATACGATTTTAATATTTTCGCGATGATGTCTGTGTGTGTGTGTGTTAGTGTGTGTGTGTGTGTGTGTGTGTTTGGATGGATGTTGTAGTAACGATAACTCAAAAACTACTGAATAAAAAAATTTGAAATTTTCATACAGGATTCTGATACCCTAGATTAGATCTGATTAGATTTTGGTGCCAATCGCACAACCGGAAGTGGCAGTTGCTATGGGTAATGACGCCATTATTATACAAAACGGCAATAAAGTTTTACACATATATTTTGTATACCCTATAGTTTATTTTCATCTCATTAAAATTTTCGAAACTTTTGCCATTGTTGCCACATTTACAAAAAAATAATTTTTTTTCATACTTTTTTGTGTCAACCTGTAAATTTTTGATTCAAAAATGGCGAGAGGTCATGTGCTGGCCACATCAGATTTTTTTTTAATTTTGGTCTATAGCTCTTCTAACACTCAAAGTAGTAAGAGGCCATAACGCGCATTTTTACAGTTGGTAGCATAATTCCCTAACATAGCAAACGTCAAACTTAAATTACTGTCAATTATAAATGTCAAATCATTGTTGACAACTACTACACAATTAAGAAACTACGTTACTATCAAAATCACGAAATATTATTAAGAAAATTTATTATTTCTATGTAACTAATTTTCTTTGACTAATAAAAATATCTAAATATTAATTTAAGACACCTGTAAGGTAATTTAGTAAAAACTATTCTGTCATCTTCAAAAAATTCACAGGTGCGATATTGGCCCACTTGATTATATCTATTATATCTCTCTTTTATTGATTGGACCTTGAAGAAGATCCTTTTTATTTTATTAGAGATGAAGATAACTGGACAGCCTTGACAAGGTGAAATAAAATAAGAAATGTGTGAAGATTACTGTGATTAGTTTATTACCAGTAGCGGTGCATATATTTAAAAAGTTTTGATTACGTAACTATAAGAATTGAGATAATTTTTTTTAATTGGGTGAAGAAATAGAGAAAAAAAATCTGATTTAAAATAAAAGTTAATTAATTGAAGGAGTTTTATCTTTTATTATATCAAAAGTAGAACAATAACCATCAAAAGATTTTTACTTTAATTTAATGACATTTTTTATTTGGTCATGCAATAAGATAAAGGCCATTAATAATATAAAATAAGAATATCTGATTTGTGGTAACCACCACAGATCAGTTAATACAGATGGTTCACAACAATAGCTGTATTTCTTTTGCACTTGGATCAGTTCAGTTCAGTTCTAGGTCACTTGCTTCACTGTTTTATTTGCAACTGAACTGAATCAAAAATGACCTGGGTCACCTCCCCCCTTACCGATGCTGCACCACCCGCTGAAATGGTTCAAAAGTGATCCGAAACAGATGGCGGGGTTTTTAAAATTATTTAATAACCTAAAAAAAGTGGACTTATCTAGAGCAAATTAAAAATCTAAATTTTAATAAAATGGAAGGCGACACTTCGTCTAGTGAGGAAGATAATATGATTTTAGTAAATATTTCGTAAGAAAAGACTTCCATATATACGGTGTAATGTTTAATGTTCAATTTTAGGAATACATTTTCTCCAAGATCGTCATCTGAGGAAGAAAATTATAGGAGTCGGTGGCCATTTCTTGATTATCTTTTTTTGGTGCTTTGATGCTAGTCGCAGTTGATAATTGACAGGAACGGAACGACAACGTCAACTGATTTGGTTAGGAGCGTTTTATTTGTACTTTTGCGTGGTCAGTTTTGACCCGTTCAAAAGTGATCCAAGTGAACTGACCCAAGTGCAAAAGAAATACACCTAATGTTAATTATGGAAAAAATTGTGGCCATCTGGAGCGTTGTACCGAAAGTACCAAGTTGTCACTTGTCATTAAATAACGGGAAATTTAAACTTACCGGACACGGTGGCCGAGTTGGTTAGGGCCTTTATACTTGGTCATTGTTCGGGTCGTGGGTTCGAGTCCCATGAATTTCAAGTGGAATTAAAGTCAGATAAGACTTTAGCAAGTGCAAAAAGGTATTTGTGTCATGCGCAGCTTCATTCACGCCGGTAACCAGGCCGGATGGGATCGGATATCTCGTGGAACTGATAGGGGTTGGTGGCACAATTACACACTTGCTAGTCGGTAGATCACCTGAATGACAAAGGCATAGTCCTGGGTTTAGGGTGATTGAGGACCGTGGTTCGGAGTCCACGATAAGCTGTAGGTCCCGTCCAGATTAGCCCTGGTAGCAGAAAAGAGACGTTAAAATTACAAGCAAGCAAATTTAAACTTATTATTGGCGCCAAATTTAAATAATATAAAGGGTAATTTATACCACTATCTCGAAAGAACATCACTACCCATGTCAACGCTGCTTTATCTAAAATGAATACACATAAATAAATAGTAACAATATACAAGGAAAGTCATGACGTCACAAATGTCATTTTTGCCAAAAAAAACGAGTCCAGACGACAAATTTAGCAGCTCCACCCATATTAACATAAAAACTAAATTCTTTTGCCGGAGAAAACAACATCCAAACAACAAAGACAACTAATAGGCAAAGCATCAACAAGAACGTTCTCAAATTCTTTGTTTGGACTCAGTTTTTTACAAGAATGACATTTGAGACGTCTATAGGGAAAAATCCTCAGAGTAAATATATATAGAGAGGGCATTCTATCCTTTTTTATTAAGCCAACATCTAGTTAACTTTTGTTGACATCGTCCTCTAGAGATTCCATAAGCGTACTTTCAAGCAGGATAATTTAAAATCCTACATTAAATAGTTTATTTTTTAAATATTTTTGTAAACATTTAAAACTATTTTAAGCGATTTTCTTGAGAGGTTGTTAACCATGAGAAAGAAATGTGAAAAATGTGGTGCTTTTCTCAAGCCATTAGATAATCAATCTTACACTTCACAAGTAATTATATATGAAAGTAGTTTTTGAATAATTTAAAATATAATACAAGTTGATAAGATTTGATAATTTTTTATTTTGCTTCCTTTCTATTTTATGTTATATACCGTTCACATTTTTTTTATGTTTTAATGTTAATATTTATCAGTATTACAGAAAATACAACTTTATCGAAATTATATAACTTCTCACGACATATTTAATTCAAATGTGATATATTAATAACATGTAAAATATCTAATTTTAATTTTCTATTTTTTTGCTAATATAAATAAAAAGTTAGAATTCTTCGCGTCGCCACTGTCTAAAACATCACGTCAATTTTTATTGTTGATTTCGTCCTCTGCATGAGATTTTTTTGCGCGTCTCACGTCCCTCGCCAACAAACTTTACCGAGAGAGAGGGCTAGATGTTGGCTTAAATTTTGTAAATGATATTAGATATACAGGGCATATCTAGTAGTTCCTTTATCTGAGGAAAAATCACGTACCGCAAAATGGCACTGCAAAATGACAAAATGTCGGATTGAGATGTGAACAATAAATATTCCGTTATTTGATCCCTTGTAAAAACATAGTTTTCATGAGGTCATATTTAGTCAGAAAGTCAATAAACATAAAATAGGAAAAAGAGTGTTCTAAGAGATTTCAGTTGATTTTAAATTTTTTACAATTGGATCAAAAAGTTTGTATTTGGAGTCTCTGAATCGCTGATGGATTTTTAAAAGTGGACATCAATTTCTTAAATTCTGGATTATTGTGGATAAACATGTTCGGCCAATTAAGTAAGGCGAAAAGGTTTTTAAGGCTGCATCATATGCGAAACTGACGGCTACAATAACAAGAAAGTTATCAAAAATGTATGCATGAAATCTTCTACAATTTTCATATTTCCATTTCTTAACTGCCTTAGGATTCAAAGGAAATTTATCTGGAGAAATAACAGAATTGCAGTATGCATAGCATTGTAGACCAAAGCACATTTTTCGTGATCTTATCTCTATATCAATTCTTAGCAATTTAATTTGGTATGATTTATTAACAACAATTCTTCACAAAATATCGTCCAAATATATCACTTTCGATGCATAACTGGCTTAAAATAACATAAACAGTTCACTTTTCACCCATATAAACAAACGCAATTAGTTTTATTGATCACACCTCGAGTCGTTCAAACGGTTAAGGATAGATGTCGCCCCCTCCCTGAATTTTCATAAATAGAATTACAAACATGATTTTAAAAAGTTTATTTTTATTCTTTAAAAGTTGATTGAAAATGGGAGCGAGCTTGTATTATATAAATGTAGCTCCTTTTTGGTATTCATAATAGATTAATTAGTAGTTAAATGTATACTCTCCATAATTAAAACTAACTTAGTTTGTTTATAGGATTCACCATCAGACAACCATAAATACACTAGAGTGTATTAAAAGTTGCCTACATTATAAAAAATAGATTATTAACTGATGCTGTATTACTGGTTGCATAAATAAACATTTTGAAATTTTAAATATTTTAATTATATAAGGATCTGTTTAGGGTATATATTGTGGATAGTAACGAATTTTTAATTTATATTTGAATTTAATTACCGTTACAATATTAACATGTAACTTATATTTATTTAAAAAACTAAAAACGGCTGCCAACATATGTTTTAATTTATCTCAGACGCACGTCTTATGTTTCTAGAGGTCATCAGCATTTAACCAGACAAAGAGAACAAAACTAAACCTGTCCTGTCAGTTTTAAAAATTTGTAAACAGTAAAGTGTGTCAATAGTGTGAAATGACTATCTAATTTTCTTGTTTTTGCCCGAAAAAACTGACAAATTTGAGTGATATCTAAAGGACAGATGTTTTTTAGACTTTTGCAATGTTAAAGTTGGTAAAATTCTTTAATTCAAAGTAACTTTCATTGAATTTTTCGATTAATTTTGTTCATGTGCCCCGTGGACGGTATAGCAAAGTTGTTGCAAGTTTAATTGTTCTTAAAGTGGGTGTTAAATGTATTTATTTATTAATGTATTCACATTGCACGCGAAAAATTACAATCGATAAGTGAAATTGTAGAAACAAATATGTTTAAAGAAATGCGTGAATGTTTGTTAAAGTTGTTGTGAAGTTACATACCACTAAGAAAAAAATGTTTGTAAGTATCTAGTAGTTATTAATTAATAAAAAAATAACTTTTAAGTATATTTAAAGTTTAAATACGAATTCTATTTTTACGTTTATAATGTTGTCAACCTTTAGTATTTAATTTTAGATAATCTAAAAATAAAGTTCTCTTCCTTTAAGCCTTTACGTAGTAGATATCTAGACGTTTTGTATACTTAGATGTTAATTTTAAGTCAATAAGGGTTAGGGCATGGGCGCCGTTAATTTAGAATCAAAAAGGGTAAACATTAAAATAAGAAAAAAAATAACTTACAACCTCGTAATGGGCTTCAGTCATCAATTGAGATAAAATGTAAGGATATAATATCCGATAAAATAAACACTTGGGTGAAAAAAATATTTTTTTAGTTCCAAAAATAAGGAAAGCAGATAAAAAATATTGAAAATTGAAAAAGTTGGTCAAAATGGTATTAAGTAATACTGAATTAGGGATAATCAAGGACGTAGATATGGGGAGGGTAAAGAGGGTAATTACCCCCTCTTGGATATCAAAAAATAGCACGAAAAAAATAAAATATATGGAATGTAGAAACTTATATTTATTTAAAAGTTTGATTACCCCCCCCCCCTAGGAAAAAATTACCACCGCCCCCAGGAATAAAGGTAATCTACACCAATGTATACAGCGTGTTTCGCAAAAGGGTTTCATCGCGAGGGTTAGAAGAAAATAATCAATCAGATAATCACTCTCGCAACTGAAAGTTTTTATACAATTATAGAATCACTTTTGGAATAGATCTGGAAAATTCACGGAAAATTCCAGAAAATCAAGGAAATAAACACCGAAAAGTGTTTTTCCCCAGAAAATCAGAGAAAAATGATACAGAAAAGCCCACAGTTTCCAATGGGGAAGTTTTTTCCTAAAACTCTTCCAATGAAAACGAAAGTATGGAAAAAACACAAAAAGTCCAAATTTTTACAAAAATAAATAAATTTTTTCACGAAAGTTACTTAGGAGAAAACTCTAAAAAGACCTAGAAAAAATAACACATAAATTGGGATAAAAGAATGAATACATTTTTCCACTGTTCAATTTGAATAAAAAGAAGCAAGAATGCATTTCCGCAGTTAAATTTCTGAAACTGAAATTTTCTTTCGATTCAAAATATAATATTGAATTACTCATTCTCAAGGTTATATTTGACATTTATAGGACACCAAATATTCAGCTGGTCAAAGGCCAAAACTGAACCAAAAAAAAAACGTTTTTTTGAGAATTGTAGAGTTCTGGATCCAATTTCTGAGACTTCAAAATTTTCCTTTAGGTTCAAAATATTGAATTACTCATTCTCGGTTATATTTTAATTAGATTTGACATTTATAGGTCACCAAATACTCAGTTGGTCAAAAGGCCAAAGCTGAACCAAAAAAAAACTGTTTTTTGAAAATGTTAGATTTCCGGATCTAATTTCTGAGACTTCGAAATTTTCTTTTCGATTCAAAATATAATATTGAATTACTCATTCACAAGGCTATATGTTCATTAGATTTGACGTTTATAGCTCACCAAATGTCCAGCTGATCAAAGGCCAAAGCTGAACCAAAAAAAAACAGTTTTTTGACAATTGTAGATTTTTGGATTCAATTTCTGAGATTTCGAAATTTTCTTTTAGGTTCGAAATATTGAATTACTCATTCTCAAGGTTATATTTTCATTAGATTTGACATTTATAGGTCACCAAATATTCACCTGGTCAAAGGCCAAAACTGAACCAAAAAAACGGGTTTTTTTTTCAGAACGGTAGATTTCTGGATGTTATTTCAAATACTTTGAAATTTTCTTTTTGGTTCAAAATATTATATTGAATTACCCATTCTCAAAGTTATATTTTCATTAGGTTTGGCATTTATAGGTCACCAAATATTCACCTGGTCCAAAGGCCAAAGCTGAATAAAAAAAAATTGTTTTTTTTTGAGAATCTTAGATTTCTGGATGCACTTTCTGAGACTTGGATATATTCTTTTAGGTTCAAAATATTGAATTACTCATTCTCAAGGTTATATTCTCATTAGATTTGACATTTATAGGTCACCAAATGTCCAACTGATGAAAGGCCAAATCTGAACAAAAAAAAAAAGGTTTTTTGAAAATGTTAAATTTTCGGGTCTAATTTCTGAGACTTCGAAATTTTCTTTTCGATTCAAAAAATAATATTGAATTACTCATTCTAAAGGCTATATTTTCATTAGATTTGACGTTTATAGGTCACCAAATGTCCAGCTGATCAAAGGCCAAAGATGAACCAAAAAAACAGTTTTTTTTGAGAATTGTAGAGTTCTGGATCCAATTTCTGAGACTTCAAAATTTTCCTTTAGGTTCAAAATATTGAATTACTCATTCTCGGTTATATTTTAATTAGATTTGACATTTATAGGTCACCAAATACTCAGTTGGTCAAAAGGCCAAAGCTGAACCAAAAAAAAACTGTTTTTTGAAAATGTTAGATTTCCGGATCTAATTTCTGAGACTTCGAAATTTTCTTTTCGATTCAAAATATAATATTGAATTACTCATTCACAAGGCTATATGTTCATTAGATTTGACGTTTATAGCTCACCAAATGTCCAGCTGATCAAAGGCCAAAGCTGAACCAAAAAAAAACAGTTTTTTGACAATTGTAGATTTTTGGATTCAATTTCTGAGATTTCGAAATTTTCTTTTAGGTTCGAAATATTGAATTACTCATTCTCAAGGTTATATTTTCATTAGATTTGACATTTATAGGTCACCAAATATTCACCTGGTCAAAGGCCAAAACTGAACCAAAAAAACGGGTTTTTTTTTCAGAACGGTAGATTTCTGGATGTTATTTCAAATACTTTGAAATTTTCTTTTTGGTTCAAAATATTATATTGAATTACCCATTCTCAAAGTTATATTTTCATTAGGTTTGGCATTTATAGGTCACCAAATATTCACCTGGTCCAAAGGCCAAAGCTGAATAAAAAAAAATTGTTTTTTTTTGAGAATCTTAGATTTCTGGATGCACTTTCTGAGACTTGGATATATTCTTTTAGGTTCAAAATATTGAATTACTCATTCTCAAGGTTATATTCTCATTAGATTTGACATTTATAGGTCACCAAATGTCCAACTGATGAAAGGCCAAATCTGAACAAAAAAAAAAAGGTTTTTTGAAAATGTTAAATTTTCGGGTCTAATTTCTGAGACTTCGAAATTTTCTTTTCGATTCAAAAAATAATATTGAATTACTCATTCTAAAGGCTATATTTTCATTAGATTTGACGTTTATAGGTCACCAAATGTCCAGCTGATCAAAGGCCAAAGATGAACCAAAAAAACAGTTTTTTTTGAGAATTGTAGATTTTTGGATCCAATTTCTGAGACTTCGAAATTTTCTTTTTGGTTCAAAATATTGAATTACTCATCTCAAGGTTATATTTTCATTAGATTTGACATTTATAGGTCACCAAATACTCAGCTGGTCAAAAGGCCAAAGCTGAACCAAAAAAAAACGGTTTTTTGAGAAATGTTAGATTTCCGGATCTAATTTCTGAGACTTCGAAATTTTCTTTTCGATTCAAAATATAATATTGAATTACTCATTCTTAAGGCTATATTTTCATTAGATTTGACGTTTATAGGTCACCAAATGTCCAGCTGATCAAAGGCTAAAGCTGAACCAAAAAAAAACGGTTTTTTTGGAATGGTAGATTTCTGGATCCAATTTCTAAGACTTTGAAATTTTCTTTTCGGTTCCAAATATTATATTGAATTACTGATTCTCAAGGTTATATTTTCATTAGATTTGATATTTATAGGTCACTAAATACTCAGCTGGTCAGGCCAAAGCTGAATAAAAAACCGTTTTTTTTGAGAATCGTAGATTTCTGGATCCCATATCTGATACTTTGAAATTTTCTTTTCGATTCAAAATATTATATTGAATTACTCATTCTCAAGGTTATATTTTCACGAGATTTGACATTTATAGGTTACCAAATGTCCAACTGATGAAAGGCCAAATCTGAACAAAAAAAAAACGGTTTCTTTGAGAATGTTAGATTTCCGGACCTAATTTCTGTGACTCAGAAATTTTCATTTCGGTTCAAAATATTATATTCGCTTGGTCATTCTCAAGGTTATATTTTCATCAGTTTTGTCATTTTATAGGTCACTAAATATTCAGTTGGTCATAGGCCAATGTTGAACTACAAAAAAACGGTTTTTCCTTTTTTGAGAATGGGTGATCTCTGGAGACCAGTTTCTTTTTTTGTGCCAAACACCATAAATAATTCTGGATTCGATCTTATAAACATTTAATAATTTGAATCGCTTTTTGTAACGAAAAAATGACGACTAAAGACAACTTTTTAAATGGTTCCGGTACATAACAGAAAAACTTGTAAGGAAGTAGAGCGAATAGGAAACAAGTGAAATCAAATCCTCTTCTCTCTTCTATACATTAAAAATACTTTGGATTTAACTAACTGTGAACAGAACAATGACAACATTTAAAATGTACATGAAAAATTTCGTCCTTTTTTTTATTGCGTGACCTATAAACGAAAACCCATTAACAAATTGTATAAAAAGTTAAACAACCAATTTTAATATTATTTTAATATCGCTCTTTTTAGTAAATAAACAAACCTATATCCTATCTGTTGTCATATTTTGGCTCATTCTTTCACGAACGATGCTCTTTTGGATGACGCAGAAATTTTTTTTTATCAAATACCCATCAGAAAAATTATGTTACCCATAATGCACATATATAAAGGGGTTCAATTCATTTTAAATATAGGCACACATTGCCTAGCATTTAATTCATTTCATAGCGCGCGCAATTTTTACGGTCTCATTGGCTGACCTGCCAACCATAACCCAGTCCATCACGAACGCATGCGTTTGTCTAGGTTCGGCGGTGCCACGTCTTCCAATTTTTCTAGAAAACTCAGATAATTTTAACATAGTTCCTTTATATCACATTGACTAAAAATAATTTTGAAAAAGTACCATAGAAACGATCTAAAGAATTAAATAGAGAATCGATTGGTGAAGACCGCAGCTTCCTATCTTCAATATTAACGGAGCGCCCGTAACGAAAAATAGAGATGTTACTATTTGTATAGGGAAAAATAAAGTGATATAGGGAAAACAAATCAAAATAGGGACAAATACGGAAAAATGGAGAAAAATAAAGATAAATATGGAATAATAAAAGGAAGCAGGGAAAAATTAATGAAAAACAGTGAAAAATATTAAAAAATGCGCAAAAAGAGTGAAAAATAAAGAAAGAATAGTGAAAATAGGGAACAAATAAATAGTCGGCGAAAACGAGGGGAAAGTAAGTAAAATAGGAAAATATAATGAACAATAGGAGAAACTTAGGGCAAATAGGAAAAAATAGTGAGAAATGTCGAAAAATAGAGGAAAATAAAATAAAACACTAAAAAATTCGAAACACTAGAAAAAAATAATGAAAAACAGTGAAAAATAGGGAAAAATAGGAGAAATAGAGAAAATAGACACAAATAGGGAAATATAGGGAAAAATATGGCAAAATTTTGAAATACAGGAAGAAATGGAGAAAATAGTTAAAAATATATACAAATAGGAACAAATATGGAAAAATAGAAAAAAATAGAGATAAGGAAAATGGACAAATATAGGAAAAATAGGAACAAATAGCGAATATTAAAAAAAATTGGAAAAATTAGGGAAAAATATTGACAAATAGGAAAAAATATGCAAAAATAGGAAAAATAAAAAGAATTGGTAAAAAAAAGGAAAGAAGGAAAAATAAAAATATAGGGGAAAATAGGAAAAAATAGTGAGAAACAGCAAAAATAGAGAAAAATAGAGGAAAATAAAGTAAAACAGTAAAAAATTTGAGCCACTACGAAAAAATAATGAAAAATAGTAAAAAATGGGAAAAAATTGGACAAATAGAGAAACTAGGCATAAATAGAGAAACATGGGAAAATACAGAGAAAAATATGGCAAATTTGGGAAATTTAGGAAGAAATAGAGAAAATAGTGATAAATATGGCAAAATTGGGAAATTTAGGAAGAAATTGAGAAAATAGTGGAAAACATATACAAATAGGGACAAATATAGAAAAATAGTAAAAAAGTAGATAAAAGGAAAATGGGAAAATATAAGAAAAATAGGGACAAATAGGGAATAATAAAAATAAATTGTGAAAAATTAGGAAAAAATAGGGACAAATAGCACAAAATATTGAAAAATAGGCAAAAAAAAGAAATAGTAAAAAAAGGAAAAAATGAAAAATAAAAAAACGTGGAAAATAGGGAGAATTTTGGAACAATAGAGGAAAATATGGAAAAATAGAGGATAATAAAATAAAATCGTAAAAAATTTGAAACACTAGAAAATAATATGAAAAATACTCATAAATAGGAAAAAATAGGAGAAATAGTGAAAATACTCAAAAATAGAGAAACATGGGAAAACATGGCAAAATTGGGAAATACAGGAAGAAATAGAGAAAATAGTGAAAATAGGGACATATATGGAAAAATAGAGAAAGTAAAAGAAAAATGGGAAATATAGGAAAAATAGAGACAAATAGGGAAAAAAAATAGGGAAAAGTAGGAAAAATTAGTGAAAAATAATGACAAATTGGAAAAAATGGAGAGAAATAGGAAAAATAAAAAGAAATAGTAAAAAAAGGAAAACAGTTTGGAGTTGGAAAAATTACGTAAGGAACTTCGTTTCTGATGGGGGCTTCCCCGACCGGACAAACTGTTGTTATTTCTGATTTTTGTTTGAAAACCTAAATATTTTAGTATTTTATTTTAAGAAAAAAAATTGTTATTTTTCGTAATAAATTTCATGTAATTTTCTTATAAAATTTTACATTTTTTATGACATTTTTTTCACAAATTTTGACATTTTGGCCCAATTTGATGTCATTTTCTCATCATGACATTTTCTTACCAAATTTATGACATTTTTCTACCAGATTTTATGACTTTTAAATTTTTTACCAGATTTTATGGCATTTTTTTAACAAATTTTATGGCATTTTGTCCCAATTTTATGACATTTTCTAATCAATTTTTATGATATTTTCTTACCAAATTTATGACATTTTTCTACCAGATTTTATGAGATTTTCTTAATAAATTTTATGACATTTTCTTACTAAATTTTATATTTTTTACCAGATATTATGACATTTTTTTAACAAATTTATGACATTTTCTACGAGATTTTGAAATTTTCTTAGTAAATTTTATGACATTTTATTACAAAATTTTAAATTTTTTACTAGATTTTATGACATTTTTTTTTAACAAATTTTATGGCATTTTGACCCAATTTTATGACATTTTCTCATCAATTTTTATGATATTTTCTTACCAAATTTATGACATTTTTCTACCAGATTTTATGACATTTTCTTAATAAATTTTATGACACTTTCTTACAAAGTTTTACATTTTTCTACCAGATTTTATGAGATTTTCTTAATAAATTTTATGACATTTTCTTACTAAGTATTATATTTTTACCAGATTTTATGACATTTTTTTAACAAATTTATGACATTTTCTACGAGATTTTGAAATGTTCTTAGTAAATTTTATTACAAAATTTTAAATTTTTTACCAGATTTTATGACATTTTTTTAACAAATTTTATGGCATTTTGACCCAATTTTATGACATTTTCTCATCAATTTTTATGATATTTTCTTAAAAAATTTATGACATTTTTCTACCAAATTTTATGACATTTTCTTAATAAATTTTATGACATTTTACAAAAATTTTATTTTTTACCGGATTTTATCACATTTTTTAAAACAAATTATGGCTCTTGACCCAATTTTAAAACATTTTCTCAACAATTTTTATGATATTTTCTTACCAAACTCATGACATTTTCTTACCAAATTTATGACATTTTCCTACCAGATTTCATGACATTTTCTTAATAAATTTTATGACATTTTCTTACAAAATTTTACATTTTTTACCAGGTTTTATGATATTTTTCTACAAGATTTTGAAATTTTCTTATAAAATTTTATGACATTTTCTTACAAAATTTGAATTTTTTACCCAATTTTATGAGATTTTTTTTACAAATTTTATGCATTTTAACCCAATTTGAAGTCATTTTCTGATCAATTTTTATAATATTTTCTTACCAAATTTATGACATTTTTCTACCAGATTTTATGACATTTTCTTAATACATTTTCTTAATACATTTTATGACATTTTCTTACAAAATTTGAATTTTTTACCCGATTTTATGACATATTTTTTACAAATTTTATACGTTTTGACCCAATTTGAAGTCATTTTCTGATTAATTTTTATGATATTTTCTTACCAAATTTATGACATTTTTCTACCAGATTTTATGACATTTTCTTAATAAATTTTATGACACTTTCTTACAAAGTTTTACATTTTTCTACCAGATTTTATGAGATTTTCTTAATAAATTTTATGACATTTTCTTACTAAGTTTTATATTTTTACCAGATTTTATGACATTTTTTTAACAAATTTATGACATTTTCTACGAGATTTTGAAATGTTCTTGGTAAATTTTATTACAAAATTTTAAATTTTTTACCAGATTTTATGACATTTTTTTAACAAATTTTATACATTTTAACCCAGTTTGAAGTAAGTCATTTTCTGATCAATTTTTATAATATTTTCTTACCAAATTTATGACATTTTTCTACCAGATTTTGACATTTTCTTAGAATATTTTATGACCTTTTCTTACAAAATTTTACATTTTTGCCAGATTTTATGCCATTTTTTTTTAACAAATGTATGACATTTTTCTCCCAGATTTTGATATTTTCTTGGAAAATTGTATGACATTTTCTTAGAAAATTTTGACATTTTCTTACAAAATTTTACATATTTTAAAAGATTTTATGACATTTTTTTCACAAATTTTATACATTTTGAACCAATTTGATGTTCTCATCAATTTTTATGATATTTTCTAACCAAATTTAACACATTTTTCTACCAGATTTTATGACATTTTCTAATAAATTTTATGACATTTTCTTACAAAATTTTATTTTTTACCAGATTTTATCACATTTTTATAACAAATTTTATGGCATTTTGACCCAATTTTATGACATTTTCTCATCAGTTTTTATGATATTTTCTTACAAAATTTATGCCATTTTGCAACCAAATGTTATAACATTTTCTTTATAAATTTTATGACATTTTCTTGCAAAATTTTATATTTTTTACCAGATTTTATGACATTTTCTTAGAAATTTTATGACATTTGTAAATAAATATTTTTTAAGTAACGCCAATACATATTTAAAATTTTATTTTTATTTAGACTGCAATTTATGTATTTTATGTACATGGCCAGCGGCCCAAAACTTAAGACTGCAATTTGGTATTTCTACAAATTTGGACTGCAGTTTACCGGAACCGTTTAAATGCATCTGTTAGGGAATACCGTTTTGAAATTTGGCAACAACGCGGCTCACGTTGCAGCTGCTCGTGTATGGATGGCTACTACTAGGCAAACTAGTAAATAATACAACCGGCGCGCATGCATCCATCGTTTGTTTTTGTTTTGGTTATGGTGCCCAATTTTTCTAACGATAAATTTTAAAAAACGATAGTGATTGAATGTGAGGTACTTTAAAATTCCGAAACATCGATTATCGCTGTAATTTTTTCTTGTGTTAGTGCGCTAAAGAAAGGGTTGACATTTTGTGAGGGGTGCTGGATTTTTTTTGCCGCAGGGAGTTTAGGTTGATCCTTTGTTTGGTGTGTTGAAGAAGGTCGAATTTTTGGGTATTTTAACCATCTTCAGTTTAGTAGGTACATAATTATTATTTTTATTTATTTGTGTTTGTAAACAAACTTACTGTATTATTATTGTGATTATATTACGTCATAACGTACATTAATGATCTATTATTTCCGACAATGCAGAGCCGGTCTAAGGGTAGACCATTGTCAGAGGACCGCCAAAATGCTCTTTTTATATTTTTTTACAACACACTCTATTTTTCGATATTCAAAAATATTTTTTATTGTTATTCAAAAGGTTTTTTTAATTTTGAAAAATTCTCAGCACTTGGTGGTTCTAAAAGTACCTGATGACGGTTTTTTTTTGCTATTTAAAATTAAATTTTGTTAGTAGTGTTACAGACAGTCATAGTATAATTATTATTTTAATGATGGTATATGTAGCAAAAAAATGCGTACAAAAATAATTAACAAGTGGCACTTATGTAGACAATAACAAAAACAAACGAGGTTCATAAAATAATATAGAAAATAACTGCAAAAAATAAAAAATTAGTCCAACAAAATATTAGTTAAGCAATTTATTTTTTAATAATAATAATAAATGGTAAATATTTGACTCGTTTAGTAGCCAGATAAATAAGTAATAATCATTTGATTACAATTGTCAGGGAAGTACCTACGACACGCGACAGAAGTAGCAACTTCTCAAAATTTTACTGTACTGGTTAAATTTTCATTTTGAATATTTTTTTTAAATATCCTACTCTTGTTTCAGTCAAAAATAATTATTTTTCTAGACAGTGCAACCCGGGGAATAACTGGCATTAATCTAAGCACTGACCATATGTGGGACTTGTGAACATTCTAACGATTAGAAACGAATGATTTTTTGTTAAAAGTCATTTTTTTTTAAATTTTTTGATAGTAAAGTTTTCCCCGCCAATTTCTTCGATTTAAAAAATCGTGTAGTACTGAAGTTGTGCTACGTACGTTTGTGCTATATTGTGACGATTTCCTTTTTTAACGTTAAATTGAAAAATATTTTAAAAAATATTAAGAAAATTTTTTTCGGAAAAACTATTGATTATGCTGAATATAATTCGAGTAAATTTCATCTTTTTTGGGTTAAAAAAAACCACAATCATTGAAAGTCCTTAAAAAAATTAAAATATCCCTTTCTTAAACAATATTCTTAAGTGAGCCATTAAAAGTTCTTCGAAGCCTTTGCAAAATCGTTAAAAAATCCTTAAATCCTTGAAAACTTTAAAACAACCTCATAAAACACATGGGAAATCCTTGAAAATCAGTGATAACTAAAAAAATTCTTTAAACATTCTTTTAAAATTTTTAATAAACCTTTAAAAAGACACTAAGAAATCCTTAAATAATCCTTATAAAATCCTCAGACAATCTTAAAAATCATTACTTCCTCAGTAGACTACATTTGAGAAAATGAATAACCTTTTGGATTTATTAAAAAAATATTGAAAAATTCAATATCCTTAACAAATCCTTTGGAAAAATTCTTGTTTCTTTGAAACATATCTGAAAAATCCTTTTAAAAGATTCGCGATATGTTTGAAAAATAATAAAAAAATTCATTAAATTTTTTTGTAAATCCTTAAAAATTCCTTTTAAACAATATAAAAAACTCTAAACAGTATCCTTGAACAACCTTTAAAAGTCCTTAGACAATTCCTGATAAATCATTGTAAAATATTTGAAAGAATCATTTGAAAAATCATTCAGAAAAAATTTCTTTTAATTAATGTCTTTTTAAAATTATTAAAAAATCCTGAAAAAATCTTTTAGAAATTATTGAGTACTCCTTGAACAGTTTTAAAAAAATTCTTAAAAACACTTGAAAAATGATTAAAAAATTGTTTACAATCTTCAAAGATTAAAAGTAATAAAAAATCCTTAAATAAAATCCTCAAAAATTTTTGAATCATTCCTTAAAAATCCTTATAAAATTATTGAAATATCCCTGAAAAATTCTTAAAAAAAACATTCGTTGAAAATTCCTTGAAAAATACAAGATAAATCCTTATTTTTTTAAAAATCATTGATAATTTCTTTATAAAAATACCTTAATAATCTCTTAGAAAAATATTTGAAACATCCTTAAAAAATACTTGAAAAATACTTCAAAGTCATGTTACAATCGTTAAAAAAATCTTGAAACTTTAATTTTAAGCTTCTTAAGAACTCTTTAAAACATAACTAAGACATTCTTGAATACTCCGCACAAAAGTCAATAAACTATTGTTCATAAAAAATTGTGGAAAAAACTTAATAAATCCTTAAAAAATCATTGAAAGATCCTTAAAAAACCATTAAATAATTCTTAAAAGATCCTTGAAAAACCATTAAGGAATCCATAAAAAATCCTTGAAAAATCCTATCAACAAGATAAATCCTTATTTTTTTAAAAATCATTGATAATTTCTTTATAAAAATACCTTAATAATCTCTTAGAAAAATATTTGAAACATCCTTAAAAAATACTTGAAAAATACTTCAAAGTCATGTTACAATCGTTAAAAAAATCTTGAAACTTTAATTTTAAGCTTCTTAAGAACTCTTTAAAACATAACTAAGACATTCTTGAATACTCCGCACAAAAGTCAATAAACTATTGTTCATAAAAAATTGTGGAAAAAACTTAATAAATCCTTAAAAAATCATTGAAAGATCCTTAAAAAACCATTAAATAATTCTTAAAAGATCCTTGAAAAACCATTAAGGAATCCATAAAAAATCCTTGAAAAATCCTATCAAACAAAAAAATCCATAACAGTTTTTTTGAACAATTTTTGAAATTTGAATTCCTGAAAAATCCTTATTAATTACTCTACTAAATCCTTGGAAATTCCTGAAAAATTCTTGCAAAATACTTATACTAACTCATTAAAAATTTCTTGAAAAGTTCTTGAAATATTTTTTGTTGAAAGAGAACAGAAATCCTTAAAAAATCATTGAAAAATCATTAGAAAGACATTAAATAATCCTTAAAAAAATCTCTAAAAACCATTAAAGAATCCATAAAAAATCCTTTCAAACAACAAAAATTTATAAACAGTTTTTTGAACAATTTTTGAAAATTCCTTGAGAATTCCTGAAAAATCCTTGTTAAATATTTATACTAAATCATTATAAACGTTCTTAAAAAGTTCTTAAAATATTCTTTGAGGCAAAAAACCTAAGAAATCCTTAAAAAATCATTGAAAATCTTTAATAATCCAATAAAGAATCCTTAAAAAATTCTTGAAAAACCATTAAAGAATCCATAACAAATCCATGAAAAATCGTTTCAAACAAAAAAATCCGTAAACAGTCTTTTTGATCAATTTTTGAAAAGTCTTTGAGAATTCCTGAAAAATCCTTGTGAAATACTTGTACTAAATCATTAAAAAATTATTGAAAATTCCTTGAAAAACCATTAAAGAATCCATAAAAAATTCTTGAAAAATCTTTTCAAACAAAAAAAATCCGTAAACAGTCTTTGAGCAGTTTTTGAAAAGTCCTTAAAAATGCTTGTGAAATACTTATACTAAATCATTAAAAAAATTCTTGAAAAGTCCTTGAAATATTCTTTATGAAAAACAACTTAAGAAATCCTTAAAAAAATCCTTAAAAACCCATTAAAGAATCCATAAAAAATCCTTTCAAACAAGAAAAATCCATAAACAGTCTTTTTGAACAATTTTTGAAAAGTCCTTGAGAATTTCTTGAAAAGTCCTTGAAATATTCTTTGTATGAAAAAAACTTAAGAAATCCTGAAAAAATTCTTAAAAAATCCTTGAAACTCCATTAAGAAATCCTTAAAAAATTCTTGAAAACCCATTAAAGAATCCATAAAAAATACTTGAAAAATCATTTCAAACAACAAAAATCCATAACAGTTTTTTTGAAAAGTCCTTGAGAATTCCTGAAAAATCATTGTGAAATACTTATACTCAATCATTGAAATATTCTTTGTGGAAAAAATTTTAAGAAATCCTTAAAAAAAATCATTGAAAAATTGTTGAAACCCCATTAAAGAATCCTTTAAAAATCTTTGAAAAACTATTAAAGAATCCTTGAAAAACCATTAAAGAATCTTGAAAAAATCCTTGTAAAACCATTATATAATCCATAGAAAATTATTGAAAAATCCTTTCAAACAAAAAAAAATCCGTAAACAGTCTTTTTGAGTCATTTTTGAAAATTCCTGAAAAATCCTTGTGTAATACTTACTTATACTAAATCATTAAAAAATTTCATGAAAAGTCCTTGAAATATTCTTTGTGGAAAAAAACTTAAGTAATCCTTAGATAATTATTGAAAAATCCTTAAAAAATCCATAAAAAATACTTGAAAAATCCTTTCAAACAAGAAAAATCCATAAACGGTCTTTTTAAACAATTTTTGAAAAGTCCTTAAGAATTACTGAAAAATCCTTGTGAAATACTTATACTAAATCATTAAAAAAATTCTTGAAAAGTCCTTGAAATATTCTTTGTTGAAATAAACTTAAGAAATCCTTAAATAATTTTTGAAAAATCCTTGAAACTCCATTAAAGAATCCTTAAAAAATTCTTAAAAAACCATAAAAAATACTTAAAAAATCCTTTTAAACAATAAAAATCATTAAAAAAATTCTTGAAATATTCTTTAAAATTTCTTGAAAAGTCCTGTATATTCTTGCATTGAAGACATCATTTTTATAATGTTTGTTCCTCAAGAAATATTATTATTATTTACACCCTGTATTTACTTAAAGCAATAACTGCAGTTCACGAACTGTACATTAGCCAACATGCGATGTTAATTATAATTAACCATTACTAATTATCCAGTGTTGTTATTCACTTGTTATCTAACGATGTTATTTACTTATTTTTGTAGGGAATAACCGTTCCGGGAACATTATATAAATAAATAACGATGGGATCATCTTCCTTATTGTATATTGTACACATCATGTATAACATATGTTTCTTATTAATTAAGTCATAACAAAATATACAGGGTGGAAAATTATAAATTTCTTAAGTACTTAAATGTACAGTACAGGCTAATTTTTATTTATTATTTAATTATTTAAACCAGATCTTTAGTTTATTTATTTCTTTAATTATAACAAAATTCTTAATTTATATCTACAGTATAATTATTTTTACGCGACCACAATACTTTCTCTTTAGTAGACTAAATAAAATAATTTAATTTAAGTAGAATCTCACGGTTAACCAAAGCCTGTGTGGTATGAGGTGAAATAATAATCGAGAAGGAAGAAAATAAAGATTATGACACGCAAGAGAACTTTTCTTACACGAATCATAAATAAAAAGAAAAGGAATGCATTTAAGAGGAACTGAGACAGCCAGAGAGTATTATGTTATTACCGGTGTGTGTGCAACAGGTGCATAAAAAATAAAATCTGTTATCCGATATCCGTGATATCTTAGCTTTAGACTCTCGGTACATTGAAGGTCAGCTATATATTTTTTTTAATTACGTCATGATGGAAAGGAATCCGAGATTTTATCAAATATTGTATTTTTTGAAAAATATTTTGTTTCAAAATAATATTTGATTGTAATCGTTTTATCGCTGAAACAGTTTAGAAGAGACGTGTGAATGAGTATTTAAAAAAAATATACAAAAAACACAAAGAAGACGATGTCAATGAAGCGTCTTTTCACATATTCGAGTCAACTAAAAAGACAAAAAAAATGTTTTCTTTGCAACGAAAGAAAAGTTACACTGACAGAGAAAAAAATAGTTTAGAAAGAAGTGCGTAGAAATGAAAAGAAAACAGGATAGAAAAAACACACATGATAGCATTAAAATTGATGTTACCGTTTCTCGATGGCCACCAAAAACTAATCAGTTCTAAGTTAAAACCAAAACAAATTTTTGGTGAAAATTTCCTTAAAATTGATTCAGTATTAAAAAAATTTGGCTGCATAGACACATTTATACATATTTATTTTCTAGAGCAAATTCCTGGTGCCAACTTATGCCCAGTGGCGCGAAATTCAGGGCTGGAAAAAGGATCCTTGACCTCTACCACACGCCTCTGGAAAAATCTGGAAATTATCTATTCACGTTAAAACAAGTAGTTTTCCAGACTGATAATCCTTTTAAAGTTTCATTACAATCGAACGTACCGTTTGAAATTGATTAATCATAAACTATTTTGTTTTTTAAACTTTAACACCTTGTATTTTTGAAAGGATATAAGTTCCTAACCTAACCTCAATGGGCATACTTTGGCGGAAGGAATTTCCCTAGAGTGTTGGCAGTTAAATTAGGGACATTCTGTATATAATATCCAAATATGGGTTTTTTTATACGCAGGGGAACTAACATATCAAAATCTCGAGATCGGGTTTTTACCCGAAAACAATACTTTCCCTTTATATAAAATATTGATATGCTTCATTATTAAAATTTTACTTTTTGTGTCCTTGTAAATGTTTAATTTTTTAAATAAAATGTTTTGATTTGATACTTTTTTTGAATTTATTGTATAAATATTATTCTATAATAATGTGCCTAATTGTCCATTATTAGTATTATTACACATAAGTTTTAAAATCAAATAGAAATATTTTTGCAGTTTTAAAAATCTAAATTTTTAAGTTAAAGACAAATTTTGGGTTAATTTTTTCAATTTAAAAAATAAAAATGAAAAAATCCAAATTTTTAAGTTTAAACTTAAATAGCAACATTTTTGTAGTTTTAAAAATCAAAGTTTTGAAGTTTAAAATCAATTTTTGGGTTAATTTTTGTAATTAAAAAAAAAACCCAAAATGCAGGAAATCCAAATTTTCAAGTTTAAAGTCAAATGGCAACATTTTTACACTTTCAAAAATAAAAATTTTTAAGTTTAAAGTCAAATTTTGGTTTAATTTTTTCAATTTTAATGATAAAAAATGCAAGAAGTCCAAATTTTGAAGTTTAAAGTCAAATAGCGACATCTTTGCACATTTAAAAATTTTAATTTTGAAGTTTCAAGTCAAATTTTGGGTTATTTTTTTCAATTTTAACGGAACATGCAAAAAACCAAATTTTGAAGTTTAAAGTCAAATAGCAAAATTTTTGCAGTTTTAAAAACCAAAATTTTGAAGTTTATAGCCAAATAGCAACATTTTTGTAGTTTTAAAAATCAAGATTTTGAAGTTTAAAATCAAATTTTGGGTTAATTTTTGCAATTTAAAGAAAAAAATGTAGGAAATCCATATTTTTAAGTTTTAAGTCAAATTTTGGGTTAATTTTTTCAGTTTTAACGATCAAAAATGCAGTAAATCCAGATTTTGAAGTTTAAGGTCAAATAGTGACATCATTACACTTTAAAAAATTTTAATTTTGAAGTTTAAAGTCAAATTTTGGGTTACTTTTTTAAATTTTGAAGATCAAAAATTGAAAAATTAAAAAGTTGAAGTTTAAAATCAAATTCTGGATTAATTTTTGTAATTTAAAAAAACAAAAAATGCAGGAAATCCAAATTTCAAAGTTTAATTTAAAATCAAATTTTGGTTTAGTTTTTTCAATTTTAAAGATCAAAAAATGCAAGAAATCAAAATTTTGAGGTTTAAAATCAAGTAGCAACATTTTTGCAGTTTGAAAAATAGAAGTTTTAAACTTTAAAGTCAAATTTTAGTATAATTTTTTCAATTTAAAAAAACAAAATTGCCCAAATTTTGATGTTTAAAGTCAAATAGTAACATTTTTGTAGTTTTAAAAATACAAATTTTGAAGTTTAAAATCAAATTCTGGATACATTTTTGCAATTTAAAAAAACAAAAATGCAGGAAATCCAAATTTGGAAGTTTCAAGTCAAATTTTGGGTGAATTTTTTCATTTTTAAAGATCAAAAATGCATTAAATCCAAATTTTGAAGTTTAAGGTCAAATAGCAACATCTTTGCACTTTAAAAAATTTAAATTTTGAAGTTTAAAGTAAAATTTTAGATTAATTTTTGCATTTTAAAAAACAAAAGTGCAGGAAATCCTAATTTTGAAGTTAAAAGTCAAATTTTTGATTAAGTTTTGCAATTTAAAGAAGCAAAAATGTAGGAAATCCAAATTTTAAAGTTTCAAGTCAAATTTTGGGTTATTTTTTTCAGTTTTAAAGATCAAAAATGCATTAAATCCAAATTTTGAAGTTAAAGGTCAAATAGCAACATCTTTGCACTTTAAAAAATTTAAATTTTGAAGTTTAAAGTCAAATTTTAGATAAATTTTTGCATTTTAAAAAACAAAAATGCAGGAAATCCAAATTTTGAAGTTTTAAGTCAAATTTTGGGTTAATTTTTTCAATTTTAAAGACCATAAATGCAACAAATCCAAATTTTGAAGTGTGCATTTTTAAAAATAAAAATTTTGGAGTTTACAGTCGAAAGAGCAACATTTGTGCAGTTTGAAAAATCAAAATTTTTAATTTAAAATCAAATTTTGGGTTAATTTTTGCAATTTAAAAAAACAAAAATACGAGAAATCCAAATTTTAAAGTTTAAAGTCAAATAGCAACATTTTTGTAGTTTTAAAAATCAAAATTTTGAGTTTAAAATCAAATCCTGGATTCATTTTTGCAATTTCAAAAAACATAAATGCAGGAAATCAAAATTTTGAAGTTTCGTGTCAAATTTTGGGTTAATTTTTTTCCATATTAAAGATCAAAAATGCAAGAAATACAAATTTTGAATTTAAAATCAAATTTTGGGTTCATTTTTGCAATTTTAAAAAACAAAGATGCAAGAAATTAAAATTTTGAAGTTTAAAGCCAATTAGCAACATTTTTGTAGTATTAAAAATCTAAATTTTAATGTTTAAAATCATGTTACAATTTTAAAAAACGAATATGCAAAAAATTAAATTTTGAAGTTTAAAGTCAAATAGTAACATTTTTGCAGTTTAAAAAATCGCAATTTTTTATTTAAAATCAAATTTTGGGCTAAATTTTGCAATTTAAAAAAACAAAAATCCAAGAAATTTTTTTTCAGTTTTAAAAATTTAAATTTTGAAGTTTAAAGTCAAATATCAACATTTTTTCAGTTTTAAAAACCTACATTTTAATGTTTAAAACCAAATTTAAGGTTAAATTTTGCAATTTAAAAAAACAAAAATAATGAAGGTCATCCAAATTTTGAAGTTTCAAGTCAAAATGTCAAATGATAACATCTTTGCACTTTTAAATCAAAATTTTGAACATTCATGTCAAATTTTGGGTTAATTTTTTTCCATTTTAAAGATCAAAAATGCAAGAAATCCAAATTTTGAAGTTTAAGGTCAAATAGCAACATCTTTGCACTTTAAAAAATTTAAATTTTGAAGTTTAAAGTAAAATTTTAGATTAATTTTTGCATTTTAAAAAACAAAAGTGCAGGAAATCCTAATTTTGAAGTTAAAAGTCAAATTTTTGATTAAGTTTTGCAATTTAAAGAAGCAAAAATGTAGGAAATCCAAATTTTAAAGTTTCAAGTCAAATTTTGGGTTAATTTTTTCAGTTTTAAAGATCAAAAATGCATTAAATCCAAATTTTGAAGTTAAAGGTCAAATAGCAACATCTTTGCACTTTAAAAAATTTAAATTTTGAAGTTTAAAGTCAAATTTTAGATAAATTTTTGCATTTTAAAAAACAAAAATGCAGGAAATCCAAATTTTGAAGTTTTAAGTCAAATTTTGGGTTAATTTTTTCAATTTTAAAGACCATAAATGCAACAAATCCAAATTTTGAAGTGTGCATTTTTAAAAATAAAAATTTTGGAGTTTACAGTCGAAAGAGCAACATTTGTGCAGTTTGAAAAATCAAAATTTTTAATTTAAAATCAAATTTTGGGTTAATTTTTGCAATTTAAAAAAACAAAAATACGAGAAATCCAAATTTTAAAGTTTAAAGTCAAATAGCAACATTTTTGTAGTTTTAAAAATCAAAATTTTGAGTTTAAAATCAAATCCTGGATTCATTTTTGCAATTTCAAAAAACATAAATGCAGGAAATCAAAATTTTGAAGTTTCGTGTCAAATTTTGGGTTAATTTTTTTCCATATTAAAGATCAAAAATGCAAGAAATACAAATTTTGAATTTAAAATCAAATTTTGGGTTCATTTTTGCAATTTTAAAAAACAAAGATGCAAGAAATTAAAATTTTGAAGTTTAAAGCCAATTAGCAACATTTTTGTAGTATTAAAAATCTAAATTTTAATGTTTAAAATCATGTTACAATTTTAAAAAACGAATATGCAAAAAATTAAATTTTGAAGTTTAAAGTCAAATAGTAACATTTTTGCAGTTTAAAAAATCGCAATTTTTTATTTAAAATCAAATTTTGGGCTAAATTTTGCAATTTAAAAAAACAAAAATCCAAGAAATTTTTTTTCAGTTTTAAAAATTTAAATTTTGAAGTTTAAAGTCAAATATCAACATTTTTTCAGTTTTAAAAACCTACATTTTAATGTTTAAAACCAAATTTAAGGTTAAATTTTGCAATTTAAAAAAACAAAAATAATGAAGGTCATCCAAATTTTGAAGTTTCAAGTCAAAATGTCAAATGATAACATCTTTGCACTTTTAAATCAAAATTTTGAACATTCATGTCAAATTTTGGGTTAATTTTTTTCCATTTTAAAGATCAAAAATGCAAGAAATCCAAATTTTGAAGTTTAAAGCCAAATAGCAACATTTTTGCAGTTTGAAAAATCACAATTTTGAATTTAAAATCAAATTTTGGGTTAATTTTTTCAATTTTAAAGATCAAAAATACAAGAAATCCAAATTTTGAAGTTAAAGCCAAATAGCAACATTTTTGCAGTTTTAAAAATCTAAATTTTCAAGTTTAAAATCAAATTAGTTGCCTAAACTTAACAAATCCTTTTATACTATAAATTATGTTTTATTCATAATACCTACACTAATTTAATTTTAGAATAGTGTGATAACGTTTTTTTTTTAATAATAATATTAATCAGCTGTTTTGAAAATATTCGAAGAATTTTGATTAGTCTAATTATCTGTCTTTTTTATAGCATTCTCCTTCTAATTTTTGGAATTTTGCATAGTAACCATTCATTAACAAGTTACACAAGTTAATTTAAATTTTAAACATATACCGGATGGCACAATGTAATTTTCGTTTTAAATCACTTTCTATAAACTTGTTTAAAATTTATTTTATATTGTGACCTATGGGAAGTATTTTCGTTAAAATATTTTAATTATATAAATTGATTGGTTCGATTTGATTTATTATAGTAATAAATTAATTTGTTAATTTAGTCTGTCAAGAAAGTTATAATTTGGACTAAATATATTGTTATTATTATCGCTAAAAATAATTGATTTCGGTATCAAATTTTAATTAAATTACAGATTAAGTATTTCTTGTAAAGCTTTATTTATATTACTATATTTTTTAAATGTAAAATTTCAACTGGGTTAAAAATTCATATATCGATTAATATAGGGAATATTATCACATCAGCCATGAGCCATGATTCATGGCTAACTTGAATCTATCTCTCTCACGATCATCTGCCGTCTTTCCCTCCTCATTCCGGTGCCTCTACCGGTTAATAATCCAATAATAAAAAAAATCAATTACATCATAACGGTATTACGCTCTCCTCCGACGTATCTGAATTCCCTTCACAACACAACATACAGAATGTTTACATAGATGCAAAATAAAAAAACCTGTTAAGGAATATTAGGGGAACCATTCACCCTTCTTTGGCGTTATTTTAATTTCTAATATACAGGGTGTTTCATAGTACAACTATTATGCCTTTTTTCTACATCTAATTTGAATATAACAAAAATTGCTACCAATATTAATTCTCCCGAATTTTAATTTAAAGTTGTTCCAATAACTAAAAACTGCTACTTTTTTAACTCTGGAGAAATTAGCACTTTTCTGCACTTGTTGCGTAATATACATCGTGTCCCAAAATAAAGGGGACAAACTTCGGCGGAAGAATATTTACTTAATGTTAAGACCAAAAGTCTTTATGAACCCATTCTGTAAATTGAGTATTAACGAAAAAAATAATATTTTTTTGTATATCGTAGATGAAGTTGCGCCTAAGAATATTATGAAAAGTTATCCAAAATATAAAGAATGGTGGAATGACACTGTTAAGCAAGCAGTTAGTGAAATTAATATTTTTTAGAAGTCTCAGTAATTTTTTGGAAGTCTCAGTAATTTATTAGACGTCCCAGTAATTTTTTAGAAGTCTCAGTAATTTTTTGGCAGTCTCAGTAATTTTTTAGACGTGACAGTAATTTTTTTTAAGTTTCAGTAATTTTTTGGAAGTCTCAGTAATAAGTCCCAGTAATTTTTTGGAAGTCTCAGTAATATTTTAGACGTCCTCGTAATTTTTTGTAAGTCTATAAAAAGTTTTTTAGAATTCCCAGTAATTTTGGAAAGTCTCAGTAATTATTTGGAAGTCCTAGTAATTTTTTGGAACTCTCAGTATTTTTTTAAAGTCCAAGACATTTTTGGGAAATCTCAGTATTTTTTTGGAAGTTTCAGTATTTTTTTAGACGTCCCAGTCATTTTTGGAAAGTCTCAGTAATTATTTGGAAGTCACAGTAATTTTTTAGAACTCTCGGTATTTTTTTGGAGGTTTTAGTAATTTTTTGGAAGTCCCAGTAATTTTTTGGATGTTTCAGTAGTTTTTGGAAGTCTCAGTAATTTTTTAGACGCCCCAGTAATTTTTTTAAAGTATACATAATTTTTTTAAAGTCTATACATAATTTTTTTAAAGTCCAAGACATTTTTGGGAAATCTCAGTATTTTTTTGGAAGTTTCAGTAATTTTTTTAGACATACCAGTAATTTTTCAAAGTCTATACATAATCTTTTAGAAGTTTCAGTAATTTTTGGAAAGTCTCAGTAATTATTTGGAAATCCCAGTAATTTTTTGGAACTCTCAGAATTTTTTTAAAGTCCCAAGACATTTTTCGGAAATTTCAGTATTTTTTTGAAACTTTCATTAATTTTTTAGACGTCCCAGTAATTTTTGGAAAGTGTCAGTAATTATTTGGAAATCCCAGTAATTTTTTGGAACTCTTAGAATTTTTTTAAAGTCCCAAGACATTTTTCGGAAATCTCAGTATTTTTTTGAAACTTTCAGTAATTTTTTAGACGTCCCAGTAATTTTTTGAAAGTCTATACATAGTTTATTAGAAGTCCCGGAAATTTGTGGAAACTCAGTAATTATTTGGAAGTCCCAGTAATTTTTTAGCACTGTCAGTAATTTTTGGGAAATTTCAGTATTTTTTTGGAAGTGTCAGTAATTTTGAGAGGTCTCAGTAATTTTTTAGAAGTCGCAGTAATTTCGGAATGTCTCAGTAATTATTTGGAAGTCCCCGTAATTTTTTGGAACTCTCAGTATTTTTTGTAAAGTCTCAGTAATTTTTCAGAAGTTTCAGTAATTTTTTGGAAGTCTCAGTTATTTTTTTGGAAGTCTCAGTAATTTTTTAGACGTCCCAGTAAATTTTTGAAAGTCTATACATAATTTTTTAGAAGTCCCACTAATTTTTTGGAACTCTCGGTATTTTTGTAAAGTCCCACTAATTTTTTGGAAGTCTCAGTAATTTTTTAGACGTTCCAGTAATTTTTCGAAAGTCTATACATAATTTTTTAGAAGTCAAAGTATTTTTTGGAAAGTCTCAGTAATAATTTGGAAGTCCCAGTAATTTTTTGGAACTCTCGGTATTTTTGTAAAGTCCCAGTAATTTTTTGGAAGTTTCAGTAATTTTTGGATAGTCTCAGTAATTTTTTGGAAGTCTCAGTAATTTTTTAGACATCCCAGTAATTTTTTCAAAGTCTATACATAATCTTTTAGAAGTCTTGGTAATTTTTGGAAAGTCTCAGTAATTATTTGGAAATCCCAGTAATGTTTTGGAACTCTCAGTATTTTTTTAAAGTTCAAGTAATTTTTGGGAAATATCAGTATTTTTTTAGAAGTCCCAGTAATTTTGGAAAGTCTATACATATTTTTTTAGAAGTCCCAGTGATTTTTGGAAAGTATCAGTAATTATTTGGAAGTCCCAGTAATTTTTTAGAACTCTCAGTATTTTTTTGTAAAGTCCCAGTAATTTTTTGTAACTTTCAGTAATTTTTTGGAACTTTCAGTAATTTTTTGGAACTTTCAGTAATTTTTTAGGTGTCCCAGTAATTTTTTGAAAGTCTATACATAATTTTTTAGAAGTCCAAGTAATTTTTGGAAAGTCTCAGTAATTATTTGGAAGTCCCAGTAATTTTTTGCATGTCTTACTAATTTTTTAGACGTCCCCGTATTTTTTTGAATTTTCAGAACTGTTTTTGATTATTTTGGACAGTTTCTGATTAATTTAAACAGTTTTTGAATATTTTTGTCAGTTTTTGGAATATTTAAACAGTTTTTCAATTTTTGTTTTTTTTTATTCATTTTGAGAAATGTGAGACTGTTTTTGATTATTTTTGACAGTTTTTGATATATTTAAACAGTTTTTGGTACGTTTAAACAGTTTTTTAGTAATTTTTTGGAACTCTCAGTATTTTTTGTAAAGCCCCAGTAATTTTTTGGTAGTCTCAGTAATTTTTTGGACGTCCCCGTTATTTTTTGAAAGTCTATACATAATTTTTTTGAAGTCCCAGTAATTTTTGGAAAGTCTCAGGAATTTTTTGGAACTACTAGTAATTTTTTCGAACTCTCAATATTTTTTTTTAAATATCCAGTAATTTTTAAAAGTCTACATAATTTTTTAGAAGTCCCAGTAAATTTTTTAAAGTCTCAGTAATTATTTGGAAGTCCCAGTAATTTTTTGGAAGTCTCAATAATTTTTTGGAAGTCTCAGTGATTTTTTAGATGTTTCAGTAATTTTTTGAAAGTATATACATATTTTTTAAGAGTTCCAGTAAAGTTTTTCAACTTTCAGTATTTTTTTTTTGAAGTCTCAGTAATTTTTTGGAATTCTCAGTAATTTTTTAGACGTCCCCGTATAATTTTTTGAAAGTATACATAATTTTTTAGAAGTCCCAGTAATTTTTTGGAAGTTTCAGTAATTTTTTAGACGCCCCCGAAATTTTTTGAAGGTCTATACATAATTTTTTAGAAGTTCCAGTAATTTTTGGAAAGTCTCAGTAATTATTTGGAAATCCCAGAAATTTTGGGGACGTCTCAGTATTTTTTTAAAGTCCCAGTAATTTTTTGGAAGTCTCAGTAATTCTTAAGAACTGGAGGATGTAAGCAGCGCATGCCTAAGAAAAATGTTATTGTTTATAAAAAAAAAGAAACAATGAACTTTTATAATTACTGAACTTTGATCTATTTAATGTTGGACATCTCAAAATCTGTCGAGAATTTACATAAAAAACCTTATACACTTTGTGTACTAGAATTGTGTAGATTTAAAAAAATTATGTCAAAACCAAAATTTTTTCAGTGGTGTGAAAATGGGGGTACCCCTATCTACCGTACGTCCCTGGTTCAAGTTACAGATAGATATTTATTGCTGTTATATTAGACTAATTAATATAGACAGACACAAAAAATGTTGGGAGTTATACAAAAAAATGTTATTTTTTTCTGAAAATTTAACACCCTGTAACTTCGTTAATACTCAATTTAGAGAATGGGTTCATAAAGACTTTTAGTCTTAAAATTAAGTAAATATTCTACCGCCTGAGGTATTGTTCCCTTTATTCTGGGACACCCTGTATAATTTAAGAATAAAATTATTCAGTCATAAGGGGTCATAAGTAATCACACTGTATAATTTGTCACTAATTTTTTTAATCCAAAATTTCGTAATAACCACATCGTATCAAGACCGATTCTTGTCTACCATTTAATTAGTATTAATTCCACTCTTTCTCTTTTTTTTCCATTTTTATGTTGTCTCTTGTGGCATTTCTCTGGGTGGCAACACAGCTCTTAATTGATGACTAAAAAACAAAATAAAAGTATATCATCAGCAATTATAAATAAAGAGAGCGTCGATTCAATTAGACCGTGAATGAAAAAAATGTCGCGTTCCGAATGATCATTGCCAAATGCCAAAAACTTTTTCTTTTGTTTCTGTTTAAATTTAAATTGATGGCGTGACTGGAATTTTTGAATACAATACAAAAATATCAAATAGATACATTAACATTTATAGAATATAACGAGGTGATTAAATGATTATAATATTTTATACCGATAGCGCTAGAATAAATATTAATAGAGAGTTGTTGGAAGTGAAGTAAGTATTTTTTTCAACATCCAATCAAAGGGTGCCAAATTTGTAAAATATATTTAAAAACAAGATTTTTCAACTGCGTTTTCATTTTTTAAATTAAATAAATGTGGGAAAAAAAACTATATTTTCACATTGACTTTTTTTGCCTGAAGTGCTTTTTCAGTAATAATAAGAGCCTCGTTTCACATAGTGACAGCATTATTGATTAAAGTTATCGAAAAACATCGAAAAAAAAATCGTCAAATTAAAAAATAAATCGAAAAAACGAAAAAAATTGAAAAAAAAATCGAAAAAAACGAAACAAATTGAAAAACATCGAAAAAAAACCGAAACAAATTGACAAAAATCGAAAAAATTAAAACGATCAAAAAAGTCCGGAAGCAAATTTTAGAAATTGGGAAAAAATCCAAAAAATTGGAAAAAGGAAAATATCGGGGAAATCAAGAAAATCGAAAAAAATTGAAAAAAAATCGAAGAAACCGTAACAAATTGATAAAATAGAAACAAATTTAAATAATTCAAAAAATAAGAAATCGAAAAAATCAGGAGAAGTTCAAAAAAAAATCTGAAAGATCGGAAGCAAATTTGAGAAATTCGGAAAAATACTTCTAGCCTACGCGTGGGCATTTATCTCGTTTTAACGTTTTTAATGTTTGGGCTCGATTTTATTACGGTACGAATAAAGTCGCGCGGTATTAAGGTAATTTTGGCTTTATTTTGATAAGTTTGACAGTTGTTGACATTTGGCAATTGATAATTTATTGTTTAAGTCACTGTAATTTTTGGAAAGTCTCTGTAATTATTTGGAAGTCCCAGTAACTCTTTGGAACTCTTAGTATTTTTTATATAGTCCCAGTATTTTTTGGAAGTTTCAGTAATTTGTTAGACGTCCACCTAATTTTTTGAAATTCTATACATAATTACTTAGAAATTCCAGTAATTTTTGGAAAGTCTCAGTAATTATTTGGAAGTCCCAGTAATGTTTTTAATGTCTATACATAATTTTTTAGAAGTCCCAGTAATTTTTGGAAAGTCTCACTAATTATTTGGAAGTCCCAGTAATTTTGTGGATGTCTCAGTAATTGTTTGGAAGTCTCAGTAATTTTTTAGACATCCCAGTAATTTTTTAAAAGTCTATACATAATTTTTTAGACGTCCCAGTAATGTTTTGAAAGTCTATACATAATTTTTTAGGAGTCCCAGTAATTTTTGGAAAGTCTCAGTAATTATTTGGAAGTTCCAGTATTTTTTTTAAAGTTCCAGTAATTTTTGGGAAGTCTTAGTAATTTTTTGGAAGGCTCAGTAATGGTTTAGACGTCCCAGTCAAATTAAAAAAAAAATCGAAAAAACGAAAAAAATTGACAAAAATCGAAAAAATTGAAACAATCAAAAAAGACCGGAAGCAAATTTTAGAAATTCGGAAAAAATGTAAAAGATCGGTAAAAGGAAAACATCGGGGAAATTCAAGAAAATCGAAAAAAATCGAAAAATCCGAAACAAATTGACAAAATCGAAACAAATTGAAAAAATTCAAAAGATAAAAAATCGAAAAAATCAGGAGAAATTAAAAAAAAATCTGAAAGATCGGAAGCTTTGAGAAATTCGGAAAAATACTGCTAGCCTTATTTTGACAGCTACGCGTGCGCAGTTATCTCGTTTTAAGACGGAATTAGCACCCTATGATTTTCATAACAAAAACTATTAATTAACTAAATGTTCGATAGATGGCGATTAGATGTACTTTCTGTGTAAAAATTTAAATGTTTATTATCCTCCAATAATCTTGCTTAGTTACCAGATGTAACGACCGCCGAGGGGTTTTGATTTTGAGTGAATATGGGATATTAGTGACCATCAGGTACCTAAATGGAAGATTTTTATGACACCATTAAACTTGCTTGGCCCAAAACTACTGACCTATAATCCGATATATAAACTCGCCTGTGAATGTTAGGTATCTTTAAATATTTTTTTTTAATATTTTTATCTAAATCGATACCTGATTTGTATAGTAAACAATTTTGTTTAATTTTTTTCTCCAAATATATAACCTCGGTTTGATTTATATTATAATGATTTTTTTCAGTACGTACCAAGTCATTACTTTTGCGAAAATTATTTGTCAGTTACAAAAATTTTATTTGTTCTAGTTTTTTCTCATTTTTTAAATTTTTTGTTTTTTTCGGTTTTTGTGGTTTTTTCTTTCGTTTTTTAATCTTTTCTCATTTCTTCTGATTGTTGCAATTATTTGTTATTTTTTGGAATTTCTTTGCGAGTTTTTGCAATTTATATCAGTTTTTTTGAATCTTTTCATTTTTTATGATTACAGTTGTTTTTTGGTTTCTAATCTCTAATCATTTTTTCTTCATTGTTCTGGTTTGGTTTTTGCCATGTTTTTCGATTTTTCTCGTTTTTCACTCATTTTTCTGATTTTTTTTTTCAGTTTTTTTTTTGATTTTTTCTAATTTTTCCTGTTTTTCTATTTTTATGTTTTTCATTTTCTAATTTTTTCTCATTTTTCTTATTCCTTTGATTTTTTATGATAATATTTATATTATATTTTACAATTTTATTTTTCATTTTTTCCCAATATTTTCTAATTTCTCTCAATTTTTATCTTTTTTTCAAAGTTTTTTGTTTTTTTCCGATTTTTTCTGTTTTTTTTTCAGTTTTTTTCGATTGTTTTAATTATTTCTCTTTTTTTTTCATTTTTATGATTTTTTATTTTTTACTCTATTTCTCTCCTTATTTTTTCTCATTGGTTGTTTTTCTATTCTTTTTTTGTTTTTTTTTCTCATTCTTTTTATTTCATTGATTTTTTGCGATATTTTTGTCATCTTTTTGTGATTTTGTTGCGATTGTTTTACGATTTTTTGTGAAATGTTTCGATTTCTTGCGTTTTTTTAGGCTTTTTTATTGGTTTTTTTGCGATTTTTAGCATTTTTTTTGGATTTGTGTTTTCTTCATTTTTTCGTATTTTACAATTTATTTTTCATTTTTTCCCAATATTTTCTAATTTCTCTCTCAAATTTTTTTGAAAGTTTTTGTTTTTTTTTTAATTTTTTTCCGATTTTTTTTCTTTTTTTTTTTAAATTTTTTCTATTCTTCTAATTTTTGTAAAAAAATATTAAAAATAGCGTCCCGAATTTCGTACTTTGAAATCTAGTCACCATAATTTTAATTCTAAAAGAAACCTAGTTTTCATTAGGTATCGTAAAATAGTAATTTTAGCAGCATTTTAAAAATATTGGAACAAAGACATTAATTTTTTATTAAAATATAAAATTTTTCTGCTACTTAAAAATATGATGGCAACATTGCATTACGAAGACATGAATTATATATCCCAAAATAATTATATTGCAGGTGGCGCCATCTATAAAAAAGTACGTGAACTGTAAAATTGACAGAATAACATGTTTCTGATGTTCTTTGGTTCAAATTTTTGAACATATAAGACTTCTAAATGAAAGCAAAAAATGAAATATCTCTTATGTACCGTCTCCAATGGAAGCATAATCTGGTTCCTGAATTAGTTTTTATAGCGATTTTTGATACCTTTTTTGAGGTTAAATTTTCACAATTCCATTGTTTTTTCCATTTTCTTAATTTTTTTTAACTTTTCAATATATTCAAGAACCAATTTTTTCGCATATATTTCTTGCCCGGATAGTCCGTCTTATATGTTCAAAAATTTCCCTATGCTTATCCATTTGACAACGCCGCCTTAAATGTTTGGGCTCGATTTTATTACGGCACGAATAAAGTATTAAGGTCATTTTGTCTTTATTTTGACAAGTTTGACACTTGTTGATATTTGACAATTGATAATTTTTTGTTTACGTTTTGTTTTAAATTTTTATTTGGGTTTCAGCTTTTCAGTTTACAGTATTTGTTTTTGTGTTAAATGAGTGATAAAAAAGGCCGTTACGATTTTTGTACGAGGATGATGTAGTTGTCCTCCGGGAATTTCTCAATATCAAATCGATTCTTAACCCTCATGGATGGGACACAATCCAAGAACATATTTTTATTGTAAAAAAAAACTTATTTATGACTGACAGGTTGGGTTTTCCGAAGATAGGTATGATGAAATAAGGCAAACCCGTCTGCTACTTAAATCTACACTGAACTTAATGTTTGAAATTTACTATAGAGAACCGAATAATCTGGGACGTTCGAGTCGACACTTTAGAAACTGGAAAATGTATAACACTTTACCTAAATTAAAAAGATTGTTTATGGTTATATTACACAAATTTTATTAATTTAAAGTTAAAGGAAAATAGTTACTTAATTTTAAATTATTGAGTTGTTTTTCGATTAGCTAAACCAAACATACCAGATTAATATATTCGTTATGTTATAGATATTTGAATCGTGAAATATTTTTGAATTTTAAATAACACGTGCATGACATAAACATTTCAAATAGTTTTCAGTCGATTATTGATCATTATTTCTTAAATTCTTCGAAATTTACCGGTTTAAGCAAGATTTTTAGTAAGAATTTGTTATTTTGAATTAATAACGAGTTCGATACAACAAAAATACTATACCAGTAATTTGTCTTTAATGTACAGTTACGTTGGCTGATTAAAAAGTTTTTTTAACAGAAATTTCTAGGTTTTCCCAAAAATTTTCCGCTGCCTGGACAATCGCGAAAAACGATTTATACGATTAATGGAAATCCCGAGAGCCCGAACATCATCCGGCAATGCGCGACGTAAAAAAATTCGAGCTAATTTAGTGCGAATACCTTTTTTCCAAAAAACCAAAGTGTCAGAGGCCAATTAACCCTACAGTGGGCGCGCTATAAGTTGGCTTCGTTCACATTGTACATTTCGTTGACGGAATAGTTCGACGGGAAGTACATTCTGGTGGCTTCGGTTACATTGTACTATCCGTCGAAAGTAGGAATAATAGTTTTCCAGTTTCTTGTTACGCTTACCGCCGTAGTCCTTCACTCCGCGCCTACCGTTGTTAGAGTCCGCCTCGTACCCCGCTTAGTTTGTTTTAGCTAATCCGTATTACTGCCCCTGTAGATATTGCTTTAATATTTAAAACTTTTTGCACGTTCTCCCTTTTCCCGTCTCCTGTATTATTTTGGTTAATTAATAAAACTGTTTACCGTACTATTTGGTTTTTTATTTACTTATTTACTCAACCCAGTGGAGCAAGTAAAGCCCGTCCTACTGGCCCAAAACGCATTGGTCGATACCATGAACGATCCCTGGAGTATTCTTTCTCCACTGACGCTGATCGTGCAAGTGGCCTTCACACTATAAACAGAAGGTGGCGCCCGAGGAAATCCGAAACCTGAACGAAGGCGCCAAAACACCGCTTGACGACGCCAAGAGCTGATTAAGCTCGTTACATTTGTATTGACACACATCTGTGTAATCCTTTTTACCGATGCCAAGTTTTGTTTGTGTTTAAAAAATAAAAGGTCCTGACGGGCCCCTGGACCAGAAGCGTGTGTTTGGTAGGTTCAATGTGAGTGGAGCGTTTGCTCGCCCCTCCACTGCGGCCAACAGAGGCCTATTGTGGCTCACCCCTATGGGCTATAATTCACCATACAATCCACACCTTCTTACGAAGTCTATGGTATATTTAGGTGAAGCTTCCTTTAAGTCGGTAGGCTCCAGCTGTACAAAACCAAACGTACGAAGCATATTCATTTCCAGGGCAGGGCAGGAGCATAAAATATGCTCCGCCGTTTCGTCTTCCACACTGCAGAAGCGACAGTCTGATGTTTGACTCGGACCTAGCTTCTTCAGATGGTACCGCAGACGACAGTGCCCTGTAAGCAGTCCAATTAGGATGCGTAGATCACTTCTACTCCATTCTAGGTTCTGAGATAGGGTGCTACCTGAGGGTTTGACTATAAACGCCTTAGAGTGAGCTAACCCAGGAATATCTTTCCAGTGCTGGACAGTTTTCCTCTCGGCCCATTTCCAGATAGTGTCTTTGGCACTGCTTTTGGCTATGCCGAAAAATGGTTCCGGTGCAATGAACTCGGATTCTGCACCTCTTTTCGCAAGGGTGTCGGCTTTCTCATTGCCCTCCACTCCTTCATGCCCAGGTACTTATAGTAGGGTTACTCTGTTACTGGTAGCAATGCGATCCAGGGATTCGATGCAGTTCCACACCAGCTTCGAGTCCAGCCGGCTGGAGCTCAGTGCTTTTAAAGCTGCCTGGCTGTCTGATAAAATGTAAACACTTTTGTTGACAAGATGATGGTTTACCAACTCTCTTCTATAGCGAAAACCTCCGCCTGAAAAATTTTAGTATACTTGCCGAGGCCTACTGTGATGTCAACTCTCGGTTTTCTGCTGTACGGCTCCAACACCACTTGGGGTCTTTGAACCATCTGTATACAGCACATAAGCCGTCCCTGCAAAGAGGATCTCCCCCTTTTCCTATTCGTCTCTCTCGGAAGAAGGACGTTGAAGGACTTCTGTATGTGAGTTCTGGGAGAGAGCACATCCGAAACCATTCCGAGAGTGTGGTGAGTACTCATCTCTCGCAGCAGTCCAGAGTGGTCCCATAGCCTATCCCCCTCAATTTGACCAGCCACCGACTTGGCTCTATAGGAGGTCATTCTGGCCTCCTGCTCCAGTAATATATGGAGAGGAGTAAGACCCAGAAATCTTTCCATTGCCGCTGTCGGGGTAGATGACATGGCGCCTGTAATAGCCACACATGCTAATCTCTGTAGTCCAGATAATTTAGCCGCCGCAATAGACTGGAGCCCCTTCGTCCACCACCCCATTGCGCCATATGTGACCATTGGTTTTATCACCGTTTGATAAATCCAGTAAATCTGTTTAGGGTTCATTCCCCACGACTTGCCGCATACCCTTCTGATATTCCAGAGGGATGCCCTGGCTTTATTGATTGTTCTTTCCAGATGGGAGTTCCAGGCAAGTTTTCTATCAAATAAGCCTCTAACCATTATTAAAAGATCATCGGCATAACATTGAAAATCCACCCCCAGATGGGAGAGCGTGTCCAGTAGGGGGTCGACCAAGAGTGACCAAAGAAGTGGAGACAGCACTCCACCTCCAAGCGTGTGTTTCCTTCTATCCTTGTTAATTTTCTTCGAATTCTTCTTTCTCGGTTGTTTAGGGCTACCCTTATGTGAATTACAGTTGGCTCCATGCCATTAAAAAAAATTTCTCCTTCTCGGCGTTGATTTGGAGAAATCAAAAGCTAGATCACGCGAAAATTGCCGCCTATTTTATTTGAATTATATACAACGAAACTGTTTATACCTGCCACGTTCAAAATTGAATAAAATATAACCATAGGCCATAAAAGAAAACAACCTAGTGTGTGTTCCAATTACTGTTAGTTGATAATCCTTGTATGATATTACAAAGCTTCTTGACAACATCAGCTGTACATGTAGTACATTTTGGCATCACTAAGAGCGAATATTTTCACACCATATTTATTAGTTTTAGAGGGGATGTACTGGCGAAAACTACGGGCCGGTTGTACAATCTTAGGGCAAGGCTTGGTTCTTCAGAACTAAGTTCAGGGATGAACCTGGTTAAAAAATATATTTCTGTTGTACTAAAGATATTTGAGCGCAGTTCTACAAAACTTAGTTACAGGAAAGATATATTATGTTGGTAGCGTTTGCACATGCGCAGTTGGTTATTTCTCTCAAAAATCGTATTGTATTTTAAGAATTTGAAATTGTTTTATGGTTAAGTAACATGTGCAAATATTTGTGAGTTATGGCTTGAACTACGCCAACGAAACATCACCTACTGAAATGTTCAATTCGAGTCACATATGTCTTGGGCATTAATGGAACAGAATCCTTCCTGAATATTTCTGCATTATTTCCTCCGGGTGATATAATTTTGACATGTGTGCAGTCAATAGCTACAAAACACTTGGAAAATCGTGCCACACTATAAAACTTTCTAAGTTCAGATTGTGTTTCTGGCATTCGAATATACTGATGATAAAGCCCTGCAAAAGCTGTACTTACCTTCCAAACAATACGACTTGCCGTTCCTTTGTCAATACCAACAAAATCCCGACTATTTGGAGAAAGTTTCCAGTTGCAAAATATCTCTCTGACTAACTAAGGGAATCTGTTGGAGACGATATTTGTGCTTTGGAACGCCGGGAATCTTTGCACAAATTCTTAATCATTCCATTCAAAAAATGATCCATTTTATCTATATTTCTTTTGATGTCTTTTAGCGTCTAATATTACTTCTACTGTTTCGCGATTATCTGTTAGTTCCACAAGATTTTCAGGTAGTTGCTTAGCCATTATTTAAAAAAAATACAAAAATAGAGGTTATGTTACACGAGAACTTGGTTTTAGACCCCAAATTCTACAGCTCAGTTGAACTTTACAAAATGACAGCCAGTGAATCAAGCTTTGCATTGAACTAGCTTTGTACGACTGAACTTTAAAATTTGAACTAGGTTCAACCTTGAGCTATGCTTGAAGCGAGACTGTACAACCGGCCCTACATCGCCCTCTAAACCCTTCAAGCTTTTCGTGCTTGTCACGTATTCTGACAAACTGTACATATGTTAACAAAACAATTGAAAATTTTTCGTATAGGTGCCAGCTTGTCAATACTTTTGCATTCTTCGCGAGTGCCTGCATCATCAAATCGTATGCATCTCATCAAAAGCTTGATAGATATTGCCAACCTAAATATTTCTATACGGGACCCATCTGACTTACACAGTTCTTACGTGTTCAAACGACTTGCCTTGAGCACACCGGCATAAAACAGTAAGCCAAGCATTGGTTAGCATTTCTTCGTCTATAAAGTATCGAAAAATTTCTAAACGGGTTTTAGTGAACTGGAAATCAATTTAGAACTAAATAGACGAGTAACTTTATTCACTCACCGAATTGAATTGTGGTGCATTTTCGTGGTAATTCCTTAGACCATTGTGTAACTTTATCTTTGTCAATAAACAAAAGGTTATTGCTACCACCGACTGAAATCTGATCTTCAACATCAGAAAGGTCCTGTTCTGCTTCGCTGATCTCGTTTCTTTGTTCAACCAAATCTACTTCATCTGTTTCTGACTCATCGTTATAATCTATTTCGTCGTTCGTTGCAAGAACACTTTCTTCCATTAAACGCTGTTCATGAGCACCAATTGTTTTTAGAATTTTTTTTTGTATTACAACTATTGTCCTGAGTTGTGGAGGCGGAAATCATTTAAAGACACCTCACGTTAGGTTCTATGCGTGAGGTAGTGCCGGCCTCACCCCAGATCACTGTGCAAGCAGAGTCAGGGGCATACCTGTTAAACCCTGTTAGTTATTTGTCCTGGTGTTGTTCTGTTCCTTGTACTCTGCTGTAGGAGTGATTACTCCTTTTCAGGGATAATTGGGCGGGTGTTATGCTGGAAAGGAAAATTTATTAGTACTAAGATATTTTAATGTATATAATTGGTTTGGATACTTATGAGCCTCCCGGAATGGGAGGCTCAGCGCGAGCAGTGGGCGTCAGTGAAGGGGACCAGCTCATCTGATGCCTAGAGGGGCATCCTCCAGGAGATCTTGGAGCTGGTCCAGATGATCCTTCGCTTTGGTCAGAATCCTAGGATTCGGTTAAGGAAATTTCTTCTTGGGTTTCTTGGAGAAGGCTCTTCTATTCCTTTCATCTGTCCATTTTGTTCGTAGGGTTCCCTGGGCGTGGGTGTTGCAGCTGTCCAGTCTTCTCTTGACGTGCTTTCCCTGCAGCGTTTTTAACCTGGAAACAATTGTTGGAATATTAGTAAGGTTGTAGATTTGATCTCTGAGGGGAATCGCCAGGGGAGGTAGGAGCATTTCCTCTCGGTTGCCGTAACGGCGTGCAAGAGAGGAGGGGGAAGGGTGGATAAGTTGAGGGCTCTGTAGTCGATTATGGGACGGATGTAGGTCTTGTATGTGTGTCGGAACGTTCGAGGATTACATCCGCCAATTTGACCTCCACAGTGCTCTGATGAGAGCGGTTCGCTTCCTTACTCTGTCCAGAGTTCTTTGGACTTCAGTCGCCCAATTGAGGGTCCGCGTGAAGCATCCTCCGAGGTAGGTGACATTGTGCAAGCGAACGAGTCTCTCTCCCCAGAGCCTGAGGTTAATCTTATTGAGGGATTTGTTAGCTTTTTGGGAGTAACTGGGATATTTGAAGAGGATCAGTTGTGTTTTTTGAGGGTTGAAGCTAATCTTCCAGTTGCTACACCATTGGGAGAAATGGGGAGTTGCTGGGTTTTGGTGTTCAGGGCTCTCGTGGAAGGAGTAGTGGCTAATATTTAGGTGTCGTAGCCTAAAGCTGGAGGTCTTTGGTAGGAGAGGGAGGTGTGGGATGTCGTGCGTGTAGATGACGTACAGCACTGGGGCTAGAACTGAGCCTTGGGGAACTTCCGCGAGAGGAGTGAAAGGATCTGACAGGGAGTTTCTGACTTTGACCCGGATGGAGCGGTTTCTGAGGTAGGAGCGGATGAGTTTTATGAGAGGGATAGGGAGAAAGTTTCCAAACGAGTCCAGCGTGCCAGACCTGGTCGAAAGCCTTCTGAACATCGAACAGGACAGCCGATGCACAGTGACCGACGTTGAGGGATTTGGTGTCTAGGGTGTGGAGTCTGACAAGTGCATCTTGGGTGGAGTGTTTAAGTCTAAACCCATGTTGAAGTTGGGGGATCGTCCCCCTTTCATCCAGAAAGTTCCAGATACGATCTTTGAGTAATGTTTCAAAGAGCTTACCTAAAACATTAGTCAATGATATAGGCCTGTAGGATTTTGAGGAAGTAGGGTCTTTGTGGGGTTTGTGGATAAGGATGGTATGGGCGGATTTTCTGCAAGTTGGGAAGTAGGGGCTGACAGGCCCTATGTCCTCAGGATTGAAAGGATCAAGGATAGGGTCTTGGATTGGGGGTTTGGGGTGAGGAGGATGTTTTGGAGGAGGGATAGTTTTTTGAACTGAACAAACCCACTTTTTAACTTAATTGGCTAAGTTTTTTCGAAATCTATACTTAAAGTTGTTTATAACAATAAGAGGCATTTTTATTTTATAGAACAGTGTTAGTATTTAGTAGCATTTATAGTTATTTGATAAAAGAGTATTTAAATTTAAAACAAAAAACATCTTGATTTTCGAAAATAAATTAAAAACATTTTCTATATTCTTCTTTCACGGGACTCGACTCGTACCCAGTAACTCAGGACTCTACTCTTATTTACCGGCCTGATTAGGATTTGACCTAAAATTAGCAAACATTTTTTCAACTTCATGCATATATTTATTAAATGCAATAAAATTTTCATAGTTATCGACGTAAGATGTTATTACGATAGTAATTTCTTAAAGCTCATCTGGCGAAAGATACCGTTACGAGCCCATCAAATACTAGAAAGAAAAAATGCGGAAAAATAAAAAAAATTAACGTTAACTATCAAGTTAAATCAAGACAAACATGAATGTTCTATGCCCGAACCCAACGGAGAATCTACCTCTAGGCGAAATTTTCATTCGAGTTATTTTATCAGAGTGGATATAGAGTTTTAATGTACGTGAGAAAAACATTCTAATTTCGATTAGCTGGTATTGCTAAAAATATTTCACCCTTTAACCTTTAAACCCCCTTTATCATTTCTCACTGCAGGTGTTTGGATTACAATTAGACTAGGATTTTGCTGTTAAATCGACTATCTCGCCTGCACTATACAGTATGTCTCAGTAAGTTTAAATTATTAATTTTAGGAAAAAAACTTATTCTCCTTAAAAAGTTCTGCATGTTCTATAATCTTAAATACAATCGTCAATGTACATTTAAATTTGACAACATCGAAAAATGTTATGTAAAAAAGTTTATTATGCAGAACTAAAAACTAAGTTCAAATATGCAATTACATCCATTTACATTGGAAAAATAGGTTTTGTGCTGGTTGAATATTGTTTCTATTTCTCGTTTCTTAATGTTTTCTAACAATTTTCCAATTTAAACACGTAACTATAGTAAAATGTGCATTGTTATTGTACCTAGAAATATATTTCAAAAATCAATACATTTTTTCAATGTAAATGGTAATTGCATATTTGAACTTACTTTTTAGTTCCTGATCAAATTTTTTACATAACATTTTTCGATGTTGCCAAATTTAAAGTAGTAAAATTCATATTTTTTGACAAACCACTGGAAAAAAATCATTTTTAATGATTGTATTTTAGATTTTAGAACATGCAGAACTATTTATGAAGAATAAGTTTTTTCCTAAAATTAATAACAAAAAGTTACCCATATGATACCAACTTACTGAGACATACTGTATAAAGTAATTAAGTCCTTGATTAACCTTTTAAGTACGAGACAGGTTATATTTCGACCACTCGAAGTATTACAATATTTTTGAGTGATTTTGGGAATAATATTATGTTTTGAATATAGGGAATATAGTGTAACAATTTTAGGAAGCATATTTGACCTTGAAATAGTGATTTCAAGGAATTTTTTATTTGGTATTTCGACATGTAAAATGGTATTTTGATGCGCTGAATACGAAAACAATAAACCAATAGTACTGCGTATAGCAAAATAACCATTTTAGAATGCATATTTGACCTTGAAATAGTGATTTCGAAGCGAAGTCTTCTGGGTCCACTTGGGGATTTCCTCTATCCTACTGTAACTCAAAAAATATGCATGTGATCGACCGCCTGGAAGTTGGCACCCCAATTGCCGGAACCCTTTGATTTTTTCGGAGTTCTGGACTCATCTCGAAGAGTTCTAGAGTTCTCAAGGGGTGCAGATAAAGTTCTGCATTTTTTTTGGGGAATTTTTAAAAAACAAATTTTAGGGTGCTAACTTCATGCCGCACTCCTTTTGTGAGAAAAAAGAGTTCTGGGTGAATAGATATCTCAGAAATAAAGAGTTCTAGAGTTCTCGGTAGGTTTTGGAAAGAGTTCTGGGAATTTTCGGAAATTACAAAAAAAAATAAATTTTGGAGTGGTAACTTCATGCCGCATCCTTTTTTATTTTTTGGGTAGTTTTGGTCACTTAGGACTGGTTTTAAATACAGCACCCCTGAGTTCTGACTCGAAGAAATACTGAAAATTATGAAAATGGATATTTTCAAGGCGTGCTACAAAGTTCCGATTTTTGTCGCTAATTTTAAGCCAGAATATTCAATTTTTTATTTACTGGACAGTTTTGGTCACTTAGGGCTGGTTTTACATGCAGCACCCCTGAGTTCTGACTCGAAAAAATACTGAAAATTATGAAAATGGATATTTTCAAGGGGTGCTACAAAGTTCCGATTTTTGTCGATAATTTTAGCCAGAATATTCAATTTTTTATTTACTGGGCAGTTTCGGTCACTTAGGGCTGCTTTTAAATACAGCACCCCTGAGATCTGACTCGAAAAAATATTGAAAATTATGAAAATGGGTATTTCAAGGGGTGCTACAAAGTTCCGATTTTTGTCTCTAAATTTTAGCCAGAATATTCAATTTTTTATTTACTGGGCAGTTTTGGTCACTTAGGGCTTATTTATGATTTCTTGTTCTTCAAATATAGAGTTATAATCTGATTGTATGTACTGTGCATTATTGTGCTAATGCTAAATATTATGTTTTTATAATCAACAGTAAATCAGCTTTACTGTTTATTCGTTTACCTCTTCTGCAGGGAATAGTTATGAAAATAATCATGTAGTGAAGTGTTTTTTATTTCAGTACAAAATAACTTCTATATACAAAAATAAACTTTTATTCTAAAATTAACAACATAAAAACAAACATTTAAACCTTTCTTTGTGCTTATCACAATTGTCATAATGACAGTTTATTTTCTATGCAGAATGTCAAAAGTTCCAGGCGTTTTTCCTTACTACTAACACTATTTTAAATTATTTTTTGGTAATACATTGAAAATTGAATATTCTGGCTAAAAATTAGCGATAAAAATCGGAACTTTGTAGCACCCCTTGAAAATATCCATTTTCATAATTTTCAGTATTTTTTCGAGTCAGAACTCAGGGGTGCTGCATGTAAAACCAGCCCTAAGTGACCAAAACTGTCCAGTAAATAAAAAATTGAATATTCTGGCTTAAAATTAGCGACAAAAATCGGAACTTTGTAGCACGCCTTGAAAATATCCATTTTCATAATTTTCAGTATTTTTTCGAGTCAGAACTCAGGGGTGCTGCATGTAAAACCAGCCCTAAGTGACCAAAACTGTCCAGTAAATAAAAAATTGAATATTCTGGTTTAAAATTAGCGACAAAAATCGGAACTTTGTAGCACCCCTTGAAAATATCCATTTTCATAATTTTCAGTATTTCTTCGAGTCAGAACTCAGGGGTGCTGTATTTAAAACCAGTCCTAAGTGACCAAAACTACCCAAAAAATAAAAAAGGATGCGGCATGAAGTTAGCACTCCAAAATTTATTTTTTTTTTGTAATTTCCGAAAATTCCCAGAACTCTTTCCAAAACCTACCGAGAACTCTAGAACTCTTTATTTCTGAGATATCTATTCACCGAGAACTCTTTTTTTTCACAAAAGGGGTGCGGATGAAGTTGGCACCCCAAAATTTGTTGTTTAAAAATTCCTCAAAAAAATTGCAGAACTTTATCTGCACCCCCTCGAAAACTCTAGAACTCTTCGAGACGAGTCCAGAACTCCGAAAAAATCAAAGGGTTCCGGCAGTTGGGGTGCCAACTTCCGGGCGGTATCCGATCGCCCTAAAATTTGGACACATGGTCGAGTTCGGGGTCCCGGAGAGCTGTACAATTGTTGAGCCACCCCTCTCCACCTCCCCCACTTGAAATTTCCAATTTTCCTAGAAAATTGTTTCAAATGCAGATAAATGTCGGGAGGAGTTGTGGTGGAAGGAGGTCGAACTTAACCCTGATCCTGGGTCATGCTGAGAGCGAAAACTGAAATACCGGGTCTCTGAGGGAAGCATGTCCACCCGTAACCAGAGAGAAGAGCAAAAAAATTTTTTTTTGCTTTTTCTAATAAAATTTTTCTAAATTCGATTCCTATTTCTCGTGGTTTTCAATTGAAAAATAAGGCCCAATTTCAAAAAGGGACAATCATTTGATGGAAAAAAATGGCAAATGACATAAAAAACGTTACGTTTTTCCTGTATTTAACGTAAAAACATTTACAGATATCATTTCGGACAAAAACAACGGATTTGACCTTGAAATGCAATTATGCTTTTTAGTGCAAAATGTTTCAGTGCAAAGGTGGAAAGCATATGTCATTATGTCATTATCAACATTGAAATATCAATTCGGTAGATGTATTTACCATCGGCTCGCTAGTTTTAATGTGTTCCATAAAATAATGTAATGCTTAGTATTTTGTAATTAAAATAATAATAATAAATAACATATATTCTCTACGGTCGAGCCGGGAAAGTTTTGGGGTGACACAGCCGATTTTTTTATTATCTTTTCATATTCAGCGCATTAAATTAGGAATGCACTGTTTTTCCCCAAATGAAATTTTCACCATTGGACTTTCCGTTCCGGACGGGACTGGTCGAAATTTCGACCACCAAATTTATCGGGCACCCGACGTGACAAATCTTTCGATTTTATGTTCAGATATCGTATAAAAAAAGTTCAATTTCTACGTAAAAATCCCCGTCCTTAAGAAGTTAATGCTTTACCTTCAGCGAGTTTATTCAATAACTCTATTAATAAAACAACCTATTCCATAATCAATGTTTAAATTACTACGAAGTTTTTTAATAAAAAATCGATTTCTTTAACCATAAATAAGTTTGAAGAATCCATTGAACCTTAGCAACGTTACCAAGACTACCGGAAAAACACTCAACGCGTATACTTCTTTTTTCCGTGTTTTTACGTGTTTTTCTAGTACCGCTAGACGGCTCGGCTTGGGTATATATTTAATGTTTGTAGTGAATATATATACAAACACATGCTAATCCCGAACCCGTAACATGTTTGTTACATAACTTTTTTCACTTAACGCTTGTCGATGACTTACAGTACTAACATAAACTATTGGATGGAAAACATTATTTATACGAGGTGCGCGAGAAAATTAAATAAGAAATTAAAAAGGTTATTATATTTTAGATAAATAGTTAAAACTTGATTAGCAAAGAAAATTAAATTAAAAAAGATTATAAAAGTCATAACCAGAAACACGATTCGTTAAATCCTTTTCTTATATAATATCAGGCATAATACAGGGTGTCCCAAATAAGAGTGATCGATTTTAAATGTAAATGCACAACGTATTAATTACTCTAAATAAATTGGGTTTTCACTAATTATTTTCTTTTACCCAAAAGTTATTTATGAAGTTTGTTACATTTTATCCACTAATTTTGGTCAAAATAAATGGGACAAATATGTGTTATTTTAAATGGAACACTCTGTATATTTTGATGACATTTAAAAGAGCGATTCATCATCTTTTAAAAAATGCATAGTTTGATATCTTTTGCTTTCCTATCAATGAAGATATTTGAAATTTCAAGAAACACTGCATTTTTCCTTATGGAAAAAGGACATTAAATAAAAATTTTACTAAAAAATTCAGAAAAAAAATAACATTAGGTACATTATCGAAAACATTCTGACAGCTGTATTAGAAAAATCGTTTGATTTAAAATTAAAAAATGGCACAACATTTCAAAAATTCGCAAAAACTCATAAAAAATCTCAAAAAACTGCAAAAAAAAACCCAAAAAAAATCTCAAAAAATGGCAAATAAAAGTAAAAAAATGGCAGAAAATCGCAAATAATCGGAGAAATAAAAAAAAACAGGAAACATCTGAAAATAATTAAAAAATGGCAAACAACCAAAAAAAAAAATTAGAGAAGAAAAACAAAAAGAAAAAATTGCAAAATATCCCAAAAACGTCAAAACACCGCAAAAACTCGCGCAAACCGCAAAAAATCGCGCAAACCGCAAAAAATCGCGAAAACTCACAAAAATTGCAAAAAATCGAAAATAATTAGGAAACAAAAAACAATCGGAAAAAATTAAAGTATATACAGAAACAACAAAAAAATCGCAAAAAAAAACGCAAAAACTAACCGAAAAAAATGGAAAGTATCAGAAAAAAAATTGAAAGAAAAAATCATGAAACATTGGGAAAAATTGAAAAATCGAAAACACAAAAAATGGCAAAAAATATTGCAAAAAAATTGAAAAATCGAAAACACAAAAAATGGCAAAAAAAATACAAAAAAATCTTACAAAATGTCAAAAATTGCAAAAAATCGAAAATAATTAAGAAACAAAAAACAATCGAAAAAAATTAAAATATACAGAAACAACGAAAAAATCGCAAAAAAATGCAAAAAAAACACCAAAAAAACCGAAAAAAAGGGAAAAATTAAAAAATCGAAAACAAAAAATGGCAAAAAAAATTACAAAAATTCACAAAAAATCTTACAAAATGTCAAAAATTGTATAAATTGCAAAAAATCGAAAATAATTGGGAAACAAAATACAATCGGATCTAATTAAAATATACAGAAACAACGCAAAAATCGCAAAGAATTGAAAAAAAACGCAAAAAAAACTGAAAAAAATGGAAAGTTTAAGAAAAAAAAAATTGAAAGAAAAAATCATGAAACATTGGGAAAAATTGAAAAATCGAAAAAAAAATACAAAAAAGAGAGTAGGCACATACAGTATTTTTAGTTTCTGAATAAATTATTTGTCAGATTTGTTAATTTTTATTTACTGTTAGGTTTTCCGTAAGGAAAAATCGGTGGTTCTTGATATCTCGAATATCTTTGCTGTTAGGAAAGCAGAAGATATCAAACTATACATTTCTTAAAAGAAGATAATAAATCTTTATTAATAAATTGTACAAAGAGGTGGCGTAATTTAACTCTTTTAAATACCATCAAAACATACAGGTAGTTCCATTTAAAATAATACATATTTTTTCCATTTATTTTGAAAAAAATAGTAGATCACCCTGTATTGACGGGATAAAATGTAACAAACTTCATAAAAAACTTTTGGGTAAACGAAAACACTTAGTGAAAACCCGATTTATTTAGAGCAATTAATACGTGCATTTACATTTAAAATCGATAACTCTTATTTGGGACACCCTGTATATTCTAGACGAACTATAACGTTAGAAATTATTTATAGGCCGAAAAAGTCCTCTCTGCGCTCCGGGAAGCGTTGGAAAATGCGCGACGCGCTGAAAATTGGTCAAGGCGTATATTGACTACTTTGGAAAATATCACTTAAGTTTAGAGGCGTCCTGTTATTTCTGCTGGGAATTTTATAGGCGCCCTATTATTTCTGCTGGGAGTTATCACTGAAAAAGTCCTCTCTGCGCTCCGGAAACGCATTGGAAAATGCGCGACGCGCTGAAAATTAATCAATGCGTATATTGACTACTTTGGAAAATATCACTTAAGTTTAGAGGCGTCCTGTTATTTCTGCTGGGAATTTTATAGGCGCCCTATTATTTCTGCTGGGAGTTATCACTGAAAAAGTCCTCTCTGCGCTCCGGAAACGCATTGGAAAATGCGCGACGCGCTGAAAATTAATCAATGCGTATATTGACTACTTTGGAAAATATCACTCAAGTTTAGAGGCGTCCTGTTATTTCTGCTGGGAATTTTAGAGGCGCCCTATTATTTATGCTGGGAGTTATCACTGAAAAAGTCCTCTCTGCGCTCCGGAAACGCATTGGAAAATGCGCGACGCGCTGAAAATTGGTCAATGCGTATATTGACTACTTTGGAAAATGTCACTCAAGTTTAGAGGCGTCCTGTTATTTCTGCTGGGAATTTTAGAGGCGCCCTATTATTTCTGCTGGGAGTTATCACTGAAAAAGTCCTCTCTGCGCTCCGGAAACGCATTGGAAAATGCGCGACGCGCTGAAAATTGGTCAATGCGTATATTGACTACTTTGGAAAATGTCACTCAAGTTTAGAGGCGTCCTGTTATTTCTGCTGGGAATTTTAGAGGCGCCCTATTATTTCTGCTGGGAGTTATCACTGAAAAAGTCCTCTCTGCGCTCCGGAAACGCATTGGAAAATGCGCGACGCGCTGAAAATTAATCAATGCGTATATTGACTACTTTGGAAAATATCACTTAAGTTTAGAGGCGTCCTGTTATTTCTGCTGGGAATTTTATAGGCGCCCTATTATTTCTGCTGGGAGTTATCACTGAAAAAGTCCTCTCTGCGCTCCGGAAACGCATTGGAAAATGCGCGACGCGCTGAAAATTAATCAATGCGTATATTGACTACTTTGGAAAATATCACTCAAGTTTAGAGGCGTCCTGTTATTTCTGCTGGGAATTTTAGAGGCGCCCTATTATTTATGCTGGGAGTTATCACTGAAAAAGTCCTCTCTGCGCTCCGGAAACGCATTGGAAAATGCGCGACGCGCTGAAAATTGGTCAATGCGTATATTGACTACTTTGGAAAATGTCACTCAAGTTTAGAGGCGTCCTGTTATTTCTGCTGGGAATTTTAGAGGCGCCCTATTATTTCTGCTGGGAGTTATCACTGAAAAAGTCCTCTCTGCGCTCCGGAAACGCATTGGAAAATGCGCGACGCGCTGAAAATTGGTCAATGCGTATATTGACTACTTTGGAAAATGTCACTCAAGTTTAGAGGCGTCCTGTTATTTCTGCTGGGAATTTTAGAGGCGCCCTATTATTTCTGCTGGGAGTTATCACTGAAAAAGTCCTCTCTGCGCTCCGGAAACGCATTGGAAAATGCGCGACGCGCTGAAAATTAATCAATGCGTATATTGACTACTTTGGAAAATATCACTCAAGTTTAGAGGCGTCCTGTTATTTCTGCTGGGAATTTTAGAGGCGCCCTATTATTTCTGCTGGGAGTTATCACTGAAAAAGTCCTCTCTGCGCTCCGGAAACGCATTGGAAAATGCGCGACGCGCTGAAAATTGGTCAATGCGTATATTGACTACTTTGGAAAATGTCACTCAAGTTTAGAGGCGTCCTGTTATTTCTGCTGGGAATTTTAGAGGCGCCCTATTATTTCTGCTGGGAGTTATCACTGAAAAAGTCCTCTCTGCGCTCCGGAAACGCATTGGAAAATGCGCGACGCGCTGAAAATTGGTCAATGCGTATATTGACTACTTTGGAAAATGTCACTCAAGTTTAGAGGCGTCCTGTTATTTCTGCTGGGAATTTTAGAGGCGCCCTATTATTTCTGCTGGGAGTTATCACTGAAAAAGTCCTCTCTGCGCTCCGGAAACGCATTGGAAAATGCGCGACGCGCTGAAAATTAATCAATGCGTATATTGACTACTTTGGAAAATATCACTCAAGTTTAGAGGCGTCCTGTTATTTCTGCTGGGAATTTTAGAGGCGCCCTATTATTTCTGCTGGGAGTTATCACTGAAAAAGTCCTCTCTGCGCTCCGGAAACGCATTGGAAAATACGCGACGCGCTGAAAATTGGTCAATGCGTATATTGACTACTTTGGACAATGTCACTCAAGTTTAGAGGCGCCCTGTTATTTCTGCTAGGAATTTTAGAGGCGCCCTAATATTTCTGCTGTGAGTTATCGCTGAAAAAGTCCTCTCAGCGCTCCGGAAACGAGTTGGAAAATCCGCGTCGCGCTGAAAATTGGTCAATATGTAAATTGACTACTTTTCATTCAAGTTTAGAGGCTCTGTTACTTCTGATGGGAATTTTAGAGGTGCCCTATTATTTCTGCTGGGAGTTATCGCTGAAAAAGTCCTCTCTGCGCTCCGGTAACGCGTTGGAGAATGCGCGACGCGCTGAAAATTGGTTAGTGCGTATAATGACTACTTTGGAAAATGTGACCAAAGTTTTACAGGCGTCCCGTGGTCTCTGTTTGGAGTTATCGTCCAAAAAGACCTCTCTGTGATCCGGAAAAGCGTTGGAAAATGCGGGATGCACTAAAAATTGGTCACTGTGTATATTTACTACTTTGGAAGATGTCACGCAAGGCTTGAGGCGTCCCGTTTTTTCCGATGGTAGTTATCGCCGGAAAAGTTCTCTCTGCGCCCCTGGAAAACGTTGGAAAATGCGAAACGCGCTGAAAATTGGTAAACTTTTGAAAATGTCACCTAAGTTTTAAACCCGTCTTTTCATCTAGGAGAAAAATGCTTTGTTTGCTGACCCGTTTGCTGAATATACGTTCCTTCTTTAATGTTCCATTGCAACCTTTTTATTTTCTTTTTCATTTGGTTAAAAATTACATAAACCTCCATACAACTATGTTATTTTATTAATTAAATATAATTTTAATATGCGTTTTTATATTCTATAGCATGGATTATCGAAAAATAGATCTGCATCAAAAAAAAATACCACGGAGTACATCAACCTTTATTTAAGGCCATTTAAAACACCCACAGTTGATATAATTCATAATGATACTAATTAGGGATTCGGTTTAAGTCCCTATTACCTAATAAAATTAGACGTGCCCGTGTCTGTACTTGCCAAGCTTACAAATCGATTATTATACGGTATTCCGTTTTCTAACCATTTCCTTATTTGGTCGGACTCACCCAATCCTATCATCATATATATTTTATTTCAATGAGAAATTAATAATTTAAAAGTGATTTATTTACAGTGTTCATACCCAATTACAGAATAACAATAACTTCGTGCTAACACAATAACAGTCCTTTTTTATTTGTTTATTTAGTATTGACCTATTTCTGCTACCTAACTGAAAATGTATTTGAACCAATCTTTAACTAACCTCAATATCCATGAATTCTGAATTATCAGCTTTACGTCTCCTCTGAAAGACGACCTACAGCTCATACTTATTAATCTAGTGCCTAATAGCTATTACACAGGAATTGTATATAGGAGGCACATTAATCGAACAGTTTTTTGGCGCCTTAGTCCAGGTAACGAATTGCCTCGGGCGCCAACTTCCGTTTATAATGTAATGGCCGCTTGTCACGGCAGCGTCAGTGGAGATAAAATACTCTTGGGTCGTTATGGTATTGAGCAATGCCTTATCAGGGCAGGCTATACATGCCCTACTGGCTTGAGTACCTGGGAATTCGCTGCTGGGATGTTTAAGTAGAAGCAAACGTAAAACAAAATTAATTAAATATAATTAACTTTTATTATTACCAAATAGTAAACTCCGGGCGAAGAATAAGAAAGGTGTGTAACCTTCCGGATTTATTTCAGATATCTGCGCGTAATCAATAACCACAGACTAATTTGTCAACATATTTACCAACATGCCTTACTCGATTATCGTCTTCGTCGGTCAGAAAATGCTTGGCAATTGGTTGGTTGGTCTCTAATAAGCTGTCATTAAACTCCTCTGAAGTTAGCTACGAGTTGTCTTACACGTGGAGAAAAAAAATTTTCAGGTTATGTTGACATTACAACATGGCGAGGTGGGGAATTACGTCACTTATGATGGGACCCCTTTAAATTAGCCATGCGCAGCCCCTCCAATGCGGAGCACCCTGTCGCGCAGTCCTATTTCAATTTTCCACCATTTTGAAAACTTTGACAGGTCACTTCCGCTCTAGAACTCACATAGCTCTAATTACTCATCTACTCTTTAGGGCGGCTGGACATAAACTGGATCTGCTTGACTCTATACGTTCACGTTCCTACTGGTCAGGACTCTCTCTCTCTGGTGCACTAGCTTGTGCTGCAGTCGTCTGAACATGGTTTCACTCCTTTTACTCAGCCTCTATCTAATCTGTAACGGTCGCTGAACTGGTATTGGGACTGGATGTGATCTCGTCTGGAACCAACGAAAATGAATTGTATCGTAGTATAAGGTAATATTCGTTGCGTGTGCGACGCCCGTACTCAACTGTTCCATCTGTCGGGCAGACTTTTAACTTATACGACTGATCGCGTTTGACCTTATATATAATTTGAATTTACGGCGCGATATTAATATATTGTTTAATTATCAAATATTAAGTAAAAGGTAATAAAACTAATATCAGTAATTAAGTAACTTCGTTACAGTACTAAGCTCTGACGTTGAGAAACTAGATTAGTATGTACTGTACTCATATCAGTTTTAATAATCCGTAAGTAATAACTTAACCTTAATTAATATCCACTATAATATGTTATAAAAAGATGCTTTAATTCCAAAGTACAATACTACACGTGGGGTAACGCTAAATGAGCTAGCATTAACTGGTATCCAGACCATTATTTTTGATCATCTTGCTACTGCACACAATCATGGTTAACTAAATAAATAGAATTCCAGAGGAAAGACTTACCAGAAAAGTTAATAAAATAAAAACACAAGGGAGAAAAAGCAGAGACACACAAAGGGGAACCAAAATGAGCAGATTAAGGAAAAAGCATCCAGTGGGATCAGATAAATTATTTAGCTTAAAACAGAAGCGCAGAAAAAGTTTACTAGAAGATTAAGACTATTCAGAAGTATATAAAGTTTGTAAATTTTTTGTAGTCGTCTGGAGTCTGTATTTATCGTCTGAAATTGTTGTCATTTATTACACTGAGTGGGAAACATCGATATTAACTCTCTGACTTCCAGTCTTATTGTAGCCAATACTTTGGGTAATTGTAATATAATCGGGGCTGTCTCATATGTTTCCTTTCACCGACAGTCTCCTTTCTTTTTTCCGGATCTAGTCCTTTTACCAGCGGCACCTCAGCATCTTGGACTTTTTGTGGATTCCGATTCTATTTTACAGCACCCACTCCAGTACTCTGCACTAATTTGTACAGGCTCTTCACCGATTGTATATTGTATTCTTCAGGGCTGCCCGAATATAGTTTGTTTTGCGGTCTAATGTTTGGCCGTTTCTGTCCCTTTGCCGCATTACCTGCAGAAAAGTTCTCCGTTGTACAGCCCCATTTTATGCAGATGTTTTCGCATTGGACTGTGAGCAGTAAGGAGGCTCGTTATACTTCTTGATTTTTACCCATTTTGAGTAGTTCTTCAATTTTGTGATTCGATGGTTCTTTACTGAATGTTTTACCGTGGTGCATGAGAGGGGCTTTCATCGCCTCTTTTGTTTCCGTTTGACCCAGTCCAGTATGCATCCTCGTATGTCAGATTTTGTGATCTAGAGCACCGAACATCCCGAAGGTGCACTTCAATAAAATTACATTGGCAACTGTCAGCCAATTTGCGTGACCTTGCACCATTTTTTGGGTGACCTTTAATATGCATTTACCAAAACAGTTGATAACAAAAAAAAGTGTCTAAAAAAGGGTAACTCACCCCTTGAAAACTACCTTTAGTGAATTCGAAGAATCAAGACAAAATATGTAAATAGCGTATCTTAGTACCCTTGGGTACTACCTAAAATTTGAATATTGTATGGTACCCATCTCGAAAGATATTCATGAAAAACCAATTATCGTTAGGCCCTTTGTAGGAGTTGTCGCATCCTTAATAAGCGGTTTTGAACATAGGTTCATTAGACAAACATTACTAGGTGTTCTATTACCAATAGAAATATTGCTGGACAATTTTGGTCCATAGAGAATTTTGAAAACGATATAAAACGGAGAAATACAAGTATTTTATTTATAAGGGGACACTATGAACCAAATGTAGTAAGGGAATAAAAATGAAACAGAAATTTATGCGGTCTTAATTTATTGGTGATTTCAACTAATCAGTTTTGATTTTGACTTCCCATTTAAAAAAAAAAAAGTGAACACTCGATGGGAAATATGGCCCATCTTTCAGTTCTGCAAATAACAAAGTGGATATGAACACTATAAACAGCTCTGATATATTAATAAATGTATGTACTTATATTACATGTATCTAACACGAAAAATATTAATCTAAAAGTTCTTTCCTCTACTCATCTGATGGAAAGCGGAAAACCGAAGCTATAATTGGAAAATAAATTTTTACAGTTCTTAACTGCACAAGCTGACCTGCCTTTCTTATCAGATATATCCATGTTAGTTTACTCTCACAGTAAATAGATGGGCACAATAAATAAAATCTTTTTACAAGAATATCCTAAACAAAAGCACAACGTAACACATTACAAAAATAAACACTTGACGAACACAACTAACACAATAATCGGTGACTTGACAGCAATGGAGAAAAAGACGATCGTGACAACAGCGGAACTACACCCAAGGTATAGCCGCTGGCAATGCGTAAAACAGATGCGCGAACTATACATGTCACACTTGATGCACCTTCGGGGTGTTCGGTGTCCAGAGTGCGGGTTCCTGGCCAATATATGGAGTTGATAAACCTTTTCTGGCTAGTTCATAAGCTTTTTCGTTGTTCTCGATGCCACGGTGTCTTGAAACCCACGGGAAAGTTATTTTGTTGTATTCTGATAGGACACTGAATTCTTCTCGACATTCTCATACCAGTTTTGATGTCAATTTTAGTAACGTCTGGAAGTCTGAACATATTTTGATCCGTGCGTTGCCCACTTCCCTCATATTATTTTCTATCGCGCATTTCAAAATTGCGTATAATTCCGCTTGGAATATGTAAGTATTTATTTTGAGTGGTTTCCCCTTGATGTTGCAATCTGTCCATTTTCTTCGGTCTTGAATATTCACTTCGAAGTTAGTGTTGAAAAAGTACATAGGAGTTGTGTGGTCCGATGGTTTCATTTCCTTTGTGATCCGATATATGGCTCGTTTTTTTTTGTAGCCTTGAAAGTCCCATTCATACTAAGCTAGATCATGTGGGAGACAACACGCTTGGCATGAGGTCAGACCACATGACTGCTAAATATAGCTACAAAGATCTGAGTATAATAATTAAGAATCGTAATGAGTTGAATACAAATGTCAGGACAAACCCTAACGGAATTACCTGGTACACAGACGGGTCAAAAACCGAGGGGGAACTGGAGCTGGTATATACTGCGAACAGAATAAGTACCAAGAGAGTTTCTCTCTAGGAAAATATACCTCTGTAGTCCAGGCAGAGGTGTATGCAATACTCGAATGTCCGAGAAATAGTAATATGAGAGCCCACGAGGGAAAAAGAATCATAATCTATACTCAGACAGTCAAGCATTCCTTAAGGCCATAAGGAGCCCAAAGGTGACATCTAGACTGGTATGGGAATGTGGCGAAGAACTTAGAGAACTGGCGACCCACAATAAAGTAACTTTATCGTGGGTACCAGGTCACATTAGTATCGCTGGAAACGAAAAGGCTAACGAGCTCGCAAGAAGCGGGTCGTCAATCCCATTAATTGGTCCAGAACCAGCGATGGGAGTACCAAAACGTACGTTTAGGAACCATATAAAAAACTGGATCAAGCGAAAACACAAATTGTACTGGGACAATATACCCGTACTTCTACACGGGAAAAATTTTATAAAAGAACCGTCAAAGAACGTAACTGAAGAACTGTTTTCAATGAGTAGGAATCAACTACGAATTGCCACAGGACTCCTCTCGAGACACCTTCCTACCAGAGAGCATCTAAACAAAATGGGGCTGTATGACGGCGACCTTAAATGCAGACAATGCAATAAAGGGACCGAGAATGCACTCCACATACCATGCAACTGTGAGGCGCTTGATCACAAAAGGCAAAGAATATATGGAAAATCAAAAATGAATCCGTAAGACTACTACAAACAGATATTAAAGAACATGTACAAACTAGTACAGGGAACAAGGTTGATGGACTGGGTGCAGTAGACAAAGAGACGGGAGGTAGCGCAATAAGCTCAGGAGGCTGCAGTGAATCCGGTTGTAAAAAAAAAGTCTCATTCATTCCTCCCCCATGATTGTTATGTCAATCTAGGGAAGGTTTAGCAGAGCTTCCGTGGCTACTGTTGGTGTTCTCGTTGTGTTCATAGCTCCCGTTATACTGAGACAAACAAGTTTTTGTACTTTGCTCAACTCAGTCTCCTTGAACATTTTCTTTAGGTATTTGTTTCTTCGCTTCTTTAGTCCTTGTTCTTGTCTTCGTCACTAGATCATACAGCTTCGTGTCTCAGCTTAGTCGTCCATATCCTTCGTTGTTTCCGGTTTTGTTTTTTTGTCCTTTTCTTTTTCAGAATAATAATAAGTACTATATTAAAAACTGGTACCATTGTTCATATGGGCTTTTTCGGTTTTCACGTTTACTGTTTTGCTCACTACCGATCTGATATGTTACCGCCTTTAAGGCTGAATCAATAGACTTTCCTGTTGTTTAAACATGTTGATTTTGATGTACAATAATGAGTTCAACACATATCAGTCAAAACATTTTTAATAAAAAGAAGAAATATAATATAATATGGCTAAGTAGAATTGTTCGTCAGTGTACTGCCTGGATAGTGAGTTTCCATCCATGGTGTGGATTTGGATCTGTTGAATTTTTTTTTTCAATCGTGGTTTCTTTCCTTTTATAGAAGTTAGTCCATGATTCACTTTGTTTATAGCATATAGTTTTTTTTGGTACATAATGACTTTCTTTGACGTTTGAGCCTCCCACAACAAGATTAGGCGAAAAAAATTTCATGTCCGTCGGTCTGGATGGATGGATGGATTGATGTATGTGGAGACGATAACTCAAGAATCAGTCGTCAGATTTCAAAAATTCTTTCGCCAATCGTTTTGTCGAATATACGAGAGGAACCCTATTATTTTTGGCCATTCTGCCTGTAAGGGGATGGAAATTGGAGGGGGTTGAAATTTCAAAAAATGTATATCTCCGCCATTTTTAAAAATATCCAAACAGGTCATGAAACTTAATTCGCTTAAAACTTTTTTCGATTTGACCTTCATGGATGGAACTGGAGGGAGTTGAAATTGCAGAAAATTCATATCCGCCCTTTTTGAAAATATTTTTACAGGTCTTTACATTTTTTTCATATCTTTAATTATTATAAAATTAATTTGTATAAAACATTTTTTTTATCCGACCTACGGGGGTGAAACTGGAGGGGGTTGAAATATGAAAAAAAATTATATCACCGCCATTTTTAATAATAACGAAACAGGTTATTAGACTCTTTTCATGTTCTAATTTGTAAAAAATTAATGCGTTAATTTTTACGATTTTTTACGGATTTTTAAAAAAGTGAGAAAGAGGGAAGAAATTAAAAAAATCGTAAAATACCCGTAATAAGTCGTAAACATCTGTAAAAAAACATAAAAAATCGTAAAAAATCGCAAAAAACCGTAAAAAAGCGTAAAAAAACGTATAAACTCGGAAAAATCGGAAAAAATCATAAAATACCGTAATATACCGTAAAAACCGAAATAAAAAATAACTACAAAAATCTGGACAAATGGAAAAAAGTGATAATATCGGGAAAGATCAAAAAAATGCGAGTAAAAAATGAAAAAAAAAACAAAAAAAAAAGGACGAACTTTTTTTATGATCCAATTTTTTAAAAATTAATTCGTTAATTTTTACGATTTTTTACGGATTTTTAAAAATTGAGAAAGGGCGAAAAAATGAAAAAAATCGTAAAAATTCACAAAAAATCGTAAAAAACCGTAATATGTCGTAAACACCTGTAAAAAATCGAAAAAAACCGTAAGAAATCGTAAAAATCGTAAAAAACCGGAAAAAAACGTAAAAAACCGGAAAAAATTGTAAAAAACCGAAAAGAGAACTAGAAAAATCAGAAACAAATGGAAAAAATGGATAATATCGGGAAAGATCGAAAAATGCGAGTAAATTAGAAAAAATTAAAATAAAATCGAAAAAAAACATAAAGAAACGGAAAAAATGTAAAAACAGAAAAGGACGGACTTTTTTCAATGTTCTAATTTTTAAAAAATTAAAAATCGGAAAAATCGTGAAAAATCGTAAAATACCGTAAAAACCGTAAAAAAAAAACCGAAAACAAAAACTAGAAAAATCTGGAACAAATGGAAAATAGGGATAATATCGGTGAAGATCGAAAAATGCGAGTAAATTAAAAAAAATCGAAAAAAAACAAAAAAAGGACGGATTTTTCGGATGTTCTAAATGTTTAAAAAATTAATTCGTTAATTTTTACGATTTTTTACGGATTTTTAAAAAATTGAGAAAGACCGAAAATATGAAAGAAATCGTAAAAACTCTCAAAAAATCGTAAAAAACAGTAATAAGTCGTAAACACCTGTAAAAAACCGTAAAAAATTGTAAAAAATCGTAAAAAATTATTTAAATTACTTTATTTTCCAGTTTCAATCTAAATAATAAATATTGAAGCATTGCAACACTATATAAGCCATAAAAATATTTCATTGTAACTATATCTTCTAGGTGAATATTGTGGGAGATAAACATACACTATAAAGATAAAAACATTGATAAGATAAAAGAAAAATACAGCGGTACCGTGTTCTAGTTAGACTTTAATTTTCCACTAAACAAGTATTATTTTTAATATTTTCTGAATTGTCTTAAAAAAAAGAGTGATTTTTGATTATTCATAATGGGTCTTTTGGATGAAGTTTTCCCCAAAAAGGTAAAATGTGGTATGACCTAATTATAAAATTTCTACATATTGCAAATAACTATTTCATATTATTATCTAGAAGAAGAAAAGAAATATCACTGAGGAATGTTTACTAAACTTAATTTTAAATAAATAAACACTGGGAAATATTACCAAACAAAAATTAGTCATTACGAATATTTCTAGTTTGTAAAACTAATAAAAATTTGTTTTTTTTAAACGTACTGTATATATTTTATCTGCTATTAAAATAACTTCAAAGTTCGTTGTTCGGACGTCAGTGGCGCTTAAGGTGTTGAAATTATTTTTATGATATATTTTACATTAAAACACTTTAACACTATATTTTTATTTTCAGAAAGAAGCAACCAGACTACGTCCAATATCATCCCCATCAATTAAAAAAACTACAGAGAAATCAACTCGTACAACAGACAAGTACGTAAAAATAGATTAATTTCACTTATGCAGGCAACCAGTTTCACTTATACGTGTACCGGCTGTTGCCTATGTACTAGTTTTGATTAAATATAAAATGAGTGAAAGTGTATTTTGTGTTGCATATGTCTTGAATAAAGTTAAAGTGTTTTTAACACGATGTAGTTAGGCAACCAGTAATTATCATGTTTGTATGCAGAGTTCTATACAGTGCGTCCATAAACTAACTCATAAATTCATTATTAGCTAAATGAACTATTAAATTAGAAATTCCCGAAACAGGTCGATTTTTGATTTCAATTTACTATTTTTTCAGATCATAATCTAATATACAGGGTGAACCACCTTCGTGTAATGACGTCATCACCATTTTTTTTAAATGGAACCCCCCTTTTTTTTCAATTTCCGGATTGCCCTTGCTGAGCTGATTCCAAAAATGTATAATATGTTGCTTCAAATTGGTACAGGGTGGGCAAAAATGCAAAAAAAAAATTATGAAAATTGTTTATGGAAAGTTATATGTTACTGAATGTAATAAACAAATTAAATGGAATTACGTAGTTATGCAATTAATGTGATACACTACCAAAAACAAACAAACGAAAATTTACAATAAATGTTCAAATTGTTCTCCATTGACCATTATACAATGACTGAACCGGGCATTACTTTCATCTCTAACATTCTGTAGCATAGCGGGTGTTATGTTCTGTATTTCTTGTCTAATTCGGGCTTGTAGTTGAGGGATATTTCCAGGTCTGTTAAAGTAGACTTAGATTTTAAATAACCCCATAAAAAGAAGTCTAATGGGCTCAGATCAGGTGATCTAGCAGGACATTCCACTGGTCCCCTTCTTCCTATCCACCTTTGTGGAAAAGTTGTGTTTAAAAAATCGCGCACAGTTACTGCGAAATGTGTCGGTGCGCCATCCTGTTGAAACCAGATTCTGCGGTCTACATTAGTGGGTATTTGAATATCAGGGAAAAGCTGGATCAGATCAGGAATTAATGTTTTTTGTAGGAAATCCAGATATAATGCTCCTGTTAAGTTTTCATCAAAAAAATATGGACCAATAATTGTATTTCTCACAATACCAGCCCATACGTTGGTTTTTTGTGGTCTTTGCGTATGGTATTCTTGCATCCAGTATGGATTTTCATCAGACCAATAACGGGTGTTTTGCCGGTTAACATGACCGTTCAAATAAAACGTTGCCTCGTCCGAAAATAAAACGATATCAATGAAATTGTTATTTTGGTTCATCATATACTCGCAGAATTCAGTTTTTCGGTCAAAGTCGTCTTCAGTCAATTCATGGATAAGACGTACTTTATAAGGATGGTATTTTACCTTTTTAAAAATTTTTGATACTGAAGACTTTCCAATACCAAAATCCCTAGATAATCCTCGCACTGTACATTGTGGATTTTCTACTGCCGACAAAATTATGTCTTGTTGAATATTTTCATCAATTTTTGATCTACCTTGCTTTGTTGCATCCCTTACATGTCCTAATTCTCTGTATTTTCGCTCTATTCTGCTTACCGTAGATTGTGAAATAGGTTCACGATCTGGGTGCATTTCATGGAATAATCGGCATACCTCTTGTTGAGTCCGCATCTTATCGCCAATACCAATCATCATTAATATTTCAATCCTATCACTTTCGGTTAAAGGCATTTTGTAAAAAAAGTTCACGAACGTACCTTCTCTAAAGCGTTAAAAATACAAAACTTTGCTTCAATGTTGTTGACAGTTTTTAACGTCAAATGAAAAAAAATGGTAAAAAATATTGCCAAAAAAAATTGTATAGTCCACGGGCTTGGATCACTAATAAAAGCTGTTAGATACAATTATTAAGAATAATGCAGGATGTTTTTGATAGTAAATTTTTGCATTTTTGCCCACCCTGTACCAATTTGAAGCAACATATTATACATTTTTGCAGCTCAGCAAGGGCAATCCTGAAATTGAAAAAAAAGGGGGGGTTCCATTTAAAAAAAAATGGTGATGACGTCATTACACCAAGGTGGTTCACCCTGTATATTAGATTATGATCTGAAAAAATAGTAAATTGAAATCAAAAATCGACCTGTTTCGGGAATTTCTAATTTAATCGTTCATTAGCTAATAATGAATTTATGCGTTACTTTATGGACGCACTGTATAGTAAAAATACTGTTATTATATACAGGGTGATTCCCAATGACGCTTACAACGTTTGTCTGTATGGGTACCTCTCGTAAAATTGGATAAAATGATATAAAGAATGAGGGGTGGTCCAACATTTTTTTTAAATTTATAAAAAATTAAATGATTTTATTTTTTTACCAAGCAACCAACAAAACACAAAATATATTCAAAATGTTGTCCATTTACATAATCATTGAAAATCGTATACGTTCTAAATAATCGCGATTGACAGGATTGTATTCTACTATGCTATCGTAGACAAGGGACTTCATGTAACCCCTCAGAAAGAAACCGATTGGATTCAAATCCGGTGACCTCGCAGGCCATATATTGGGTACACCTCACCCTATCCAGTTGTTTCCGTGTTGTAGAGAATAATAAAAAATTATGTTTGCATTGATTATTCAACTTCCTTTTAAAGTTATCAAATAAAATCATTTAATTTTTTATAGCTTCAACACCCTGTATTTCAAAGAGTAAATATGTTGGACCCCTCATTCCTTATATCATTTTGTCCAATTTTACGAGAAGTATCTACAGACAAACGTTGTAAGCGTCAATTTTAAACATCTTGTATATATTGTAATGATTTGATATCTCTAATTTGGGGTAGGTTCTATGAAAGAAAATAATCAACTTACAAAAAATTTCTCACAAAAATTATAAATTTTATATTTATCCTGTTATCGTGTTTATTTACTTCTTTTGTTGATTCAGTATCCACATCTCGGTGTAAAATCTCCAATTCTCTTCAATGTCAATTAACCAAAAAAACAATTTTTACCTTCTTCTTTTATTGCATACTCCAACTTCTCCCAGTGATAATAGTTTAACTTTCTTCTCCAGTGATTTAAAGAATTTTTTTTATTTGTTTGACCTTTTTTTATCCAAGAAATAATAATATATTCTTCCACAAGCATAGAATAATAGCCATAATTCTATGCGAGTTGAAGACTATACTTTCTCCACGACTATGCAAGAAATTACATACCTAAAATCATAGTTTTTATGACAAATCTTTAATTGACACTTCAAATATTAAACTTTGGCGTTTGTGTATTTGACATTTCAAATAAAATGGCGACTTAATAGGATGGTGCTAAAATGCGATTGGTTAGTTATTTTCAAAGCAATGGGATTTGTGTTGATATTAATGTGAATTCTAGAAATCCAAAGATGTGATTGGCTAATTTAGAGTGAATTCTTTAATTTATTCTTCAACTGCTGGAAGAATGTATATTATTCTTCCACTAAAAATGTAGTAAGAATCAGCTTATTATTAAATAGTCGTGGAGAAAATTCATTTTCTAATACAATTAGTATATAATATTATTTCTTCCTTTACAACATTCAAAATTCTCCTTGTCGGCCACCTAAAATAAGATGATGAACATTCGTAGGAATACAATTAATAGATTAATATTTTATACAATTATTCTTTGGTAGAACCTTCCTTCAGGTATTCTGAGAGGTTCACAATATATTAATAACGGCAAGTTTCATTGTGAGCACCTGAGACTTTCAAATTAAGAAAAAGTTACAGTTCAGGCAATTTTCGACCAGTGATAACTTATCTCCGACCAGCAGGGTGCCCATTCTCGGTCGCTTGTTGCCGATGTTTGTCCATAATATATCCGGTTGTCGGCCATATCTATATATCAACGTAGAGATATGTCATAAAAAACATCTGCTTTAGGCACCTATAGGTCATTACTTATAGTCGGTAGGTAGGTATGTCATATGTGTTCAGTTACTAAAACGTTTATTGAAACGATTTATAAAAAATATAACAAACAAAACCTGAATTCTAAAACATGTAACAAGGTAGGTAACTACCAAGCATTAAATAAAAAAATAATTATACAAAAAATCAAAAAATACAAAAAATCATACACAAAAACCAGATGTAAAGTCTTTAACTGCTGCTTCTGCATACAGTATGTCTCAGTACACTTCAAGTGATACCATCTATCACAAAGGTCACAGGCTGGAGCATGTGTGTTGTGTTAGGCGGAAGCGCATAAATTATAATATCGTTATCTTCGCAAAATTGACTGAGCGGTAAAGACATATGAGATGAATGTCCATCAATAAAAAGTATGACTGGTTTTTGAATGTCATTTTCTGAGAGCCACTTATTGAAACTGTTGGCCATGTATTCGTATAAATCCTCGGACTTCATCCAGCCACTTTCTGAACGACCCATAAACCAGTTATCAGGCATGTTGTCTACAATGCTTTTAGGTGTTCGTACGTATGGGAATACCACCAAAGGGGGACATAACTTGCCGTTAGCACTAAAAACCACCAGGACTGTTAAATTTTCTTTTTCGTATCCCATTTTAACAGTATATACATTTTTAAAGCCTCTAGGAGATAAAACCTTCCCAGATTTGGGACACAACAAGAACCCTGCTTCGTCTTCGTTAAATATTCGGTCGGGGCTCTGAAAAATGTTCTCGACGTTTTTTTCTTTCAAAAAATGTTTTAGTTTTGTAAACCAGAGTCTAATCTCCGTTATTATTATTGACAACTTCAGGTTCCCTAATTGAAATTTCAGGATGCCTTCTGAGGAAATTCGTATACCATTTCTGCCCTGGATTTCCATTTCTAAATTTTGTTTTCTTCCCAGAATCAACCACAATTTTATTATATGGTCTCCATTAGCTCTGATTTCGTTATCGAGAAACCACACTTAGCAATAGTTAGTAGGTACCCACTCAGATATTTTCTTTTTGCCTTCAACTGTGAGTGTAGGAGCCGGCCCTGTCTTCCCAATTTCATTTCTTGTAACCCTCACGTATACTCGGTCTTGCAGTATGTTTTTTGGAACCCCAAACTCCCGGCTTGCTTGACGGATACCTATGTTATTTTCACATATTTCCGTGAGGGCCTGTCACTTTTAAACTGACAATTGTCACTTTTAAACTCAAAATTGTCACTTTTAAAGTGACAATTGTAACTTTTTAACTGACAACTGTCACTATTAAACTCACAATTGTCACTTTTAAACTGAGAATTGTCACGTTTAATCTGATAATTGCCACTTTTAAACTGACAGTTGTCTCTTCCAAACTGACAATTGTCACTTTTAAACTGAGAATTATCACTTTTAAACTGACAATTGTTACTTTTAAACTGACAATTGTCACTTTTAAACTGACAATTGTCACTTTTAAACTGACAATTGTCACGTTTAATCTGACAATTGCCACTTTTAAACTGACAGTTGTCTCTTCCAAACTGACAATTGTCACTTTTAAACTAAGGATTGTCACTTTTAAACTGAGAATTGTCACTTTTAAACTGACAATTGTCACTTTGAAACTGACAATTGTGACTCTTCATAATATTGGAAAAATTTTCTGGTTGTAATATGCTTTTCTGTTTTGGCAATTTTTTGGGCATTTTTTCGGCGTTTTTTTATATGGTGGCATCTGAGAAGCAACAAAAGAAAAATAATCAGAGTGTGGTCGATAATAAAATATTGAGCAAAACCTATTGTCGGCCACTAAGTTATGAGTAAAATTTGTAGCGATCGACAACTAGCTAATAATATTCGAATAATATTGTAAAAAGCACATGTTTAAGTGGCCGAAAACTGGTGGATAAATTTGTCTAGAAAAAGACAACTATATAATATGTACTACCGCCCAATTCTCGACCACCTGGCCGAATTTAGGGTTTATTATTTTCCTTTTACCGGCCAGTAGTTTTTGAGGTGAAAACTTGGCTAAACATAGTTTAATCTGTGGTAATAATACAGCTTAATATTATTTTAAGAAAACTAGATTATCCATTCTCGAATGATGTGGTAAAATTTATCAAAGGAGATAATGAAACTCGAAGTCAATACCACATAATGTATTTTTTAAATTGAAAAGATCTTACAGATCTAGTAGCGAAGCGACATGTTTCGGCTCAGATGGCCATCTTCAGGCGCTAAAATTACAGAAGTGCTGTAATGAATACAATATTTAAATTAGAATTTAAAAAAACTTACAATGCTTGGAGATTAATTAATTAAGGTATTAAGTTATACTAAGTGGCATGAAACTAAACAAAATTAAAAGTTTATAAAAATATTGTTGAAAAAAAACCAATAATGGTAAATACAATATTTCACTCCACAGGAGGAATTACACATTATCAACAATAATAAGATTATCGCCACAAGTTAATATCGAAGTGCATCGTAAGGATGCACTGAAACAAAGTTCAGGTAAAAGAAATTTTTTGGTAAATCATGCTTGCACTACTACCACGCACAAATTAAAATGGTGGAACAAGCCGGAAGCTCAGAGTAAATATATATAGAGAGGGCATTCTATCCTTTTTTATTAAGCCAACATCTAGTTAACTTTTGTTGACATCGTCCTCTAGAGATTCCATAAGCGTACTTTCAAGCAGGATAATTTAAAATCATACATTAAATAGTGAATTGATTTGTGTTATTTTTTAGTGTTATAGGTTGTACTAAATATTTTTGTAAACATTTTGAACTATTTTAAGTGATTTTCTTGAGAGATTGTTAACCATGAGAAAGAAATGTGAAAAATATGTGGTTCTTTTCTCAATAAGCCATTAGATAATCAATCTTACACTTCACAAGTAAGTTAGGAAAGTAGTTTTTGAATAATTTAAAATATAATATAAGTTGATAAGATTTGATAATTTTTTATTTTGCTTCCTTTCTTTTTTATGTTATATACCTACCATTCACATTTTTTATGTTATTCGCATTTAGGTACTCCTTACTGTAACAAGGTTTTAGGAGCAATAAACAATATTATTTATTTGATTCCATTATTAAATACGTACATTTAATATAAATTTACAAGCATTTGCTATGTTTTAATGTTAATATTTATCAGTATTACAGAAATTACAACTTTATCGAAATTATATAACTTCTCACGACATATTTAATTCAAATGTGATATATTAATAACATGTAAAATACCCAATTTTAATTTTCTTTTTTTTGCTAAAATAAATAAAAAGTTATAATTCTTCGCGTCGCCACTGTCTAATACATCACGTCAATTTTTATTGTTGATTTCGTCCTCTGCACGAGATTTTTCTGCGCGTCTCACGTCCCTCGCCCACAAACTTTGCCGAGAGAGAGAGCTAGATGTTGGCTTAAATTTTGTAAATGACATTAGATATACAGGGCATATCTAGTAGTTCCTTTATCTGAGGCCGGAAGTAACTAGGTAATATTAAATTGAAATTCCAAATGTCAAATTTCAAAATTATGCGCGGTAAATTTAAAATCGAAACGAGCGAAAATAGATGAATGTTGGTTGAGACCACGTGACCGGGTACAAGACAAGGCAAATAGAGAGAAGAATTACGTTGAAAGGAGAGCAGCGGTAGAAAAAGAAGGTACAGGCAAGGACTATGGAAAAGAAGAAGAGGTGACCGTTACTTCCGGCTTGTTCCACCATTTTAATTTGTGCATGGTAGTAGTGCAAGCGTGATTTACCAAAAAATTTCTTTTACCTGAACTTTGTTTCAGTGCATCATTACGATGCACTTCGATATTAACTTGTGGCGATAAGCTTATTATTGTTGATAATGTGTAATTCCTCCTGTGGAGTGAAATATTGTATTTACCATTATTGGTTTTTTTCAACAATATTTTTATAAACTTTTAATTTTGTTTAGTTTCATGCCACTTAGTATAACTTAATACCTTAATTAATTAATCTCCAAGCATTGTAAGTTTGTTTAAATTCTAATTTAAATATTGTATTCATTACAGCACTTCTGTAATTTTAGCGCCTGAAGATGGCCATCTGAGCCGAAACATGTCGCTTCGCTACTAGATCTTTAAGATCTTTTCAATTTAAAAAATACATTATGTGGTATTGACTTCGAGTTTCATAGTATTTTATTCATATAATCAACCCAAACATGCATGCATATAATATTTGATGTTTTACTTACTATTTACACCAGGCATTTTCACTATAAATTACGTAAAAAGTTTAATTGTAGCCATCTTGAAGTCAACTGAAATTAGTTCAAAAATGCTACACTGGAGGTGTTAGTTGATTTTAAAATATCTTAATAGTGGCCGAATAGAGGCATGATCTCGAGAATGTTGCCAACCTAGAAAAAGGTCTACCAACGGGGAAGGATTATTTTTGGTCAAAATCTACTTAATTATTTTCGCAATGATAAAATATGTGTACAAAATTCAATTGAGCTTTCCAGAATATATCGTTAGTGAAATATAATGATTTTAATAAAATCTTACTTCTGTACAAAATTCAATTGAGCTTTCCAGAATATATCGTTAGTGAAATATAATGATTTTAATAAAATCTTACTTCTGATTGGTTGAAATTTCGTTGTCAAATGTCATTCGTCATAGAGTAAGTATAAGAGAGCGACAGGTTTCATTTTCAGCGACTGACCTACAGCCTTGGAGGATTGGTGGAACTAAACTGAATTTGGTGAGTAGTTTGAATATTCTATAATCTGTAATGATATATTCTGGAAAGCTCAATAGAATTTTGTACACACATTTTATCATTGCGAAAATAATCAAGTATATTTTGACCAAAAATAATCCTTCCCCGTTGGTAGACCTTTTTCTAGGTTGGCAACATTGAGGGAACTCTCCCATTGGAACATACTATTGAGGTTTTCTTAATATTCGATGTTTAACGTGTAGATGGTCGACAACCTGTTGGTGGCCGGTAACAGGCGAAACTACCCTAGTTAGGATGTTAAGCGTTAGACCAAACATATACGTTATCTTCCTCACTCTTTTCAGTAAAAAAATATTGCATCGATATACGGGTTGGGCACGTCCATGAGCCATGACGTATATGCTTACACCATTTACTATTAGACATCAATATCTAAGCACAGCATGTTGTGATATGTAAGATTGTATATAAACACGTAAACAAACAGTATCGTGTAGAAATAATCTGCAACGTTCAAATTTACCACCATAATTTAAGTTGGTAGTGACCTGACACTCGACATTTGTGAGTGGCGGGAAAAAGTTTCTTTAGGTAGATGTTAGCATAATGTTTATATTACGATCGGCCGTGAGTAGTACCTTTTACCCTACCTTCCCTACCGAAGATCATAGACTCGTCCAGACAGTGGTTCGGTGGACGTCCCCACTGTTGAGAGGGACGTAGAACCATCTGCGTGCCTAGTTTACATGAGATTCGGTTATATAATAAATATGATGATATTAAAGTTGTTATAAAGTGTATACATAAATAATTAATACGAAATAGTGATTATTTCTAATATCAGAAGTGGGATAGTTCCTGTAAACTCACATAATGGATGATCAAAACAGTTCTGTGGGTGCAACCTTGAAAAATTTGTTAAGAATTTTTTTTTAAGAACGAGTGGATTCTCGCACCAATTTGACGTCGACGGCTACATCCTCGGGCCTACCCGATAAGTTACCGAAATTTCTACCCGGCAGAGATGATCCCGAATGATGGGTTAGGAAATTTCCGTTGTCGTCGCTCGACTGGAGTGGTAATATTATTATGATGCATAAAGAAATGCAGGTAGTTTTGACGGTCAGGCAGGTTAGTGGTTTAATTGTTGGCGGTCCAACTACGGACTACCGTTTTTAGGAAAATGTAAGAAAACATTTAATCGAGAGTTTTTTCTGAAGTTTATTTTGGAAAATCAATGCATGAGACTATTGCTTTTAATGTTTTAATGCAAACAGATGTTTCACTTATTGTCATTAAGTACGCATTATTATTATTATCATCATTGTTATTTCATCTGAAAAATATAATAATGTTTTAAATGTAGCAAGTTCGTATGTACACGATTTTTGTGCTGCTCCAAACAAACAATTGGTGTTAAACTTGACAGAGCCGATTGTATCAATAAGCAATACATATGTGATTATAGTAAAAAGGCGTGTCACACTGTTGACAAATTTTTAGCGAAGAAAAGACGTAGTAGTGAATCAAAAATGGTCAATTTTTGTTACTCGCATAAAACAAGAAAATAATCACAGTTTAAATTTATATTCCCTAAATATTGAAGACAAAATATATGATATATGACGTTTTATTAGATACAGGTGTACAAGTATCATTAATATTATTAAAATCATGGCATCTTTGCCCCCTTTTATGAAATGATTATAAAGGATGTTGGCAAAAATTCATTTTCTTCACAAAAAAAAAAGTCATAAAGGTAGTAACAATTTTGTTGAATGATACAAAGTTTTCACATGAAGTGTTTCAAGTAATTTTTATTCCTTGTGATTGTTAGAGTTTGTTCAGACTTTATAGGTGAACAAAGATGATTAAGAATCGGTATAAGTTTGGAATAATTTACTGCGGCAGACAGCGTTTTACCGCCGCCTAATTTACGAAGGACCAACCTTAATACAGAGTGTAGTAGGGATTTGGTATGTTACAACAAATAAATCAAATTATTTAAGTGAACTGTAAGGGCTATTTACTCACCCATTTGTTAGCGAGCCAACATTGTTAATATTACATTTTTTATGACATTATTATTATTAGAGCAACTGCTCTCACTACTGCAAAACATATTTACAATTTATGTACATTATTGGACTCTCAGAAAATTTATTAGGTATATTATTAATTTTTAGGGTGCGGTGCAACCGCTTTTTATAACGCTATGATATGTCAGCTGAGAGTCTCTCAAACTATTAGACTATTTTCCTATTTATAGTTTTAGAAGATTTATAAGAGGGGATTTGTAGCGGTTTTCTTCTTTCCAATAAGAAAACCGACCCGTTCGGCGATCACAGGTGTTTCTGTGTTTCTGCGCTTGTCGCTCTTAGAAGTATTATATCGCTTAGAAGGAGATGGCGATAGGGTGAATTATTTTGTACAAACAATATTTTTGCACTCTGCACGAAAGCTATAGTGACGTAAATAAACAATCTATTTTTAGATTATGGAATAGTAAAATATACAGTACTGGCCAAAAGTATAAATTAAAATAAATCTTATTAAATTTAAAGGAAATATAAGTTTATTTTGTGAATTCTGGATAATATTCCAGTGAAATTTATCCAATAGGTGTTTCCTGACGTAACCGTAAATATATTCAAAATGTGTTAACTTTAGAATTCTCTAAACCTACATTAATAGATAAACAACTCAAACAATTATGAAATAAATTTCAGGCCGTAACCACAAGTGGCAATAAAGTCGCTGCTCTAATTACTACTGGTGAATTTAAAATTCGTTTACTCTCAAACAAAAAAAAAAAGTTTCGGACCTACCGATTTTTAATAGAGAAGTTGTACGTAAAATTATTAACCACTTAATAGAAAATTATATTAGAAGACCTTTACAAAAGAAAGGGGAACCACCTGTATCGTTTTAGAAAATAAATGTAAAAGATCGTTTTTCATTCCCCAGAATATTTGTTTATTTATTAAAAAAAAAACTCAGACAGGTTTTACAAACTTTTTATAAGGGTAGTAAGTATATTTGATCAAGTTGATCGTTTAAGCTACAGTAAGTATTTTATATGGCTGTTTTGTTGTTTTAAACACTTTAATACCAAAATCTGAAGATAAAGTTACCCACATTTTAGCATTTTAGCAGAAGAAGCATTTTCAAAATGTTCAATTTGATATGCAGTACCAGTTGAAAAAACCGAAGATTTGGCAGATTGTATAAAAGATATAGTATTTTGGGTTGGAACTCCAGCTCGAATTATCACCGACAATGGTATGCCCCTAAAGGCTATTCCAAAATCATGATTTGTTAACTGAATGAAATATCTAATGGCATTTTAGTACACCCTATATTATCAAGCCAACGGACAGGTGAAGGTATACATGCGTGTCATTGAATATTTGTAAAGAGTTCAAGCTAATGTCATGTCAGAATGAAGTTCTATGGTATCCTGTATTCAACTAGTAATAAATTCAACTGTACATAAAACCACAAAACGAGTATGGACTGCCTGAAATAAATCGCCTAAGTACTATTGCTTTCCGAAGATAAAATTCCTTTACAAATGTCTCGTGGAAAACTCAACAGACCAAGAAGAATATGCCAAGAAGAAATATTTAACAAGAAAATTTTTTATAGTTGGCGATTATGTGTTACTCTCAAGAGAAACTATAAAAGTACAAAAATTGGAATATGGATGGATGGTTCCATATAAGGTCACAAAAGTATCGCTCAGGAACACTTATGAACTTCGTAAAGTAAATGATATAGCAGAATCCATTAGTACAACAACAATTGATGTTCCTAGGTCAAATGCGACTTTTGGTGTAAAGCTTGGACACCTGATGATTACAAAGATATTCTAGAAAGTTATTTTACAGATGACAATAACAAGGTAACACAAATTATGTTTTCTTAATTTCTTTTTGTTTAAATATAGCTTGGGTTTTCTGGCTTTGTGATGCTTGGACCTTCTGGCTAGTGTCGCTTGGACTGTCTTCTAGCGTGAAGCTTGGGTTTTCTGGCTTTGTGATGCTTGGACCTTCTGGCTATTCACGCTTGGACTGTCTTCTGGCGTATAGTAAGTTTAGCTTGGGTTTTCTGGCTTTGTGATGCTTGGACCTTCTGGCTAGTGTCGCTTGGACTGTCTTCTAGCGTGAAGCTTGGGTTTTCTGGCTTTGTGATGCTTATACCTTCTGGCTAGTCACGCTTAGATTGTCTTCTGGCGAATAGTAAGTTTAGCTTGGGTTTTCTGGCTTTGTGATGCTTGGACCTTCTGGCTAGTGACGCTTGGACTGTCTTCTAGCGTGAAGCTTGGGTTTTCTGGCTTTGTGATGCTTGGACCTTCTGGCTAGTCACGCTTGGACTGTCTTCTGGCGTAAAGTAAGTTTAGCTTGGGTTTTCTGGCTTTGAGATGCTTGGACCTTCTGGCTAGTTACGCTTCGACGATGATTACCCTTGAGCTGTGCACCCTATATTTTGATGTATTAATAATCAAATTATTTTCCTTTTAGGTTGATCAAGATATTTCCTGCTTAGGTTGTAAGAATGTTAGTAAGTCAGGATGAAACCGAGCATTTTGAGAAATAAGCGTAAAAGGTAAGAAGATTTGGGCCGAGAGCGTCCCAATTTCAGGATGGCCGTGTTAGCATAATGTTTATATTACGATCGGCCGTGAGTAGTACCTTTTACCCTACCTTCCCTACCGAAGATCATAGACTCGTCCAGACAGTGGTTCGGTGGACGTCCCCACTGTTGAGAGGGACGTAGAACCATCTGCGTGCCTAGTTTACATGAGATTCGGTTATATAATAAATATGATGATATTAAAGTTGTTATAAAGTGTATACATAAATAATTGTGATTATTTCTAATAGTAGATGTAGGTTAGTTAAGTAATGGCGACATGTGGTCAGGGGAATAATCGAATGTCACATTTTTTATGTATTTATATGTAAAAATAAAGAATTTCCACAGTCGCAAGTAACTTTACGAGGGTTTAATAAATGTCCGAGCCATTTTCTAAAATTTTATTAAGTTATTTAAATTGTAAACGATACTTCTGGACATCTTTTCTGGGGCGCTATTCTTGTCAAGTGACTTTTAACTCCGCATACGCATTTTGTAGAATGCGAGCGGTTCGG